>CP139509.1:419357053-419456888 GCA_021014915.2 Artemisia tridentata subsp. tridentata
CAACCACATCTTCATCATCTCCCTCTCTCAACACCATGCCATCATCCATGGACTACACACTCTCACCCATCACTCCATTGGATTATGCCATGCCAACCCCATCACCAACTAACTCACCACCACCTCCTTCCCCAATCATGGGACAACCAATCCAACCTCATCCATGTGATCTACATAGTGCTAATTGCCTATGTTGCCTCCACAACCGTAACCTCATCTTCTCCTTGAGAGATGAGATACATTTCATGTTCTCCTATGTGGAGCATCTCTTGACACCACCACCACCTCCAATCATGTCACCATCTCCACCTCCTCCTAGCCCACATAACTAAACATGTTCATGTTTAGTTTCCAACAATAAACCTTTAGGACCCCTTTTGGAAATGAAGCTTGCCTCTTGTCATTAAGGATTTATTTATGCTTCTTGTTGTTTGTCTTTGTGTTTGTGGTGTAGTCATACTTATGTATGACATTTCTTTTTAATGAATGGATGGGCATGTTATGTGGTTGTTTTATTTTGATGTTTGGCTACTTGGCTAATTTTTTTTGGTTGGATATTTGTCGTGATTGCTACATGTTAGATATTGTATATTTGTCATCTAACTTTGTTTTGTAGCAAGAACCATTGCTCGATTCCTTGGTGTCCTCCAAATGAGGGGGAGTATACATCAAGGGGAGCCTTAGCAACCTTTTTGCTTCGACAAAAGGGGGAGAAATGGGATATAGACTCATTAAAAACTTGTTAAAATTAATTTTAACTTAAAATGAGTTTAGGTTTTGTCATAATCAAAAAGGGGTAGATTGTTGATGCAAATAATGTTCTAAAAACATTATTTATATCTTTCGATAACTTCACGTTTTGAGGAAGACAAAATGTGAAAACACTTTACGTTAAAATTAAGGTAGACAAGTTTTTAGTCGAAAGATCCCATTTCTACGCAAATCACTCTGGGTATGAACAAACAAATTTACAACTTGACAAATGATCAAAGAATTGAATTTGTGTTTAAAACTTCACATTTTTAATGTGACAAAATATTTTTTCAAAAATACAATTTACAAGTTATTTTTGAATTATTAAGAAATGTTTTATTGGAAAAATAAGTTTAAATATCATAACAGCTATTTCTCCCCCCAAAATCAGCTCCAAACTTTCCCAAATAAACTTTCACCACTAAAGACAAAAAGAGGAGCATTTTTGTCTGGCACGGTACCACTAAATTTAGTGGTACCGTGTAACATTTAGTGGTACCGTGTCCTCATAATGGCTAGAATTCTTCTGCCTATAAATACCAGCCCTCTTCATAGTTTTTGGGCATCTTTTTTCACACATATCTTTCTGAGTTCAATACTCTCACCACATCTTTTCTTCTTGATCATTTAGTTTAGTTTTCTTTTGTTTAAAGAGTGATCCAATCATCCAACCAAGTGATCACCTTCATTCATCTACTAGTGCAAGATAAGAATACAAGGTATCAAAAAAGATACAAAGTGTTGTAGTTGTAGTTAGTGCACTTGTAACATTTATTACACACTTGTTGTATTCTAGCATACATCAAGTTCATTTTTCTTTTGAGAGTTTGTAAGAGTAGATTATTGTGATCTTGTATAGATATTGAATATCTCTTGTAGCTTGTGAACTTGTGAGTTGATCAAGTTGATCACAGGTTGATAGGGTAGATTGAGTCAAGTGAGAGTTGATCATTGTGATCTTGTTGAGATCTTGGAGATCTCTTGTAGCTTGTGGGCTTGTGTGTTGATCAAGTGGATCAAGGGTAGATCGGGTAGATCGAGTCAAGTGTGTTGATTGTGTGAAGTAGAAATGATCGTGTAGATCGTGGTAGATTGGTGCTAGCTAAGATTAGCACTCAACATTTAGCTTAGTGTCGGAAATTAGGATAAGCGACGTTGTACGGTTTTCTCCGCCTGAAGGATGCTTTGTTGACATAGTGCTTGAAACTCTCGAGTGGAGTAGGGCGAAGAAGAGCTTTGTGACCGAACCACTATAAATCTCTTTGTCCCAGTTTGATCTTTCCAACTCTTCTCTTTACATTCATTGTTCATATTAGATAGTATAGTGTAGTGTTCATATTGGTGTTGATTGATTACACAAAAGATTCGAATCAAGGTTTTTCAAAAGTAAAGTCTTGAAACAAATTAAAAACCGGTAAAACTATTCAACCCCCTTCTAGTTTTTCTCACAAATGATACTCCCAGGATGTCGACACAAATGATATTCCATATAGTTGGGTATGTAATTTAAATGCTTCCAACTGCTAATCTGTTTCAGGTTTGCGAGTAAAATTGACGATTTAATTTTGGAGCAGAATGGAAATCAAACTAGATGGAATAAGATTATTCCCATCAAAATAAATATTGACTCTTGGCGGTTATGGCTCGATCGTCTTCCTACTAGTTGCAATCTAGATGATAGAGGGATCCACATCCACTCAAAAAGATGCCCGGTGTGTGATGAGGACCTAGAATCAAACCAACATCTGTTTGTTGATTGCTTTTTGGCTGCCTCTTTACGGAGGAAAAATAGCATATTGGTGGGGATTTGATGACTATCCGAAGCAATTGCAAAACATAATCGAGTGGGGAACATCGACAAGTCTTAATACCCTTTCGAAATTATGTTTGATGTGGTTGTCCAAACTACCACATGGGTTATTTGGCGTTTTAGGAACCATATTTGTTTAGACTTGAAGCCTCTGCGTAAAGACACTTTTGAGGAAGAAATCAAGCTTCTCTCCCATTCATGGATCACTCATAGGCTCAAAAATTCACTGTTAGAACTCGAATTCACAAGTTACTAGGAGGATTTAGAGAGAAAGAATTGTAGGTTAAACACAAGAATAATAAACTTTGATAATGCAATTAACCAACAACTCTTCCCCTACAATAGGAAGAGTATATATAGTACATGGAGATGAAATGGGCCAAGCCCTAAATGAAATGAAAAGAAATGGGATGCAGCCCATGAACAAAACAAGAAATAAACATTGGGGCGCAGCCCAATTAATAATTAAATAGAAGCATACAGCCCATGGGCCTTCTACACAGGCTGTAAACTAAAACTAACATAAAGACCAAAGCAACCTAATACAAAACATGATCGATACTTCAATAATCTGAGACGTGTTCCCAACAATCTCCCCCTAAGTATTGATCATCAAGGTTGCTTGACGTCGTCTTTGCTTCTTTGGCTTCTGACGTCATCAGTATCTTTGTTCTGCTTTCTTGACTAAGTGATGTGGTATGGTAACGATCTGCTTAACTCCAACGTCTTCTCGTCTTTTCCACCATGTTCATATGTCTTTGGACTTTCGTTCTTTAGCTGGTTCTCATTCAATCTTTGACTTTGTGAAAGGTTGTAGTGTTTGAACTTATCTTCAGGATATGAACATGATGGAGTCTTGATGGTGATGGAACTCCAGGTCTTCATGATCCTCCGCAGGTACATCACGAACAATCTGGCACTTACAGATTCGGACTTCGAGATCATCAACAGCATAGTGTGAAGACTTTCTCTAATCCAAACCCAGGCCGTTCTGAACCGGATACCCTCGAAAGGGCTTACACGGACAAACCGAAGTGCACCCACGATTCAGTGAGTCGCTGGAGATCACCCCACGACTGTAGACTGTTTTGGAGCTAACACTAAGCGTAACCCACAAGGGATTACCGAAGTGACCTGCTGTCAGGGTTGTTTGATGATACCCTGGCAGGATTTCCATTCTATCACTGAGAATCACAATTGTGAATTCTCTCAAGAATGTTCTCGGCAGATTGCTAAGATCTGCGTAGGACACTTCCTAATTGTACAACTGGCGCCCATTAATGTAGAACGACCAGTGTAATGCTAAGTGTTCCTATGAGATCTTTTGTTGTATCTCTTGGCTCTAGACTCGATTAGTGCTTATTTGTTTGGTCGTCGGAGGCGTGGAGCAGAATACCTCCTTTTCAATATCAACACATCTCGAAGTGAGAGGTTGGTAGATTATGTAGGGATCTCCGTGTGAAATGAAACAAGTGTCTTTTGAGAGACACTTAAGTGGCTAGAAGGTTTAGTGCAGTGCGTCACTGGGTCCATGACGTCTTAATCTTCAATACTGGAGTTACCGTAGTAACACCCAGTAGCATATGTATTGAACCCGGTTTCTGCCCTAAGGTTGAACAATTTGGAGGGCTATTTCTTTTCACCCTTTTCTTTACCTTTTTTTTTTAATTCTTCAACCCCTTCTTTCTCCTTTCATTTCATTATCCTTTTTTTCTTAATACCTAGGACTTTCTAGTTCTAAACTATTGGGATTGTCCTTGGGTAGATCCCTCCGGTTCTGGCGGATCATAGGACGGTTATTCCTAACCTTAGTCACCTTATTACACCATGACTAACCTATTATCGCCATAGACCAAAACCATTTGAAAATCTCTCAAAGCATTTATGATTGTGAAAACATATTTTGTTAACACTTTGAGAGTTTTGGTATTTTCAGAGATACTCCCCCTCAACATGTGCTTACAAGTGTTTAAAGTAAATTTGCACATATCGGGTAGAGTTAGCACTTTTGAATTGATTGATTTTCAATGAACATGATCGTTGCAAGACACGCATACATCACTAGTTAGACTAGCTTGAAATTATTACCCGTCTAGATCAGATTCAAGGAAGATCGCTCAAAATCGGTACATTCTACTCAGACACGTCCTTTGCGAGACACGCTTACATTACCAGATAAACAGGCTTGAAATTATTACCCATCCCGGACATGTCTTTTCGACTACTGACATTAGCTATCGTCAATTCGAGGGTCAATTCTGCGTCGAGCTCTTGTGAGATTACAAATTTTCATTTACCATATTTTAATCATGACTTATTCTCCCCCTCAAAAATAGTATACTCATGTTGTTTTTGGAAAACATTTGATTAAAATCTGCTCTTTTTGAGGTTTACGGGAAGAATTTCAAGAACTTTGGTTTCAGAACAAAGATTTAGTTTCAAATACTCCCCCTTAACGAGAGAATACTTGTCCTTATGAGCAGAATTTTTGAAAAACTTAGAAAAGATTCTGGTTTTATTCTACTCATAAGTAAGAAGCCTTCGCTCCTTATTTTAGGATTGAGGCACTGAAGCGTACCTCAGGGTCCTTTCTTTTCAAGTACGGGTTGTGCACTGTTATTTGAACACAAGCCATAGTCAAATCTAAACAAATGATGAATGTTCCAAATGAATGTAAACCAAGGATACCGGTAGTTTATGCAGGTCGTCGGAATGTAAGAATGTTCGGCATCTTTGGACGTCCACCCACATAACTCTCGAGTCGCCTCATCTGCTCACGAAACTTGAGCTTTCGATCGATGTGGTCGATGAACTTCCTTGCTTGTCTCACATCTCTTCTAGACCACCACATATGCCGCAACCATCCGACTTCCAAACCTTCTTGATGCTTCTGCATAATCTCTTCTAGTTCACCTTTAACCCGAATCAATGTTTCATCACCAAACTTAAGAATATCTAGAAAACCCATGAACCGCGTTTGGTTTCGATCCCGTACATATACCAACCCAAATGGTCTATCCCTGAAAGTATAAGGAGTTCATTCGCTGACCCCCGGTGGTTGGAAATCCGGCTTGACCAAGTTCAACTGCCTTTGATAGCTTTCCACCCCAAGATGAACATCCTCAACTCGCTGTCTGATTACAATACTACGGATGAAAATCAGAAGAGAATTGATGATGTCATACTGAAGACGACCCGGTAAATGCTCCAACTTGCCTTGAATCTTAAGAAGATACATATCTTCAATGTCGTTCAGATTCAAGTACGGATAATCAGATTCCTTGAAGCTGTATTCCTTACCATCCTGTCTGCGAACAGTGATCTTTGTCAGGAAGTTATACCCATAGTTGAATTCGGTTTCAGTGCTGACGATGGAAAGTATCCGACTTTGGTGATACACAAGAGTTTTAGTTAGTTTTGCTAGCTTCCACTTGTAGAACCATTTACGCATATCAGGCCAGTGATAGATACCTAGAAGTGCATCTTCATTGTATTCTTCGACTTCTTTGAGAAATAATTCGTCAATGTGTTCCTCAAATCCATCTATCACATAGGAAGCTGCCGGACACTTTGTCAGGGATGTAGCATAACGCTTTTCCGGATCGGTATTACCATAGAGTAGATACTCCAAGTCTCAATTGAAGAAAAACTTCTTGGGTATCTGAAGGTTGCTAGGGGGTCCGATGAGAGGTAGTGGTTTCGAATAGTCACGAAGATTTAAAGATTCTAGAGGATCCCAAGTCACGTTCTCGGTCATTGCCCTTGCAACCTGTTCCAAATTATATTCGAACTCTAAATGGGAGGTTGTGACTGTCTTGAATTTAGTGTATCCAGCTTCTCGAACCTTGACAATGTCGGAAAGTTCTAATTGCTGAACCCTCATAACCTTCTTGAGACGCTTCGTGAAATCCACAACAGAGTCGGTAGTAGGAACATCAGCAGGAGAATCAGGGTTCGCATCTACCATCTATTCAAACCATGTTTGCTTCTCTGCATCAGGGTTGACCCATTCCGGTGCAGGTAACAAAGTTGCATCCGGCGGTGGTGCTGTAACAAAGGTGAACTTGGGAGGAGCAATGTCAGTATGATGCTGCTCCAATGGGATATCGTGATGTGGTTCAGGGTCATCGAAAGCACCCGAATCTTGCGGAACAAACCCCTCAGAGCCAGCGGAGTGAGGACGTTTGCTAGGTTGAGCTCTAGAAGAACCCTCCTTTTTCTGTCTTTTCCCTTTACCCTTGGCTTGGTCGTCCTTGTCCCGATCATCGCGACGACGTTTGCTGGGTTTGTCTTGCTTGCAACCCTCTTTGTCTTTCTTTTTCTCGTCTCTCTTAATTGAATTGATCAGAGCACGACGAAGTTCCTTTTCAGCTGGATTATCGGCGATACCTGCAAGCAACTTTTCCTTGTAGTATGAAAGTGGTGTATCGACCGGTAGAGTGTGTAGTGTTACTGGCGTGGTTTTAAGACGATGAGCTACAACACGATCTAGCTTCTTTTTCACATACTGCTTCATGAGACCGGGAATAACGTCAGTAAGTTCTTCGGTGATCTGTTGAGGCAGCGTGTTACTGATGTAGTGATCACACGCTGTCTCAATGTTGTACCCTTTAAACTCATTCATGTCTCGTTGAAGTGCTTCTAACTGTTGTTGTTGAGTTGCAAGTTTTTCCTCTAACTCATTCAGCTTGTCAATATTTGCGGGTAGTGGTGCGGTAGGTGTGGTTTGATTAACTGGTGATGGTGTTCTTGTTTTAGAGGTTTCACCCTCTGGGTTCACAGGTGGGGTAGGGATACGTTCGTCACCCCCTGTTATCCGTTTCATCATCATTTGATTCATCATTCTCCGCATCAGACGCGTCACTACTCTCAGCATTATCTGTATCCTTAGCTTTCTCAGTCTGACTTTCATCTTCAATCATTTCATCATCTGATACATTCTCATCATCTTTATCAGTCTCATCGTGCCCTTCATCTTCATCATTCTTATCCTTGTCACTATCTGTTTCTGAGTCTAAAGCATTTTCATTGCCGTCGTCAGATTGAGACTCATCGTCAAACTTTGTATCCGAACTACCAACAGTCTGACTATGTGTAGATTCTGAGTCCTCTTCTGAACCCGATTCATCCCTTGGGTGTGAAGCTGATCCTTCACCCAGTTCCTTTCCTCTGTGTTTCTTCTTATCTGCTTTATTGATGCGTGGTTTTGCGACCTTACAACAGGTTTTACCTCTCAAGGGATCTTGAGAAGTTTGCAATCCCCACCAGGCAGTGTACCTGACCGATGTAGTATAGTGAAGTGGCAAGTACCGGGGGATTGATCGTTCAACTCAAAGAATAGTGTTCGTTAGGATTGAAATTTATCTACTAGGTCTAGAGGTGAGGGATGATTCTTTTTGTATTTTTATATTTTATGAAAAGCAAGTAAAATCTCTGGTTTGAAGGAGTGGGCGGAATTAGTTGCTAATCAACTAACCCAAAAGCTACTAATTAAACTAATGTGCAGGAAAGTAAACTAGGGTTCTACAAGGGAAGTGAAGCATGTCTACCTATGATATGTTACTCCTTGGTAGCTATCCAATTCTACCTATTGAATTGTCAAACCTTGTTTTAACTGACGAGTTGTATTCCTTAATACCAATCGTGGGGGTGTGTATGATCTTCCCCAACTCTATAAGCTCCTACTTCACTCCTACGTCGAGCCGGCTATGAAGCTCCTAACATGGGATCACTAGAATTCGCTTATGCATTAAATACAACCAATTAACCTTAGTACACCTTGGTTCATGTTTCTTAAGACGTTCAAGCAAGTTACCGTATAGGAGGTTAGCCAGTTTTCTTAAGCCTAACATCGATATCATCCAATCATACAAGAGACAATAGGAAACAAGAATTATAAGCTAAACCAATTAGATCTATTGAAGTTGTCACGCCGTAATTGATGGAGATGGACACACACATCAACAAGAAATCAATAAGATCTAATTAGTTATACACAAGTTTCACACAATCATAGGTAAACACTAGGTGATTTAGTAAAACATGATCAATGAAGAACAAGCAACAATAATAATGGAAGACGTAATTAAGATAGAATCAACACACCATTACAAGATGTTTATGGAGTGATTAAGACCCTCTAAGTTGCTGGAAAAACACCTACCCTAACCCTAGAATCGGACTTAGGGTTTGGGGCTTACAAATAATGAAGTTATAAGGTTGTATTTATAAGCACTTTTCTGCCCGGCCCGTCTTGACGGCGTCAGACTAACCTTGACGGCGTCAAGACCAACTTTTCTTCACCAAATTGTAGATCTTTTCGTCCTCTTCGCGTGGCCTTTTGAATCACCCAAATCCGAGTTCGTATGAAGATTTTATGGCCAAAACAGTGACAGCTACTCCGCGCGTAAGTTGTGATTGTCTTGATCAGCATGTGACGGTTTTACTAGGGTTTCCTCTTGTGCAAGTTGTCATTCTGACGTCGTCACTCAATGGCTTCTGACGTCGTCAGGTTGAGTCCTGACGCCGTCACTTCACCGCGGTTAGGGTTTCTTGATGGCCTTCTTGACGCCGTCCCCCTTTAATCTTCCAAAATCCTCTCTGGCTTATCAAGGATTGACGGCGTCACACTGGGGCTTGACGCCGTCACAGGTACTATTCCAGCAGATTTAGAGACTTTGTCGTTTTCTTCACTTTTATGCTCCAAAAACGTCCAAAATGCTTCCTTTTCCAAATTTCATCTCCAAAGTACCTAAAATGACAAAAGGAACGATTTAGGGCAATATTTGATCAAATAAATACGATTTAGGGCTTAAATGACCCCCTAAAAGCGGTACACTTTTCGCTTCATCAAATACCCTTACACTTGAGATTTGCTTGTCCTCAAGCAAATGCGCTTTTATTCTAATCAAAATACAAGTTAGGGGTCATTTAACGCTAATATAAAAGTAATTACATCTCTCAGGTGTCATAAAAGTATATCTCATAAATGAAAATGAATAATATCTCTCACTACCTGTCATAGCAAATAGATTACCATAGGCTTGGGAAAGGATCAAAAACCTCCTCCACTAGGCGTAAGCACCTAAGATAAACTATCAAAGAGGGCTTTTAAACGGGTTATAACGTTAGGTGTAGGGATATGATAAACACGGTTTTGTTGGATAAAGGATATTTTACTGGTGGCGAGTTAAAGATCTTGATTAATTACATGTACAATATGGCGTTGCTAAGCCAAGACTAGACTCGACTTAAGCTAATGAAAAAAATAACAAAAAGATAAAATAAACATAAAATGAAACGGGATGGTAGTCTGTCTGTCTGTTTTTTTTTTTTTTTTTTTTTTTTTTTTTTTTTTTTTTTTTTTTTTTTTTTTGCATACACTCTTGCCCTACAATCCAAAATAATACATCGTAGGGGGGTTGTATCCCCCTTACACTTGAACTCTTACATAACTTTACAATTAACTATTCTAATGACTCGAATTAAGATAATCGAAACACTTGGAGTACTTTTAAAATATTTAGCACATATGGGGGTAATAATGTTGTTCTTCCCCATTACTCCATTACACTAGTACTTTACCCATGAGTCCCAATCGTCCCAAAACAATATGTACAAGGATATGACTCGACTTAGCAACCATGTAATCAATTAGATAATTAACTTGGGATTTAAACAAATGTTGTCACAATAATGCACTAAAAATGAGTGCATACAAGGTAGGCTAAGGAGATTTGGGTGTACATTTAAGTGGGGTGTAAACAAATTCTTACTTTAAGTAAAATGCTTAAAGTTAGAAACGAAAAGATAGGCTCTGAGGGGTGTACTAGGGGTATCGTGTACTAAAAATGAGTACAACGCAATGGGTGTGGGAGAATTACTTGACCAATGTAGCCAATGTAATTATAACAAAAACACAGGTGTAAAACAATGGGTTAATCCTAATGCCTCTTATCATGTAGTAAATCTAACTATAAGAATGTAGTCTCACTTGTGGCCTCGGAATGGTCCTAACGCAAGTTCTAGAATCTAAGTGCTACCGGTATACACATCATAGCATAAATGCTTTTCCTACCAATTCTAGGGGCGAACCTCACATATTTGGGGAAATTTTTTTTTAGTGGTACGGTTTTGTGCTAGTCATATAACTCCTATCCGTGAGACGCTCATTAAGACCAAAGTTTCACTCCTAAATGTTGTTAAAAAAATTTAAATTTGGCACTAAAATAGCCCTAACAAGTATTTATCTCAGTTTTATTACACATCTACCATCAAACAAACAAAAATCAAGTGCAATTGTATTCTCTAGGGCATCGTACTTTACCCCCCTTACACTTAAGATGAACATTGTCCCCAATGTTCATTCAAAGGATGTAAAAGTAAATAAGGTAAAAGAATGAAAACAAATACTCCCCTGATTCGTTCGATGTGGATAATCCGGTAACATGGTTAAATCCTCCTCCAAGAAAATGAACGTTGAAAGCTTCCCTTCCGAAATATAAATCATCTTCTTGTCCAATATAACCTGTTAAACCTGAGAAAACAAACACAAAAAACCCAAAGCATCAACCTGAACAAAGAAAACTCACAACTAGATGTAATTCCAGACAAACAAAACGATTAAAGATATAATGCTTGTAGAATGAATATTTGCAGATTTCCTGGAGTTTATAAAACTAAAGATTTAACAAAAACTTTATGACTCCGGTATAAACAAAACTCGCAAAATTTTTCAGAATTTATGTACCTGACGCCGTCAGGTTATAACTCCTGACGCCGTCAGAATGTTCCTGCAAAAATCTCATGTTAAGTTTCCGGAAAATTTCTGGAAAAACTTATGCCTTACTTCCTGGAAAATCCTGCAAAACATCATTATGACTCGATACAAGCATTTGACTCAAACAATTACTAATATACATGTTCATTTAATATTGTTGTGGTTCATGCTCAATTTCGTTCTTATAAACAAATTTGGGTCTCCCCTTACACTTAGCTTTTGCAAAATACCTTTATATGTAATTAAGACGAAGTTAAAAACAAAATAAAGCATTTTCACAATTTATTTTGAATCATGATCCATAAACAATAAAAATAAAACATGCATACGGAAACAAATAAAATCAAATAAACAAACAAACAAACAAATAAATAAAGCTTGGGTTGCCTCCCAATAAGCGCTTGTTTTTGTTCGAGTCACGAGCCTGACTCTACCCTTATTTAATGGAAATAGGGGAGGTTTTCCCTACACTTAGGATTAAGTGCGGGTGAAAGTAGCGATACACACCCTTAGGGTGGAAATATGCCACGTGAGGTGAAGGGGGTGAGTGAATGGCTTCCTTCATCCTAAAACTACCCGGATAATATTGGTTGATGGGTGGGTCGGTTCCTCTTTTGTCTCCTAGAAATATATCTAAGGATGAAAAGGTGTGTAAAGATTGAGGTTCCGGCTCATCAACACTAGGAAATTCCCTAGAACTAAGGGTAAGGTTATCATTACAAGTATTCAAACCTATATCCTCTAGTGGTGCTTGTTCCAAGGGTTCTACCTCCATCGGAATTCCTAAAGTTTCTTCTACATCTTCCGGGTAAGTCACGGGCGGTGTGTGTGCCTCAAATGATGGTTGAGTATTTTGTGGGCTTATGTTATTGACCTCATCATTCCACGTGTCAAGATCACCTATATCCTCATCATGTGTTTTGGTAGAATCTATCCTAAGCATTCTCCTAAGTATCTCACGTGCTTCTCTAGGCATCTCAACTTCAATGTCCGAATCATAAGGATCTTCCTCAATAATCTTATGTTCAATTTGCCTAAAGGATTCATCATGTGTTCCTTGAGATTCAAAGTCATTGGTCATAAAACCTAGGTCTTTTTGATCAATGTGATCATGCTCGGCTAAATCCTCCTCAATTGTTTTCTTAGGTAGTGATAACAGCAAACCTAGTGCTTCATCCAACTTATGGTTTGTTGCAACGGCTCTCTCCATAATTCCTTGGCAAACTAGGTCGCATTTCCTATTGGCCTCACTAAAACGAGATCTTAAACATGGAGGTTGTTCATAAGAATCTATCCTAGGTGAAGGCTCATATGATTCATAGGTGTCTCTAAATGAGGTATTTTGAACTTCTTGGTGTTCTAGCCACTCAACCATACCTTGCAATCTTAGAAGTCTAAGTGAAAAGTCCATTTAAAGCAAATTACAAACAAAATCACAAAGAAAAGATAGACTACGAGAAAGCTACAAAATAAAAAGAAAAAATCTCACTTGATAGGAATCCTGTGAGTAGACCTAATAAAAATAAAATTTCAACCTAAGCAATAACTACTCCCCGGGCTGCGGCGCCAAAAACTTGATGCGTGGTTTTGCGACCTTACAACAGGTTTTACCTCTCAAGGGATCTTGAGAAGTTTGCAATCCCCACCAGGCAGTGTACCTGACCGATGTAGTATAGTGAAGTGGCAAGTACCGGGGGATTGATCGTTCAACTCAAAGAATAGTGTTCGTTAGGATTGAAATTTATCTACTAGGTCTAGAGGTGAGGGATGATTCTTTTTGTATTTTTATATTTTATGAAAAGCAAGTAAAATCTCTGGTTTGAAGGAGTGGGCGGAATTAGTTGCTAATCAACTAACCCGAAAGCTACTAATTAAACTAATGTGCAGGAAAGTAAACTAGGGTTCTACAAGGGAAGTGAAGCATGTCTACCTATGATATGTTACTCCTTGCTAGCTATCCAATTCTACCTATTGAATTGTCAAACCTTGTTTTAACTGACGGGTTGTATTCCTTAATACCAATCGTGGGGGTGTGTACGATCTTCCCCAACTCTATAAGCTCCTACTTCACTCCTATGTCGAGCCGGCTAAGAAGCTCCTAACATGGGATCACTAGAATTCGCTTATGCATTAAATACAACCAATTAACCTTAGTACACCTTGGTTCATGTTTCTTAAGACGTTCAAGCAAGTTACCGTATAGGAGGTTAGCCAGTTTTCTTAAGCCTAACATCGATATCATCCAATCATACAAGAGACAATAGGAAACAAGAATTATAAGCTAAACCAATTAGATCTATTGAAGTTGTCACGCCGTAATTGATGGAGATGGACACACACATCAACAAGAAATCAATAAGATCTAATTAGTTATACACAAGTTTCACACAATCATAGGTAAACACTAGGTGATTTAGTAAAACATAATCAATGAAGAACAAGCAACAATAATAATGGAAGACATAATTAAGATAGAATCAACACACCATTACAAGATGTTTATGGAGTGATTAAGACCCTCTAAGTTGCTGAAAAAACACCTACCCTAACCCTAGAATCGGACTTAGGGTTTGGGGCTTACAAATAATGAAGTTATAAGGTTGTATTTATAAGCACTTTTCTGCCCGGCCCGTCTTGACGGCGTCAGACTAACCTTGACGGCGTCAAGACCAACTTTTCTTCACCAAATTGTAGATATTTTCGTCCTCTTCGCGTGGCCTTTTGAATCACCCAAATCCGAGTTCGTATGAAGATTTTATGGCCAAAACAGTGACAGCTACTCCGCGCGTAAGTTGTGATTGTCTTGATCAGCATGTGACGGTTTTACTAGGGTTTCTTCTTGTGCAAGTTGTCATCCTGATGTCGTCACTCAATGGCTTCTGACGTCGTCAGGTTGAGTCCTGACGCCGTCACTTCGCCGCGGTTAGGGTTTCTTGATGGCCTTCTTGACGCCGTCCCCCTTTAATCTTCCAAAATCCTCTCTGGCTTATCAAGGATTGACGGCGTCACACTGGGGCTTGACGCCGTCACAGGTACTATTCTAGCAGATTTAGAGACTTTGTCATTTTCTTCACTTTTATGCTCCAAAAACGTTCAAAATGCTTCCTTTTCCAAATTTCATCTCCAAAGTACCTAAAATGACAAAAGGAACGATTTAGGGCAATATTTGATCAAATAAATACGATTTAGGGCTTAAATGACCCCCGAAAAGCGGTACACTTTTCGCTTCATCAAATACCCTTACACTTGAGATTTGCTTGTCCTCAAGCAAATGCGCTTTTATTCTAATCAAAATACAAGTTAGGGGTCATTTAACGCTAATATAAAAGTAATTACAACAAATAGTCGTTCCACTTTAATCATAATAAGCACGGAGATTACAGACTAGCACCTCACAAGTAGTGTTTAAATACTCACATCTCTCAGGTGTCATAAAAGTATATCTCATAAATGAAAATGAATAATATCTCTCACTACCTGTCATAGCAAATAGATTACCATAGGCTTGGGAAAGGATCAAAAACCTCCTCCACTAGGCGTAAGCACCTAAGATAAACTATCAAAGAGGGCTTTTAAACGGGTTATAACGTTACGTGTATGGATATGATAAACACAGTTTTGTTGGATAAAGGATATTTTACTGGTGGCGAGTTAAAGATCTTGATTAATTACATGTACAATATGGCGTTGCTAAGCCAAGACTAGACTCGACTTAAGCTAATGAAAAAAATAACAAAAAGATAAAATAAACATAAAATGAAACGGGATGGTAGTCTGTATGTTTTTTTTTTTTTTTTTTTTTTTTTTTTTTTTTGCATACACTCTTGCCCTACAATCCAAAATAATACATCGTAGGGGGGTTGTATCCCCCTTACACTTGAACTCTTACATAACTTTACAATTAACTATTCTAATGACTCGAATTAAGATAATCGAAACACTTGGAGTACTTTTAAAATATTTAGCACATATGGGGGTAATAATGTTGTTCTTCCCCATTACTCCATTACAATAGTACTTTACCCATGAGTCCCAATCGTCCCAAAACAATATGTACAAGGATATGACTCGACTTAGCAACCATGTAATCAATTAGATAATTAACTTGGGGTTTAAACAAATGTTGTCACAATAATGCACTAAAAATGAGTGCATACAAGGTAGGCTAAGGCGATTTGGGTGGACATTTAAGTGGGGTGTAAACAAATTCTTACTTTAAGTAAAATGCTTAAAGTTAGAAACGAAAAGATAGGCTCTGAGGGGTGTACTAGGGGTATCGTGTACTAAAAATGAGTACAACGCAATGGGTGTGGGAGAATTACTTGACCAATGTAGCCAATGTAATTATAACAAAAACACAGGTGTAAAACAATGGGTTAATCCTAATGCCTCTTATCATGTAGTAAATCTAACTACAAGAATGTAGTCTCACTTGTGGCCTCGGAATGGTCCTAACGCAAGTTCTAGAATCTAAGTGCTACCGGTACACACATCATAGCATAAATGCTTTTCCTACCAATTCTAGGGGCGAACCTCACATATTTGGGGGTGAAATTTTTTTTTAGTGGTACGGTTTTGTGCTAGTCATATAACTCCTATCCGTGAGACGCTCATTAAGACCAAAGTTTCACTCCTAAATGTTGTAAAAAAATTTAAATTTGGCACTAAAATTGCCCTAACAGGTATTTCTCTCAGTTTTATTACACATCTACCATCAAACAAACAAAAATCAAGTGCAATTGTATTCTCTAAGGCATCGTACTTTACCCCCCTTACACTTAAGATGAACATTGTCCCCAATGTTCATTCAAAGGATGTAAAAGTAAATAAGGTAAAAGAATGAAAACAAATACTCCCCTGATTCGTTCGATGTGGATAATCCGGTAACATGGTTAAATCCTCCTCCAAGAAAATGAACGTTGAAAGCTTCCCTTCCGAAATATAAATCATCTTCTTGTCCAATATAACCTGTTAAACCTGAGAAAACAAACACAAAAAACCCAAAGCATCAACCTGAACAAAGAAAACTCACAACTAAATGTAATTCCGGACAAACAAAACGATTAAAGATATAATGCTTGTAGAATGAATATTTGCAGATTTCCTGGAGTTTATAAAACTAAAGATTTAACAAAAACTTTATGACTCCGGTATAAACAAAACTCGCAAAATTTTTCAGAATTTATGTACCTGACGCCGTCAGGTTATAACTCCTGACGCCGTCAGAATGTTCCTGCAAAAATCTCATGTTAAGTTTCCGGAAAATTTCTGGAAAAACTTATGCCTTACTTCCTGGAAAATCCTGCAAAACATCATTATGACTCGATACAAGCATTTGACTCAAACAATTACTAATATACATGTTCATTTAATATTGTTGTGGTTCATGCTCAATTTCGTTCTTATAAACAAATTTGGGTCTCCCCTTACACTTAGCTTTTGCAAAATACCTTTATATGTAATTAAGACGAAGTTAAAAACAAAATAAAGCATTTTCACAATTTATTTTGAATCATGATCCACAAACAATAAAAATAAAACATGCATACGGAAACAAATAAAATCAAATAAACAAACAAACAAACAAATAAATAAAGCTTGGGTTGCCTCCCAATAAGCGCTTGTTTTTGTTCGAGTCACGAGCCTGACTCTACCCTTATTTAATGGAAATAGGGGAGGTTTTCCCTACACTTAGGATTAAGTGCGGGTGAAAGTAGCGATACACACCCTTAGGGTGGAAATATGCCACGTGAGGTGAAGGGGGTGAGTGAATGGCTTCCTTCATCCTAAAACTACCCGGATAATATTGGTTGATGGGTGGGTCGGTTCCTCTTTTGTCTCCTAGAAATATATCTAAGGATGAAAAGGTGTGTAAAGATTGAGGTTCCGGCTCATCAACACTAGGAAATTCCCTAGAACTAAGGGTAAGGTTATCATTACAAGTATTCAAACCTATATCCTCTAGTGGTGCTTGTTCCAAGGGTTCTACCTCCATCGGAATTCCTAAAGTTTCTTCTACATCTTCCGGGTAAGTCACGGGCGGTGTGTGTGCCTCAAATGATGGTTGAGTATTTTGTGGGCTTATGTTATTGACCTCATCATTCCACGTGTCAAGATCACCTATATCCTCATCATGTGTTTTGGTAGAATCTATCCTAAGCATTCTCCTAAGTATCTCACGTGCTTCTCTAGGCATCTCAACTTCAATGTCCGTGTAAAACCCTAAAATCTAAAATGTGTAAAAAGACCAAAATGCCCCTACAACTTTGAAAATTAAATAAAGGCTTATATAACTTATAAATTAATTCCAAAAATTATGAAATGTACCAAGTATGACATGAAATAATTAGAGAGCATCATAAAATATTTGTGCAAGCTATAAAAATTATTATTACACATAAACAAGTCCAAAATAATTAAGTATACAATTATTTTATTTTAAAAGTTATTTAAGTGTAATTAAATTACAAAATAAATGGAAATAAATGAAAAATAAATGATGATTGACCTAGGCATTAATTAGGCCGCTCCTTTGATTTCCCCCTCCTCCAAATATTCGGCATTATCACCCTTAAGCAACCAAATCATTTTTCTCTCCCTAAAGCAAAACCGAAGGAACCAAAAACCCTAGAATTAGCCACCAAAAATTCATCCGAATTTCTGGAGTTGCAAGATTAATTTTCCCTTGTTCTTCATCATCTAAAGGAAGCTAGAAAAATACGTTTTAGGTCGTGGGTCTCTTGGTTCGATCGTGATATTCCATTCCTTATCGCTAGGTCAAATCGTAAGTTTATTCATCTATAATTCGTACGACTCACTTTAAATTCGTTTCTTATTTTTCTCATGATCCTTACCTCGTATATACTCTGTGAAAAATTATTACAAGGTCGTGGGATTGTTCGTGTGGTTGTGGTGAAATTCTTCTTGTCGAGTGGCATATCCGAGTAGCATAATTCGTTGCGCCTAATCTACACGCTCTTTATTCGATATGGTATTTTTACTATGAATTTTACATCATATGAATCTCAAATAAAATGCTATACACGAACCATGCATGATCTACAAATTATTTGTGAATTAAAAGTTAAAAACGTGTTTAAATCCAAAATAATTGAATCCGTATTTTTGGGACTTTTTATTTATTTTATTTGGACCTTGCATGATCATAATAATCTGTGAAAAATGCTACTTCGAATTATTGGGGCCTAATCGAATTATTTTTGGATTTATGTAATTACCGGATTTAAGAAAAAGAAAAGAAAGAAAAGAAATAAAATGTGGATCGATTTAGGGTTTATGTTTTAGGGCTGTTTTTGATTAATTAAATGATGTTTAAGGATGGTCTAATGATTGGTGAATGATTGTTATTTTTAGGGCTAGTATTTTGATAATAAAATGTTATACGATTTAGTATTTAAAATGTTAAGGGGTGTTTTGTAACTTTTGAAACTTAAGGGTTATTTTTAGAACTTAATTTGGACTGCATACTATTCGAATAAAATATAGCTTAGGGGTGTCATGTGTAATTTTTATGTTTTAAAGGATTAAAATGTATTTATTATTTACTTAGGGTTCGAATTGCAAATAATTAAAATGAAGGGACTAAACATGTAAATTCTGGAAAGTTGAGGTCGAATGGAGTAATAAAATATATTCAGGGGGTTATGGGTAATTTTGGTAATTTAATGGCTTAATATGTAATTATTGATAATTAAAAGTTGAAATTGTGATTTAAGGGACTAAATATGTAACTTTGATAACTTGAGGGACTTGATGTGTAAATTATGAATACTTAAGGGTAGATTTGTATAATATGATAAAATAAGTGATCATTGTGTAATTTTGATAAACTAAGGGTCTAATGTGTAGTTATGGATATTATAAGGTTTAAAATGTAAATTATATAACTTAAGGGTGTAAAGTGTAAAATTGGGAAACTTGAGGGGCTGAATTTGTTAACTTGATAAATATGGATTCAAAACAGGTTACTTGGGATATTTTCATGTTTGAACTTTAACTTTGATATAATTACACTTAAAACCCTAATTTATGTAAAGTCGTCATTATTAACCCTCAACTTTCGTGACTCGTTAAAATACACCCTGAAGCCATAATATGTTGTAATAACGACTTAACCTAATTGAGAATATTGAAATCTTACTAATTATGGGAACTTTCTAATTATGGAAACCTGCTAAAAATGGAAAGTTACTTAAAATGGAAAGGTTTGTAATTATGTTCTACCCCTCTAGGTGTGAAGAAGGAGAGGACCTGATCTTTTCATCTTATTCATTTCGGGTTGTGTTTGCTTTTGGAATAAGGTACAGATATTCTGCTTCTTGAATGAGGAGCCTTCGCTCTCACTTTATTTTCGTATTAGGGTTTTCCATGCCATTGCTATGATTCCCTACTTTGACTTTGAACCTTTGATATATGAACCTTTTGGAAATTGGGACCCTTAGCATTTGAACTTTGATGTGTGAACCTTTTGATATGAACCCTTTGATTTGGACTTTGACATGTGACCCCAGTTTGATACCCGAGCCAAGTTCGTTTCCTAGCCATGAAGGTAACATGGCCGTGTCTGTGATGCACCACTGGCATGACTAGCGTGTAGCCCTAGTGATTTGGTTACACCGTCCCCATTTTGATTATGATATGCATGCACACTATATGATTTATTATGGCCGATATGATTGTTCGGGGGGCGAATGGATGCATCCTAGGTTCGTGTCCGTGTTCGTGGACAGTTCGTTTTGATATGATATGGTGACTGGGGATGGGTGCAATCCACTCCTTTCACAAAGTTCGGGAGCTGATCACTCCAACTGGTACATGAGGACACCCCTCATATTATCGGCTTATTTGAGAGGCATCCCCTCTACATGATTATGATATGATTATGATATGATATGTGATATGTTTGGGCTCGTGGTGGATGACTGTCCTAACCTTTACTCTTGTACCTTATTTATATCTCTTTCATTATGCTTCAATTGTTCGTTTCCGTTTATTATATATCTGTTCACTGGGCTTTTTAAGCTCAGCCGCACGTTTTCTTTTCGTGTGCGGCAGGTATCTAAGCTAGGAGCTTTTGGATTATGCTTTGGATGGGATGAGAGATAGATGGAGCTTTGACCTTAGATGACCACCTTTATCTTATGACTTTGTTTTGAACATGGATTTCCTTTGTATTCGTATTTTGGATGTTCTTTATCTTTCGAACTCATGTATTTTCAAGTCGTGTTGACTTGACTTCCTCTTATGTTTTTGTTAAGACTTCCGCTGTGTGTTTATGTATGCTTTGATTTTTCGCCATAATGTGATACTTCTACCCTTGTCGGGTTGGGGTGTTACAATTATGGTATCAGAGCCAGGTTGCGACCTATAGTACATAAGCATGGCCTGTGAGTCTTATGGACCCTAGGATTTGACCCTTAAGGCTTAAGTTTTGACTGGTGAGGTTTTGGGTTGACATTAGGATTCTGTTTCGTCTTTCCTTTCGTGCCTATTTTTCCTATTTTTGCTAATCGTTTTCGAAATCCTTCAGATGGTGAATACTCGACATCAGGAATATAATGGAGGGACCCCTGATTTTAAGGCCATGATAGCAGAAGCTTTGGCCAACGCTCTTCCTAACTTGGTGACTCAAGTCACCAACAATATTCAGAATGGGGCAGGTTCTTCCGGAGGTGGTGGTGCAGGTCCAAGTGGTGGTGGAGGTGCTCCACCAGTTGGTATCCATGTTTGGATGGAGAGGTTTAACAAGCTCAAACCCCTCTCTTTCCGGTCAGCTGCCGTTCCCACTGAGGCAGAAGACTGGATTATCCACATGGAGAAGATGTTTAAGGTTTTGGGTTGTCCAGATGAGTTTAAGACGAGATTGGCTGCATTTAAGTTTGAAGGTGATGCACAGAGCTGGTGGACAGCTTATGCTCAGTCTCAGGAGCAGGGTTTTGAGGAGACTTGTACTTGGGAGGATTTTATGGGTATCTTTTATAAGCAGTACATTCCAGTGGCTGAACAGCAGCGATATGAGCGGGAGTATGGGAACATCCGTCAGGGGGACCGGGAGACGACTGGGGAATTTATGCAGCGATTTATGAGGCTGGCCAGTTTCGTTGGGCCAGAGATTACAGGAGATGCATACCGTCAGGCTAAGACATTTAAGTGGGCATTAAAGAAATGGATATTGGACCGTATCGTGAATACGCATTATGATGATGTGGCGGCGGTTGCGAACGACGCTCGCAACATTGAGATGTTGCATAGTGATGGTAGTGGCTTTAACAAGCGTGATAGGGATGGTAACCGGGTGCATTTCAGAGGACAGAGTCAGCAGGGGCAGGGTCAGGATTTCAGAGGTCGGCAGGACCAGGCATCCGAGCAGAGGGGTCGACAGGACCATAGGTATGATCAGCGTGGTCGCCAGGACTGGGACTACAGTCAGAGGCGACAGGACTCTCGGGGTTATGATAGGCAGGTTTCTGGGAGGAGTGGGTACAATAACAACCCACGTTAGTATCGTGATCAGAATACTCGGGGTGCTCAGTCGGGTCATCAGGCAGGTTCTTCTGGACAGAGGAGGACTAGTGAGGCGTTACCCCCTCCACCGGTTTGTGTCACTTGCGGAAAATCCCATCCGGGAGTTTGCCATAGGATTACTGGGGGATGCTTTACTTGTGGGTCTACCGAGCACAGAGTGAAGGACTGTCCGCATGAGAAGCGGGCTGCAGCAGCAAACTCAGGTAGGCCGGCTCCTACCTCGGGTCGGGTTTATTCTCTCACACGTGATCAGGCGGCAGGCACGTCAGGTACCATTACCGGTTATCTTTATGTTGGAGATCATATTGTTTTTGTTTTATTTGACACCGGTGCTACACACTCTATAATATCTAATACGCTTGCCAAGAAAATAAAAGTAACCCCAACACCATTGAATAATCCTATATCTATCTCTACTCCTATGAAAACCCAAGTCATCATCGATTGTGAATATGTAAATTGTCCGCTAAGATTTGATGATTGTGTTCGTCCGGCTAATCTGCTTCCCCTCGATATGATTGATTTTGATATAATTTTGAGTATGGACTGGTTGTCTTCTCATAAGGCCTCCATCGACTGTCATGCCAGAAGTGTAAGATTTGGTGATATCCATCATCCGGATTTTGTTTATCACGGTTCTCAGCCTTTGAAATCTGTTAAACTTATTTCTGCTATGAAAGCACGGACTCTAATCTCTCATGGTTGCCAAGGGTTTTTGGCCTCTGTTAAAGATACGTCTTCTCAGGGACGTGATGTTAGTAGTGTTCCCATTGTTCGGGAGTTCGCTGATGTCTTTCCCGAAGAGCTTCCTGGTATTCCTCCCACCAGAGAAGTTGAATTCAGCATTGATTTAGTTTCCGGTGCTGAGCCTATCTCTAAGGCTCCGTACCGAATGGCTCCTGTTGAACTCAAAGAATTGAAAGTACAGTTAGAGGAGTTATTGGAGAACGGTTTTATTCGTCCGAGCGTTTCTCCCTGGGGCGCTCCTGTGCTATTTGTGAAAAAGAAGGATGGTAGTATGCGCCTTTGTATTGATTACCGGGAGCTCAACCGCATTACTATCCGTAACCGCTATCCCCTTCCGCGCATCGACGATTTGTTTGACCAATTGCAAGGAGCAAAGCACTTCTCTAAGATTGATTTGAGATCGGGATACCATCAGCTTCGTGTGAGGGAACAAGATGTTCCCAAGACTGCTTTTCGCACCCGCTATGGTCATTACGAATTCCTGGTTATGCCTTTCGGCTTGACCAATGCTCCGGCCGTTTTTATGGACCTTATGAACCGGGTTTTCCATGAGTTCCTCGATAAATTTGTCATTGTCTTCATCGATGATATTCTTGTCTATTCGAAATCTGAGGAGGAGCACGAACAACATCTTCGGACTGTGTTGGAGATTCTTAGACAGAAGAAGTTGTACGCGAAGTTCTCAAAGTGTGAATTCTGGTTAAGTCAGGTCGCGTTTCTAGGTCACGTTGTTTCTGCGGAGGGTATCACTATGGACCCAGCGAAGGTCGAGGCTATCACTAAATGGCCTAGACCAACAAATGTGACTGAGGTGATAAGTTTTCTGGGACTCACTGGTTATTATCGTCGTTTCGTTGAGGGTTTCTCGCGGCTAGCCTTGCCATTGACACAGTTGATGAGAAAAGGGGAGAAATTTGTATGGACTGAAGAGAGGGAGAACAGTTTTGAGGAGCTTAAGCAGAGATTAGTGTCGGCACCTATTCTGACTCTTCCGTCTGGTTCGGGTGGTTTCCAGATTTATAGTGATGCATCTAAAAAGGGTTTGGGTTGCGTTCTAATGCAGCACGGGAAAGTCATCGCCTATGCTTCGAGGCAACTGAAGCCGTATGAAGAGAATTATCCGACACACGATTTGGAATTGGCTGCAGTGGTTTTCGCCCTTAAGATATGGCGGCATTATCTATACGGCGAGTCATGTGACATTTTCACCGACCACAAAAGCCTTAAATATATTTTCACGCAGAAGGAGCTCAATATGAGACAGAGGCGATGGTTGGAGCTCCTGAAAGATTACGATACCAACATCCAGTATCATCCCGGCAAGGCAAATGTGGTTGCCGATGCTCTTAGCCGGAAGTCGGGTATGATTGCTAGTCTGAATTTTGAGCCTCGGATTTTAAATGATTTGGAGATTCTTGATGTTGAGTTTTGTGTTCGGGGTTGTGACGGTTACTGGGCTAGTCTAAAGGTTGAGTCCAATCTCATCCTGCGGATTAAAGAAGCCCAGAAAGATGACGGTGAACTCTGGGCCATTGTGCAGAATGTGGAAGATGGGAAGCAATCTGAGTTCCGAGTGGATGAGTTTGGTGTGGTATGGTTCGAGGATCGTCTGTGTGTTCCTAACGATCCTGAATTGCGAGAAGCGGTTTTGTCAGAGGCGCATAGTTCTCCCTTTACTATACATCCGGGTTCCACCAAAATGTACCGAGATCTGAAGCAGCACTTTTGGTGGAGCGGCATGAAACATGATGTGGCGTCTTATGTAGCTAGGTGTTTGACTTGTCAGCAGGTCAAGATCGAGCACCAGAGAGCCAGTGGATTACTACAGCCGTTAGATATTCCGACTTGGAAGTGGGAGGAAATTTCTATGGATTTCGTATCGGGTTTGCCACTTACCAGAAAGAAACATGATGCGATTTGGGTGGTCGTCGATCGACTAACCAATTCGGCTCATTTTCTACCGATTCGTATGGATTATAGTGTTAGCAGATTGGCAGAGATTTTCGAGCAGGAGATAGTTAGACTACACGGTATGCCTACCGCTATTATTTCAGATAGAGATCCACGTTTTACTTCCCGGTTTTCGAAGGGACTGCATAGAGCTTGGGGTGCACAGCTTAAGTTCAGTACAGCTTTCCATCCTCAGACAGATGGTCAGTCGGAGCGGACCATCCAGACATTAGAGGATATGCTGAGGGCATGTGCGTTAGAATGGACGGGTAGTTGGGACGAGTATCTTTGTTTGGTAGAGTTCGCTTATAACAACAGCTGGCATGCTAGTATTCGGATGGCTCCTTTCGAGATGTTGTATGGGCGGAAATGTAGGGCACCCATTTGTTGGAACGAAGTGGGAGAGCGTGCTATTGAGGGTCCGGAGTTGGTTCAGATCACGAATGAGAAGGTAGATGTTGCTAGGGAGAAGTTGAAAGAAGCTCGGGCTCGTCAGAAAAGTTATGCGGATAAGCACCGTCGTGATTTGGAGTTTCAGGTTGGCGATCGGGTTTTCCTTAAGGTTTCACCGTTTCGAGGAGTTAAACGCTTTGGAATCAAGGGCAAGCTGAGTCCTCGATTCATCGGACCATTCGAGATCCTGGAACGTATTGGAGAGGTTTCCTACCGATTAGCTCTACCTCCCCAGCTTTCGCATGTGCATGATGTATTCCATGTATCTCTTCTACGGGGATACAACTATCATCCTCTTCATGTGGTATCTTATCCTTTCGATCAGATTCAACCGGATATGTCTCTTCCGGAGGAGCCGGAAGCGGTTCTGGATCGCCAAGAGCGAGTTATGAGACGTAAAGTCATTCCATTCGTTAAGATTCTTTGGCGGAACCACCCAGAGCGGGAAGCTACCTGGGAGACCGAGGAGTCTATTCGAGAAAGTTATCCTCATTTTGTATTCTGATCTGGTATGTCACTATTTTGTTTCCGTTCCATTTCAGTTCTACTTCTTTGCAAATTTCAAGGACGAAATTTTTCGTTTAGAGGAGAAGAGTTGTAAAACCCTAAAATCTAAAATGTGTAAAAAGACCAAAATGCCCCTACAACTTTGAAAATTAAATAAAGGCTTATATAACTTATAAATTAATTCCAAAAATTATGAAATGTACCAAGTATGACATGAAATAATTAGAGAGCATCATAAAATATTTGTGCAAGCTATAAAAATTATTATTACGCATAAACAAGTCCAAAATAATTAAGTATACAATTATTTTATTTTAAAAGTTATTTAAGTGTAATTAAATTACAAAATAAATGGAAATAAATGCAAAATAAATGATGATTGACCTAGGCATTAATTAGGCCGCTCCTTTGATTTCCCCCTCCTCCAAATATTCGGCATTATCACCCTTAAGCAACCAAATCATTTTTCTCTCCCTAAAGCAAAACCGAAGGAACCAAAAACCCTAGAATTAGCCACCAAAAATTCATCCGAATTTATGGAGTTGCAAGATTAATTTTCCCTTGTTCTTCATCATCTAAAGGAAGCTAGAAAAATACGTTTGAGGTCGTGGGTCTCTTGGTTCGATCGTGATATTCCATTCCTTATCGCTAGGTCAAATCGTAAGTTTATTCATCTATAATTCGTACGACTCACTTTAAATTCGTTTCTTATTTTTCTCATGATCCTTACCTCGTATATACTCTGTGAAAAATTATTACAAGGTCGTGGGATTGTTCGTGTGGTTGTGGTGAAATTCTTCTTGTCGAGTGGCATATCCGAGTAGCATAATTCGTTGCGCCTAATCTACATGCTCTTTATTCGATCTGGTATTCTTCCTATGAATTTTACATCATATGAATCTCAAATAAAATGCTATACACGAACCATGCATGATCTACAAATTATTTGTGAATTAAAAGTTAAAAACGTGTTTAAATCCAAAATAATTGAATCCGTATTTTTGGGACTTTTTATTTATTTTATTTGGACCTTGCATGATCAAAATAATCTGTGAAAAATGCTACTTCGAATTATTGGGGCCTAATCGAATTATTTTTGGATTTATGTAATTACCGGATTTAAGAAAAAGAAAAGAAAGAAAAGAAATAAAATGTGGATCGATTTAGGGTTTATGTTTTAGGGCTGTTTTTGATTAATTAAATGATGTTTAAGGATGGTCTAATGATTGGTGAATGATTGTTATTTTTAGGGCTAGTATTTTGATAATAAAATGTTATACGATTTAGTATTTAAAATGTTAAGGGGTGTTTTGTAACTTTTGAAACTTAAGGGTTATTTTTAGAACTTAATTTGGACTGCATACTATTCGAATAAAATATAGCTTAGGGGTGACATGTGTAATTTTTATGTTTTAAAGGATTAAAATGTATTTATTATTTACTTAGGGTTCGAATTGCAAATAATTAAAATGAAGGGACTAAACATGTAAATTCTGGAAAGTTGAGGTCGAATGGAGTAATAAAATATATTCAGGGGGTTATGGGTAATTTTGGTAATTTAATGGCTTAATATGTAATTATTGATAATTAAAAGTTGAAATTGTGATTTAAGGGACTAAATATGTAACTTTGATAACTTGAGGGACTTGATGTGTAAATTTTCCATATTAGGGTTTTCCATGCCATTACTATGATTCCCTACTTTGACTTTGAACCTTTGATATATGAACCTTTTGGCAATTGGGACCCTTAGCATTTGAACTTTGATGTGTGAACCTTTTGATATGAACCCTTTGATTTGGACTTTGACATGTGACCCCAGTTTGATACCCGAGCCAAGTTCGTTTCCTAGCCATGAAGGTAACATGGCCGTGTCTGTGATGCACCACTGGCATGACTAGCGTGTAGCCCTAGTGATTGGTTACACCGTCCCCATTTTGATTATGATATGCATGCACACTATATGATTTATTATGGCCGATATGATTGTTCGGGGGGCGAATGGATGCATCCTAGGTTCGTGTCCGTGTTCGTGGACAGTTCGTTTTGATATGATATGGTGACTGGGGATGGGTGCAATCCACTCCTTTCACAAAGTTCGGGAGCTGATCACTCCAACTGGTACATGAGGACACCCCTCATATTATCGGCTTATTTGAGAGGCATCCCCTCTACATGATTATGATATGATTATGATATGATATGTGATATGTTTGGGCTCGTGGTGGATGACTGTCCTAACCTTTACTCTTGTACCTTATTTATATCTCTTTCATTATGCTTCAATTGTTCGTTTCCGGTTATTATATATCTGTTCACTGGGCTTTTTAAGCTCAGCCGCACGTTTTCTTTTCGTGTGCGGCAGGTATCTAAGCTAGGAGCTTTTGGATTATGCTTTGGATGGGATGAGAGATAGATGAAGCTTTGACCTTAGATGACCACCTTTATCTTATGACTTTGTTTTGAACATGGATTTCCTTTGTATTCGTATTTTGGACGTTCTTTATCTTTCGAACTCATGTATTTTCAAGTCGTGTAGACTTGACTTTCTCTTATGTTTTTGTTAAGACTTCCGCTGTGTGTTTATGTATGCTTTGATTTGTCGCCATAATGTGATACTTCTACCCTTGTCGGGTTGGGGTGTTACAGTCCGAATCATAAGGATCTTCCTCAATAATCTTATGTTCAATATTCCTAAAGGATTCATCATGTGTTCCTTGAGATTCAAAGTCATTGGTCATAAAACCTAGGTCTTTTTGATCAATGTGATCATGCTCGGCTAAATCCTCCTCAATTGTTTTCTTAGGTAGTGATAACAGCAAACCTAGTGCTTCATCCAACTTATGGTTTGTTGCAACGGCTCTCTCCATAATTCCTTGGCAAACTAGGTCGCATTTCCTATTGGCCTCACTAAAACGAGATCTTAAACATGGAGGTTGTCCATAAGAATCTATCCTAGGTGAAGGCTCATATGATTCATAGGTGTCTCTAAATGAGGTATTTTGAACTTCTTTGTGTTCTAGCCACTCAACCATATCTTGCAATCTTAGAAGTCTAAGTGAAAAGTCCATTTGAAGCAAATTACAAACAAAATCACAAAGAAAAGATAGACTACGAGAAAGCTACAAAATAAATAGAAAAAATCTCACTTGATAGGAATCCTGTGAGTAGACCTAATAAAAATAAAATTTCAACCTAAGCAATAACTACTCCCCGGGCTGCGGCGCCAAAAACTTGATGCGTGGTTTTGCGACCTTACAACAGGTTTTACCTCTCAAGGGATCTTGAGAAGTTTGCAATCCCCACCAGGCAGTGTACCTGACCGATGTAGTATAGTGAAGTGGCAAGTACCGGGGGATTGATCGTTCAACTCAAAGAATAGTGTTCGTTAGGATTGAAATTTATCTACTAGGTCTAGAGGTGAGGGATGATTCTTTTTGTATTTTTATATTTTATGAAAAGCAAGTAAAATCTCTGGTTTGAAGGAGTGGGCGGAATTAGTTGCTAATCAACTAACCCAAAAGCTACTAATTAAACTAATGTGCAGGAAAGTAAACTAGGGTTCTACAAGGGAAGTGAAGCATGTCTACCTATGATATGTTACTCCTTGCTAGCTATCCAATTCTACCTATTGAATTGTCAAACCTTGTTTTAACTGACGGGTTGTATTCCTTAATACCAATCGTGGGGTGTGTACGATCTTCCCCAACTCTATAAGCTCCTACTTCACTCCTATGTCGAGCCGGCTAAGAAGCTCCTAACATGGGATCACTAGAATTCGCTTATGCATTAAATACAACCAATTAACCTTAGTACACCTTGGTTCATGTTTCTTAAGACGTTCAAGCAAGTTACCGTATAGGAGGTTAGCCAGTTTTCTTAAGCCTAACTTCGATATCATCCAATCATACAAGAGACAATAGGAAACAAGAATTATAAGCTAAACCAATTAGATCTATTGAAGTTGTCACGCCGTAATTGATGGAGATGGACACACACATCAACAAGAAATCAATAAGATCTAATTAGTTATACACAAGTTTCACACAATCATAGGTAAACACTAGGTGATTTAGTAAAACATGATCAATGAAGAACAAGCAACAATAATAATGGAAGACATAATTAAGATAGAATCAACACACCATTACAAGATGTTTATGGAGTGATTAAGACCCTCTAAGTTGCTGAAAAAAACACCTACCCTAACCCTAGAATCGGACTTAGGGTTTGGGGCTTACAAATAATGAAGTTATAAGGTTGTATTTATAAGCACTTTTCTGCCCGGCCCGTCTTGACGGCGTCAGACTAACCTTGACGGCGTCAAGACCAACTTTTCTTCACCAAATTGTAGATCTTTTCGTCCTCTTCGCGTGGCCTTTTGAATCACCCAAATCCGAGTTCGTATGAAGATTTTATGGCCAAAACAGTGACAGCTACTCCGCGCGTAAGTTGTGATTGTCTTGATCAGCATGTGACGGTTTTACTAGGGTTTCCTCTTGTGCAAGTTGTCATTCTGACGTCGTCACTCAATGGCTTCTGACGTCGTCAGGTTGAGTCCTGACGCCGTCACTTCACCGCGGTTAGGGTTTCTTGATGGCCTTCTTGACGCCGTCCCCCTTTAATCTTCCAAAATCCTCTCTGGCTTATCAAGGATTGACGGCGTCACACTGGGGCTTGACGCCGTCACAGGTACTATTCCAGCAGATTTAGAGACTTTGTCGTTTTCTTCACTTTTATGCTCCAAAAACGTCTAAAATGCTTCCTTTTCCAAATTTCATCTCCAAAGTACCTAAAATGACAAAAGGAACGATTTAGGGCAATATTTGATCAAATAAATACGATTTAGGGCTTAAATGACCCCCGAAAAGCGGTACACTTTTCGCTTCATCAAATACCCTTACACTTGAGATTTGCTTGTCCTCAAGCAAATGCGCTTTTATTCTAATCAAAATACAAGTTAGGGGTCATTTAACGCTAATATAAAAGTAATTACAACAAATAGTCGTTCCACTTTAATCATAATAAGCACGGAGATTACAGACTAGCACCTCACAAGTAGTGTTTAGATACTCACATCTCTCAGGTGTCATAAAAGTATATCTCATAAATGAAAATGAATAATATCTCTCACTACCTGTCATAGCAAATAGATTACCATAGGCTTGGGAAAGGATCAAAAACCTCCTCCACTAGGCGTAAGCACCTAAGATAAACTATCAAAGAGGGCTTTTAAACGGGTTATAACGTTAGGTGTAGGGATATGATAAACACGGTTTTGTTGGATAAAGGATATTTTACTAGTGGCGAGTTAAAGATCTTGATTAATTACATGTACAATATGGCGTTGCTAAGCCAAGACTAGACTCGACTTAAGCTAATGAAAAAAATAACAAAAAGATAAAATAAACATAAAATGAAACGGGATGGTAGTCCGTTTTTTTTTTTTTTTTTTTTTTTTTTTTGCATACACTCTTGCCCTACCATCCAAAATAATACATCATAGGGGCGTTGCATCCCCCTTACACTTGAACTTTTACATAACTTTACAAATAACTATTCTAATGACTCGAATTAAGATAATCGAAACACTTGGAGTACTTTTAAAATATTTAGCACATATGGGGGTAATAATGTTGTTCTTCCCCATTACTCCATTACACTAGTACTTTACCCATGAGTCCCAATCGTCCCAAAACAATATGTACAAGGATATGACTCGACTTAGCAACCATGTAATCAATTAGATAATTAACTTGGGGTTTAAACAAATTTTGTCACAATAATGCACTAAAAATGAGTGCATACAAGGTAGGCTAAGGCGATTTGGGTGTACATTTAAGTGGGGTGTAAACAAATTATTACTTTAAGTAAAATGCTTAAAGTTAGAAATGAAAAGATAGGCTCTGAGGGGTGTACTAGGGGTATCGTGTACTAAAAATGAGTACAACGCAAAGGGTGTGGGAGAATTACTTGACCAATGTAGCCAATGTAATTATAACAAAAACACAGGTGTAAAACAATGGGTTAATCCTAATGCCTCTTATCATGTAGTAAATCTAACTACACGAATGTAGTCTCACTTGTGGCCTCGGAATGGTCCTAACGCAAGTTCTAGAATCTAAGTGCTACCGGTACACACATCATAGCATAAATGCTTTTCCTACCAATTCTAGGGGCGAACCTCACATATTTGGGGAAATTTTTTTTTTAGTGGTACGGTTTTGTGCTAGTCATATAACTCCTATCCGTGAGACGCTCATTAAGACCAAAGTTTCACTCCTAAATGTTGTAAAAAAATTTAAATTTGGCACTAAAATTGCCCTAACAAGTATTTATCTCAGTTTTATTACACATCTACCATCAAACAAACAAAAATCAAGTGCAATTGTATTCTCTAGGGTATCGTACTTTACCCCCCTTACACTTAAGATGAACATTGTCCCCAATGTTCATTCAAAGGATGTAGAAGTAAATAAGGTAAAAGAATGAAAACAAATACTCCCCTGATTCGTTCGATGTGGATAATCCGGTAACATGGTTAAATCCTCCTCCAAGAAAATGAACGTTGAAAGCTTCCCTTCCGAAATATAAATCATCTTCTTGTCCAATATAACCTGTTAAACCTGAGAAAACAAACACAAAAAACCCAAAGCATCAACCTGAACAAAGAAAACTCACAACTAGATGTAATTCCAGACTTAGAAATAAAAACAAAACGATTAAAGATATAATGCTTGTAGAATGAATATTTGCAGATTTCCTGGAGTTTATAAAACTAAAGATTTAACAAAAACTTTATGACTTCGGTATAAACAAAACTCGCAAATTTTTTCAGAATTTATGTATCTGACGCCGTCAGGTTATAACTCCTGACGCCGTCAGAATGTTCCTGCAAAAATCTCATGTTAAGTTTCTGGAAAATTTCTGGAAAAACTTATGCCTTACTTCCTGGAAAATCCTGCAAATCATCATTATGACTCGATACAAGCATTTGACTCAAACAATTACTAATATACATGTTCATTTAATATTGTTGTGGTTCATGCTCAATTTCGTTCTTATAAACAAATTTGGGTCTCCCCTTACACTTAGCTTTTGCAAAATACCTTTATATGTAATTAAGACGAAGTTAAAAACAAAATAAAGCATTTTCACAATTTATTTTGAATCATGATCCACAAACAATAAAAATAAAACATGCATACGGAAACAAATAAAATCAAATAAACAAACAAACAAACAAATAAATAAAGCTTGGGTTGCCTCCCAATAAGCGCTTGTTTTTGTTCGAGTCACGAGCCTGACTCTACCCTTATTTAATGGAAATAGGGGAGGTTTTCCCTACACTTAGGATTAAGTGCGGGTGAAAGTAGCGATACACACCCTTAGGGTGGAAATATGCCACGTGAGGTGAAGGGGGTGAGTGAATGGCTTCCTTCATCCTAAAACTACCCGGATAATATTGGTTGATGGGTGGGTCGGTTCCTCTTTTGTCTCCTAGAAATATATCTAAGGATGGAAAGGTGTGTAAAGATTGAGGTTCCGGCTCATCAACACTAGGAAATTCCCTAGAACTAAGGGTAAGGTTATCATTACAAGTATTCAAACCTATATCCTCTAGTGGTGCTTGTTCCAAGGGTTCTACCTCCATCAGAATTCCTAAAGTTTCTTCTACATCTTCCGGGTAAGTCACGGGCGGTGTGTGTGCCTCAAATGATGGTTGAGTATTTTGTGGGCTTATGTTATTGACCTCATCATTCCACGTGTCAAGATCACCTATATCCTCATCATGTGTTTTGGTAGAATCTATCCTAAGCATTCTCCTAAGTATCTCACGTGCTTCTCTAGGCATCTCAACTTCAATGTCCGAATCATAAGGATCTTCCTCAATAATCTTATGTTCAATTTGCCTAAAGGATTCATCATGTGTTCCTTGAGATTCAAAGTCATTGGTCATAAAACCTAGGTCTTTTTGATCAATGTGATCATGCTCGGCTAAATCCTCCTCAATTGTTTTCTTAGGTAGTGATAACAGCAAACCTAGTGCTTCATCCAACTTATGGTTTGTTGCAACGGCTCTCTCCATAATTCCTTGGCAAACTAGGTCGCATTTCCTATTGGCCTCACTAAAACGAGATCTTAAACATGGAGGTTGTTCATAAGAATCTATCCTAGGTGAAGGCTCATATGATTCATAGGTGTCTCTAAATGAGGTATTTTGAACTTCTTGGTGTTCTAGCCACTCAACCATATCTTGCAATCTTAGAAGTCTAAGTGAAAAGTCCATTTGAAGCAAATTACAAACAAAATCACAAAGAAAAGATAGACTACGAGAAAGCTACAAAATAAATAGAAAAAATCTCACTTGATAGGAATCCTGTGAGTAGACCTAATAAAAATAAAATTTCAACCTAAGCAATAACTACTCCCCGGGCTGCGGCGCCAAAAACTTGATGCGTGGTTTTGCAACCTTACAACAGGTTTTACCTCTCAAGGGATCTTGAGAAGTTTGCAATCCCCACCAGGCAGTGTACCTGACCGATGTAGTATAGTGAAGTGGCAAGTACCGGGGGATTGATCGTTCAACTCAAAGAATAGTGTTCGTTAGGATTGAAATTTATCTACTAGGTCTAGAGGTGAGGGATGATTCTTTTTGTATTTTTATATTTTATGAAAAGCAAGTAAAATCTCTGGTTTGAAGGAGTGGGCGGAATTAGTTGCTAATCAACTAACCCAAAAGCTACTAATTAAACTAATGTGCAGGAAAGTAAACTAGGGTTCTACAAGGGAAGTGAAGCATGTCTACCTATGATATGTTACTCCTTGCTAGCTATCCAATTCTACCTATTGAATTGTCAAACCTTGTTTTAACTAACGGGTTGTATTCCTTAATACCAATCGTGGGGGTGTGTACGATCTTCCCCAACTCTATAAGCTCCTACTTCACTCCTATGTCGAGCCGGCTAAGAAGCTCCTAACATGGAATCACTAGAATTCGCTTATGCATTAAATACAACCAATTAACCTTAGTACACCTTGGTTCATGTTTCTTAAGACGTTCAAGCAAGTTACCGTATAGGAGGTTAGCCAGTTTTCTTAAGCCTAACATCGATATCATCCAATCATACAAGAGACAATAGGAAACAAGAATTATAAGCTAAACCAATTAGATCTATTGAAATTGTCACGCCCTAATTGATGGAGATGGACACACACATCAACAAGAAATCAATAAGATCTAATTAGTTATACACAAGTTTCACACAATCATAGGTAAACACTAGGTGATTTAGTAAAACATGATCAATGAAGAACAAGCAACAATAATAATGGAAGACATAATTAAGATAGAATCAACACACCATTACAAGATGTTTATGGAGTGATTAAGACCCTCTAAGTTGCTGGAAAAACACCCCTACCTAAACCCTAGAATCGGACTTAGGGTTTAGGGCTTGCAAATAATGAAGTTATAAGGTTGTATTTATAAGCACTTTTCTGCTCGGCCCGTCTTGACGGTGTCAGACTAACCTTGACGGCGTCAAGACCAACTTTTCTTCACTAAATTGTAGATCTTTTCGTCCTCTTCGCGTGGCCTTTTGAATCACCCAAATCCGAGTTCGTATGAAGATTTTATGGCCAAAACAGTGACAGCTACTCCGCGCGTAAGTTGTGATTGTCTTGATCAGCATGTGACGGTTTTACTAGGGTTTCTTCTTGTGCAAGTTGTCATTCTGACGTCGTCACTCAATGGCTTCTGACGTCGTCAGGTTGAGTCCTGACGCCGTCACTTCGCCGCGGTTAGAGTTTCTTGATGGCCTTCTTGACGTCGTCCCCCTTTAATCTTCCAAAATCCTCTCTGGCTTATCAAGGATTGACGGCGTCACACTGGGGCTTGACGCCGTCACAGGTACTATTCTAGCAGATTTAGAAACTTTGTCGTTTTCTTCACTTTTATGCTCCAAAAATGTCCAAAATGCTTCCTTTTCCAAATTTCATCTCCAAAGTACCTAAAATGACAAAAGGAACGATTTAGGGCAATATTTGATCAAATAAATACGATTTAGGGCTTAAATGACCCCCAAAAAGCGGTACACTTTTCGCTTCATCAAATACCCTTACACTTGAGATTTGCTTGTCCTCAAGCAAATGCGCTTTTATTCTAATCAAAATACAAGTTAGGGGTCATTTAACGCTAATATAAAAGTAATTACAACAAATAGTCGTTCCACTTTAATCATAATAAGCACGGAGATTACAGACTAGCACCTCACAAGTAGTGTTTAGATACTCACATCTCTCAGGTGTCATAAAAGTATATCTGATAAATGAAAATGAATAATATCTCTCACTACCTGTCATAGCAAATAGATTACCATAGGCTTGGGAAAGGATCAAAAACCTCCTCCACTAGGCGTAAGCACCTAAGATAAACTATCAAAGAGGGCTTTTAAACGGGTTATAACGTTAGGTGTAGGGATATGATAAACACGGTTTTGTTGGATAAAGGATATTTTACTAGTGGCGAGTTAAAGATCTTGATTAATTACATGTACAATATGGCGTTGCTAAGCCAAGACTAGACTCGACTTAAGCTAATGAAAAAAATAACAAAAAGATAAAATAAACATAAAATGAAACGGCATGGTAGTCCGTATTTTTTTTTTTTTTTTTTTTTTTTATTTTTTATTTTTTTTGCATACACTCTTGCCCTATAATCCAAAATAATACATCGTAGGGGGTTTGTCTCCCCCTTACACTTGAACTTTTACATAACTTAACAATTAACTATTCTAATGACTCGAATTAAGATAATCGAAATACTTGGAGTACTTTTAAAATATTTAGCACATATGGGGGTAATAATGTTGTTCTTCCCCATTACTCCATTACACTAGTACTTTACCCATGAGTCCCAATCGTCCCAAAACAATATGTACAAGGATATGACTCGACTTAGCAACCATGTAATCAATTAGATAATTAACTTGGGGTTTAAACAAGTTTTGTCACAATAATGCACTAAAAATGAGTGCATACAAGGTAGGCTAAGGCGATTTGGGTGTACATTTAAGTGGGGTGTAAACAAATTATTACTTTAAGTAAAATGCTTAAAGTTAGAAATGAAAAGATAGGCTCTGAGGGGTGTACTAGGGGTATCGTGTACTAAAAATGAGTACAACGCAAAGGGTGTGGGAGAATTACTTGACCAATGTAGCCAATGTAATTATAACAAAAACACAGGTGTAAAACAATGGATTAATCCTAATGCCTCTTATCATGTAGTAAATATAACTACACGAATGTAGTCTCACTTGTGGCCTCGGAATGGTCCTAACGCAAGTTCTAGAATCTAAGTGCTACCGGTACACACATCATAGCATAAATGCTTTTCCTACCAATTCTAGGGGCGAACCTCACATATTTGGGGAAAATTTTTTTTTAGTGGTACGGTTTTGTGCTAGTCATATAACTCCTATCCGTGAGACGCTCATTAAGATCAAAGTTTCACTCCTAAATGTTGTAAAAAAATTTAAATTTGGCACTAAAATTGCCCTAACAGGTATTTATCTCAGTTTTATTACACATCTACCATTAAACAAACAAAAATCAAGTGCAATTGTATTCTCTAAGGCATCGTACTTTACCCCCCTTACACTTAAGATGAACATTGTCCCCAATGTTCATTCAAAGGATGTAGAAGTAAATAAGGTAAAAGAATGAAAACAAATACTCCCCTGATTCGTTCGATGTGGATAATCCGGTAACATGGTTAAATCCTCCTCCAAGAAAATGAACGTTGAAAGCTTCCCTTCCGAAATATAAATCATCTTCTTGTCCAATATAACCTGTTAAACCTGAGAAAACAAACACAAAAAACCCAAAGCATCAACCTGAACAAAGAAAACTCACAACTAGATGTAATTCCAGACTTAGAAATAAAAACAAAACGATTAAAGATATAATGCTTGTAGAATGAATATTTGCAGATTTCCTGGAGTTTATAAAACTAAAGATTTAACAAAAACTTTATGACTCCGGTATAAACAAAACTCGCAAAATTTTTCAGAATTTATGTACCTGACGCCGTCAGGTTATAACTCCTGACGCCGTCAGAATGTTCCTGCAAAAATCTCATGTTAAGTTTCTGGAAAATTTCTGGAAAAACTTATGCCTTACTTCCTGGAAAATCCTGCAAAACATCATTATGACTCGATACAAGCATTTGACTCAAACAATTACTAATATACATGTTCATTTAATATTGTTGTGGTTCATGCTCAATTTCGTTCTTATAAACAAATTTGGGTCTCCCCTTACACTTAGCTTTTGCAAAATACCTTTATATGTAATTAAGACGAAGTTAAAAACAAAATAAAGCATTTTCACAATTTATTTTGAATCATGATCCACAAACAATAAAAATAAAACATGCATACGGAAACAAATAAAATCAAATAAACAAACAAACAAACAAATAAATAAAGCTTGGGTTGCCTCCCAATAAGCGCTTGTTTTTGTTCGAGTCACGAGCCTGACTCTACCCTTATTTAATGGAAATAGGGGAGGTTTTCCCTACACTTAGGATTAAGTGCGGGTGAAAGTAGCGATACACACCCTTAGGGTGGAAATATGCCACGTGAGGTGAAGGGGGTGAGTGAATGGCTTCCTTCATCCTAAAACTACCCGGATAATATTGGTTGATGGGTGGGTCGGTTCCTCTTTTGTCTCCTAGAAATATATCTAAGGATGGAAAGGTGTGTAAAGATTGAGGTTCCGGCTCATCAACACTAGGAAATTCCCTAGAACTAAGGGTAAGGTTATCATTACAAGTATTCAAACCTATATCCTCTAGTGGTGCTTGTTCCAAGGGTTCTACCTCCATCAGAATTCCTAAAGTTTCTTCTACATCTTCCGGGTAAGTCACGGGCGGTGTGTGTGCCTCAAATGATGGTTGAGTATTTTGTGGGCTTATGTTATTGACCTCATCATTCCACGTGTCAAGATCACCTATATCCTCATCATGTGTTTTGGTAGAATCTATCCTAAGCATTCTCCTAAGTATCTCACGTGCTTCTCTAGGCATCTCAACTTCAATGTCCGAATCATAAGGATCTTCCTCAATAATCTTATGTTCAATTTGCCTAAAGGATTCATCATGTGTTCCTTGAGATTCAAAGTCATTGGTCATAAAACCTAGGTCTTTTTGATCAATGTGATCATGCTCGGCTAAATCCTCCTCAATTGTTTTCTTAGGTAGTGATAACAGCAAACCTAGTGCTTCATCCAACTTATGGTTTGTTGCAACGGCTCTCTCCATAATTCCTTGGCAAACTAGGTCGCATTTCCTATTGGCCTCACTAAAACGAGATCTTAAACATGGAGGTTGTTCATAAGAATCTATCCTAGGTGAAGGCTCATATGATTCATAGGTGTCTCTAAATGAGGTATTTTGAACTTCTTGGTGTTCTAGCCACTCAACCATATCTTGCAATCTTAGAAGTCTAAGTGAAAAGTCCATTTGAAGCAAATTACAAACAAAATCACAAAGAAAAGATAGACTACGAGAAAGCTACAAAATAAATAGAAAAAATCTCACTTGATAGGAATCCTGTGAGTAGACCTAATAAAAATAAAATTTCAACCTAAGCAATAACTACTCCCCGGGCTGCGGCGCCAAAAACTTGATGCTTGGTTTTGCGACCTTACAACAGGTTTTACCTCTCAAGGGATCTTGAGAAGTTTGCAATCCCCACCAGGCAGTGTACCTGACCGATGTAGTATAGTGAAGTGGCAAGTACCGGGGGATTGATCGTTCAACTCAAAGAATAGTGTTCGTTAGGATTGAAATTTATCTACTAGGTCTAGAGGTGAGGGATGATTCTTTTTGTATTTTTATATTTTATGAAAAGCAAGTAAAATCTCTGGTTTGAAGGAGTGGGCGGAATTAGTTGCTAATCAACTAACCCAAAAGCTACTAATTAAACTAATGTGCAGGAAAGTAAACTAGGGTTCTACAAGGGAAGTGAAGCATGTCTACCTATGATATGTTACTCCTTGCTAGCTATCCAATTCTACCTATTGAATTGTCACACCTTGTTTTAACTGACGGGTTGTATTCCTTAATACCAATCGTGGGGGTGTGTACGATCTTCCCCAACTCTATAAGCTCCTACTTCACTCCTATGTCGAGCCGGCTAAGAAGCTCCTAACATGGGATCACTAGAATTCGCTTATGCATTAAATACAACCAATTAACCTTAGTACACCTTGGTTCATGTTTCTTAAGACGTTCAAGCAAGTTACCGTATAGGAGGTTAGCCAGTTTTCTTAAGCCTAACATCGATATCATCCAATCATACAAGAGACAATAGGAAACAAGAATTATAAGCTAAACCAATTAGATCTATTGAAGTTGTCACGCCGTAATTGATGGAGATGGACACACACATCAACAAGAAATCAATAAGATCTAATTAGTTATACACAAGTTTCACACAATCATAGGTAAACACTAGGTGATTTAGTAAAACATAATCAATGAAGAACAAGCAACAATAATAATGGAAGACATAATTAAGATAGAATCAACACACCATTACAAGATGTTTATGGAGTGATTAAGACCCTCTAAGTTGCTGAAAAAACACCTACCCTAACCCTAGAATCGGACTTAGGGTTTAGGGCTTACAAATAATGAAGTTATAAGGTTGTATTTATAAGCACTTTTCTGCCCGGCCCGTCTTGACGGCGTCAGACTAACCTTGACGGCGTCAAGACCAACTTTTCTTCACCAAATTGTAGATCTTTTCGTCCTCTTCGCGTGGCCTTTTGAATCACCCAAATCCGAGTTCGTATGAAGATTTTATGGCCAAAACAGTGACAACTACTCCGCGCGTAAGTTGTGATTGTCTTGATCAGCATGTGACGGTTTTACTAGGGTTTCTTCTTGTGCAAGTTGTCATTCTGACGTCGTCACTCAATGGCTTCTGACGTCGTCAGGTTGAGTCCTGACGCCGTCACTTCGCCGCGGTTAGGGTTTCTTGATGGCCTTCTTGACGCCGTCCCCCTTTAATCTTCCAAAATCCTCTCTGGCTTATCAAGGATTGACGGCGTCACACTGGGGCTTGACGCCGTCACAGGTACTATTCCAGCAGATTTAGAGACTTTGTCGTTTTCTTCACTTTTATGCTCCAAAAACGTCCAAAATGCTTCCTTTTCCAAATTTCATCTCCAAAGTACCTAAAATGACAAAAGGAACGATTTAGGGCAATATTTGATCAAATAAATACGATTTAGGGCTTAAATGACCCCCGAAAAGCGGTACACTTTTTGTTTCATCATTTATACTTGGCAATACTCTCTTCCTTGGCCTTTCTTAACTGTTCTTCTTCCTCGTCTCTAGTTGATGGTGGTTTCAGCTGCTCATATGATGTGTCAGTGATCTTAATGTTTTTACCCTTTCCTGCTCCCAAATTTTTATCACCTGTAGCCAGGGCGGATTTGAGCATGATGATCGATTTTCGACGTTCCTCCTTTAGATCTATGGTTTCTTCTCCTTCTTGTTCTTCCGAAGATTCATCGCGAAGTGTCACTTTTTTCTTTGTTTCACGGGTGATCTTTTTGGTACGTGAAGTGGAAGAGATAACAGTTTTACCCCTTCCGCGACCTCTGCCTCTTGTCGCCTTAGACCTCTTAGGTGTGACACCAACCATGCCAGCTTACTTAGCATCATCGTACCAATCAAATGCTTCAGTTTCCTTGACAGGGTCAGTCAATAGTTTGGGAGGAAACCTTGCCCCGCGTTTAGTTATGTTGGAAGCATGGATCCTGAGAGTAGAGAGAACGTGATCCATGCTTTCCATGTGGTACTCTTCACTTGGGCGGCTATCAATTTCAGGATGTTGTGCCATGAAGTAGGCGATGATTAACTTGGTGAAGCGAGGAAACAGAACTTTGTATTTCGGTTTCTTAGCAAACTGTTCGTACTGATATATCATGTCGGTCCAGATATATTGAGCAAAGTCCACATGATGCAGGTTAATGACACCGTGAAAGAACTTGAGGTGTTCAAGTCTGGGGTGTTCTAAACCTGTTTCCTTCCCAGTGATGCAATGACTTAAGATTGTGAAGTGTGTCAGCCATGGTTGTGAAATATACTTGCGGTCGACTTTAGAACTGGAGGTGAGGTCCTCAATGTCGTCATAATAGCCAATAGTATTCAGGTTATCAACAATCTGGTGGAAAGTGGGATCTTTGCGGAAAACTCCAGTGGAAGTAGTTTCTGGTTGAGGAAGATCCAGGATAGTCCTGAGAGTACCGACATCGAACCTGATTCGCTTGTCATTAACGGTAATTTCCATAGATTTCTTATCGTTGCTTACGAACATCTTATGCCAGAACTGATGCATGTAGACTTCTGGTACACTCACCGTCTTGGTCAGGACAGGGCTGACGGAATGGCGCTTCAGTATTTCAACCATTATCTGACAAGATGATGCGCGTGATGTGTCGTTACGGTTTAGCAGTATTAATGCCTACTCAAGTTTTAAATTTATATTTAGCCGACTTATCAATAACACACACTATTAACGAGCAGTGTACCCAGTCAGTATGAATATAATGGTAAGCAGAGTGTCGATCACTAAGAGTGGAACGTATTATCTAGTTATTCTAATCAGTATTTTAATATCCTAAGTTAGTTATACAACCTAATCTAACGCACGGGGGTTCAGCCTGAGAGACTGGCACAGTTTGGTTATAATTAAATAGAAAACTAAACTAATGAGCACGAATCAGCGATTAGCACACACGTACACAGATAGATACTCGAGACAATAAGAAGACATGTCCGGATAATTAAATAGCTTGTTACTTGTTTTATTGCTAGTTTTATATGAAGTGTATATAATTAAACCTTTCTCGTTGGCTCTAATCTTATCGGCGAGTAAACCCTTAATGATTACTTATGTCTATCCTACTTTTCTAGAGACGCTAGAATAAATAGGCGAGGAAGGGGCATGGCGACCCAAGCAAGACTCAGCTAGACACAGAGGTTATCAATGCACTAATAAAAGTCACCAAAGACATCAACATATAAACTTTAATTAATGGGAAAGCAATATTAAGGGGAGTGCATGATCTTCCGTAGTCACATGACACAAGCCCATCAATCCTGATGAATTAAAGCGTACTAAAACAATAAAACAAAACTACTTAATGAATTGAATACATGCAGGACCTTCTTACAGCTCTTGTATCTTAAATTCGTCTGACCTTGGGGTATTTATAGTTTCTGTCTGAGGGATCGATGCGGCGCATTGAGTTGATAGATGCGGCGCATTGACTTAACTTCGCGTGGGGTCCAAGATTAATATATTCTGGAATATTCGTACACCGTCTTCAGATGCGGCGTAACTTGATCTTTGTATGCGGCGCATGTACTTTAGCTGTCTTGGATTGTAACTGGTGAAATCTTGATAGTGATACGCCGTATGTTAGAAGTATATTGCGGCGTATCTGGAGTAGAACGAGCTTGATCTTCTTCTTTGACCAAAGTTTCATATGCGGCGCATGACAGAATTGCATGCGGCGCATTCTTCAAAGTCAGGCAATGGTCTTCGAATTCATCTAAGTATGATATTGCGTCGTATTTGTTGAGTGAGATACGGCGCATCTTCTGGATTTCAGTAGACTTTTGACATCTCGCTTGTTTTGCTCCATAATTAGTCCAAAATCGCCAAGTTTCACATAATGCTTGTTTTTACCTGAGAATTACTAAAGTAAACATTAATGTATCGATTCTCATATATAATATATTAAAACAAGTCAAATAAATAGGATAAATGATGATAATAAAATGTACTTATTTGAGTTCATCAAATATCCCCCACTTGAACTTTACTTGTCCCCAAGTAAACCTTAGAATTAATCATATGAAAATGTATCCTAAAAGATATTAGGATTTATTTTTATATTTAAGCACGTATTCATTTTGTCATAATCACACAACCAAACACATAGCGAAGTAGAAACCAAAATAATTTTTAATGTAAAACAATTCTAAATCGTTTAGTTGCTTAGTCGTGACGAATATTCTATCATAGGCTTGGCAAGTATACGCATCTCCCCCACTAAAGCCAAGGAGTAACAAGTCTAAAGCGGTAAAAAGGGTTTGTTGGTTAAGGGTTGATCATCCCTTTTAATCTCTATCAATCTCATATTCCAGAAAAGGCGACAAAATTACAAATACATGATCGAATCCACGACCACGATACTTGCAATTACTCAATTCCTTAACTCGAATGGGCTAAAGATAGGACCAAGTAATCTTCACCAATAATATTATATCAAAAAGGGCGACAAAATCATAAATACATAGCCGAATCCACGACTACGATACTTAAGATTGCTCAAATCCCTAATCTCAATAAATCAAAGGTTTGGATGAAGAATGATATAGGGTATGGATAATATTTGGGATACAAATTGGTGTAAAATGAAAAATAAACAAAACAGATAAATTAAAATCCTAAGTGTGGTTAATCACTTTCCCAACCATCCCATGAATAAGACTCATATCATTGAATAACTCACGCTTTAACACTTGAAACACACGCTTTAGGTAGACATGAATTATACTCAACAAAATCTCTATCAAAGAATAACCTTAGTTGGCGTTCCCATAACGGCCAACTCCTATTCAATCCATAAATATAATATACAACAACAAATAGTGGTGATATCACCCACTTAATACAAAACTTTACATAAGTTGGTTAAAACAAACTTCCAACTTTTCCTTTTTCTTTTCCTATTCTTTTTTTTTTTTTTTTTTTTTTTTTTTTTTTTTTTTTGACATCAACATATATGTGTAAAATTTCAAAACTTTTCTATCACTATTTTTCCGGATAATTTTTCCATACTCTTCATACTTTCAGAAATAACTGTAATAGTGAAAGTAGCAAACACACGAAAAATAAACTAAAAGTTATACAATATTTACTTTCATACCAATTGCATTGTGCAATTTCCCGACCTAACCAAAGATAATGAATTACGCACGCGAACACAGGTAATGTAAGGAAACACACTTTGCCTAAAGCAATTAACCACGGATTTTAATCTACAGGGTAGGCTAAGGTGTAAGGGTGTATCGAAACATTATAACAAAGGTGTAAGAAACGAAAGGAATGGCTCTGAGTGTTTTTCTAGGGGTATCTTACTCTAAAAATGAGAGTAACAAAAGGTTTTATACGGGGGTTAACTAACCAGTGTAGTTAGTTGATGAACTCAAATAAGTACATTTTATTACTATCATTTATCCTATTAATTTGACTTGTTTTACTATATTATGTATGAGGATTGATACTTAATTGTTTACTTTTGTAATTCTCAGGTAAAAACAAGCATTTGGTGAAACTTGGCGATTTTGGACTAATTATGGAGCAAAACATGCATAAAGTGAAGAGTCTACTGAAATGGACAAGATCAAGTCAAATCTGCTCCAGATGCGCCGCATCTCACTCATTACATGCGCCGCATCACTATCAATATTTCACCAGATACAATCCAAGATACAAGAGGACATGCGCCGCATCTAATCAAGGGTTACGCCGCATCTTCTGGCGGTGTACGAATATTCCTGAATATTATAATCTTGGACCCCACGCGAAGTTAAGTACATGCGCCGCATCTACTTACTAGATGCGCCGCATCTTACCCTCAGATAGAAACTATAAATACTCCAAGACCAGACGAATTCAAGGGGGCATATATTATATACGAAGACCGAAGTAAAGAAACCAAGGACGAATTCAGTCGAATAGCGAGCACAAGACACACTCAAATCAAAGATACAAGAGCTGTAAGAAGGTGCTGCATGTGTTATTTGTTTGCTTTTGTTTATGTTTATTTTCGTGTGTTTTTATTTGTTTTAATTTTTCGTATTTTTTGTTTTCTGCTATCGTTGTACTGAGCTAAATCGAACGATACGGCGCATCTGATTTCTCAGATACGACGTATTGCGTTCAATTTTTATAAAATACAACGCGTTCAATTAATTCGATACGACGCATCTTTTCCTCAAGATACGGCGTATCTGTTTTTGATAAAAAAAAATTTTCTAAACGTTAACGCCATACGACGCATCTGCTTCAGCAGATACGGCGTATCTATTATTTTAATTAAAAACAGTTTTCGAATTATTAAACAGATACGGCGTATCGATTTTTATCGATACGACGCGTTTTCTGAATCAAAAATCTTATATTTTGAAACGTAACGAAAATTCGGCGCATTAACCTTTGTTAATACGACGATTATAATTTGATAAATATAGTTGATTTTTGATATTTACTTTGATCGGTCCGCTACTCTCGTTTGCAAGTTGTTTATTTTCAGGATAAAGGATGATTCAAGCATCACCATGAAAGATTACATTCTGAACAAAACCGAGAGACGCTAGCTGGAAGGGTCAAACATAAGTCTGCGAGAGTGGAGGAAAACTCAATACTGGTAACATTAAACGTCCTAAATTCTTGAAACAGAATTCCAGGTAACCTCTACGATTATTCAACCAGCCCAAAGGAAAGTTCTCTACTGTATAATCTCAATTTTCTTTATCCGTATAATACATCTGATTAAAATTGTAATCTTAATTTTGTATGCTTAAAAACGATATTTGTTCCTAACCTGGGAATAAATTCTTATCCTCTAAACTATAAGATTACAATTGTTAATAAAACGTTTATACCTTTTGCTCTTATTTTGAATTCATTTATATCGTATGGTGTAACCGTTTTACCCCAATTTGGTGTATAAAGAATCGTGTTGCGGAGGCCAAGGTACGTTCCTCATCTAAATTTCGTTCACTAATATAGCGATACGGCGGATCTAATTATCCAAAGCGCCGTATCTATGATTAAACTAGGACTCATTGACTAGTCAACGAAATTAAATAGATACGGCGCATCCCAATTTTCAATACGGCGCATCGTTTTGCCCTATAAATACGACGGGAATGCGCCGGATCTAAAATCTTTACCAGAAAAACCCACACAGTTAAGAACGATACACACAGTAAAACTATACTCTTAATCCGATCATTTTTCTTAAATCCGCCTCTAATCCGCTCTATAACCCATCTCCTAATCATCAAATTAAGGTAATTATTCCATTTCGATTTAATCTTGGTTAATACGAAAATTAGGGTTTATATGATTAATTCGATTTGTGCTTAAATGATATAGAGATATGATTAGGACTTGTAATAGATGATCTTCCCCGTACTTAACTTGCGTAAATAATCGAATTTCTAGGCTAGTTTGATTTGAACGAAAATTTGAGAAAATGAATTCGGTTTTGAATATTTAGCGGGAAGGTGGATTAGTAAAATGCAATGAGCTATTAGAACTGATATAAGGAGTATATGATACTGTGATATTTAGTGGTAGTTTGCGTCACGGATACGGATTCTTGAAATGCCTGCCTGATTCCCTTTATTTATACTGATATGCTTTTAGATGCGGCGCATCTAGGTTGATTGATGCGGCGTAACGACCTATTTCCAAATTAATAAAATTCTAGATACGCCGTATTGATTAATCTAGATACGACGCATCTCCATACGCCGTATCTTATCTATTGCTCCGCATCTCTTATATTTCGTGCAGATACGCTGCACTGATTAAATCAGATGCGCCGTATCCACCTTTCTTGCAGACTGCTTATTAACTTTGAAAATTTATTTCAGATGGCACTACCAGAAGTTGAACTAAGACATCAGTGGTTACGCTTCGAAAATATGGGACTAACCCCTGGCACCTTGGAGGATTACTTACGGAGACTTGAGTCGATTTACTTTAGGAGGATATTCAGGGTGCAGGTTTTGGATTTTGATGATGTGGGATTGATTGGGGCAGGACATGCTGCTGAGAGTTTACAGCATAGGATGGAGATGATAGTTACTGGAGATGATGAGGAGGTGGTGTTCAGATCTTCTGCTTGGGAGAGATTGTTCAGGATTGACGAGCCCTTGGTGAGGGAGCTCATGATGGAGTTTTTTAGTACATTTTACTACAGAGAGACGGATACTGATTTGGATATTGCTGACACCCTTGTGTTTAGACTGGGTGGGGTGTCGAGGCAGATGTCTATGCGACAGTTCATTTTGGCCATGGGTTTGCATACGGTTGAGGAGCTTGAGTCAGATGGGTTTGCTAGATATTGGGGTGATAGTTTGAGAGCGGTCCCTGACAGAGGATTATTTAGTGATTACTGGGACAGGATTTCTTCGGGGGTGATATCACTACTTCCACCCCCTCTTACACTTTGATCAGGGAGCCGATGAGGAGGCTGTGCCACCGTTTGATAGCACTTACCATTGCTGGGAGGGGTCAGTCACCTGAGAAGGTGACCACTCTGGACCTCTTCCTCCTTAGGAGCATGGATGAGGGGTTTTCAGTGAACATCCCCCACTTTTTGGCACACTACCTCCACCGATCAGCTGCAGGGAGAGATAGGAGGAGCCATATGACTGGCGGGCATTTTGTTTCTAGGCTGGCCCGCCATTTTGGAGTCATTGGAGCGGAGATTCCAGCGGGGCTGGAGGTTGTGGTGACTCGTCTCCCAGTTATTGACAGGGATTATTTGGTTAGACTTGGGATATGCCAGTTGGCCATGGGAGAGTACGTTTGGGTAGCATTAGGGCCCGCCAGAGCTGCAGGACCAGAGGCGGAGCAGGGAGGCCCTCAGGGACCTCCGGCTGCTGCTCCAGCCCATCAGGAGGAGCCGCAGGCACCAGTACCCCCACCAGTCCCTGTACGCACCATGGGTCAGAGAGTTGACGCAGTCGAGGGAGAGTTGAGAGCCTTGAGAGGCATTGTTGATGGTATGAGGAGAGATTCAGAGTGGCTGGTTATGAGTGTGAGCAGACTTTTGGAGCAGCAGGGTATTACCCACACCCATTCAGATGGTACTCATGTTGCTGGAGTGACACTTGGATACACTCGCAGGGTCCGCCCTAGGACTGATGGAGCCAGCACTTCCGGGACCCACCCAGACGACCTCACTCACCCATGATCTTACTCTCTTGATTTTACAGACATTGTTCCACATATTATTATTATTTTTTGAATTGTACTGATCACTATTCTCGTGTATATATTTAATGTTTCAGTTTATGTTTCTTGCTATATTTGATGAAGACTGGCATTAAGTTCAGCATGAGAGTACGAGAGGACGTGAGAGATCAAACCGTGGAACGAGTCATTTTACAGCAGACTGTTATCAGTCTGTTTGGTAACCACATGCGCCGCATCTGGTAAACAGATGCGACGCATCCTATCCTTTATTTCGTTTTATTTTTGTTTCAGGCCGCAGAGGATACGGCGCATCTCAATCCTGAGATGCGACGCATCTCCTGCAGATGGTCATATCTTATTTTATTTTCCTGCATTTTTAATTTTCGAATTTAAAACTTTTTATCAGTTTATTTTAAATGCGGCGCATCCCTGGTTAAGGATGCGGCGCATCTTCTATTCTGATCCGTAATTATTCCAGGCTCGATACGGCGTATCTTCTTCCATAAGATACGGCGCATCGACTGACCTGATGATTTTCATTTTTAATTTTTTATGTTTTATTTTTTTACCTAACTACTAATGTGTTATGCAAGTTGAACCTTTCTTATCTTAGGTGTGTTTTGAAGCCTTGGTGGTATTATAGATTCCTGCATTTCCTGTGGATACATCTAATATGAAGCTTAAACGTTCTAATCCACAAGAAAGATGATTTTTGCTCTAATACTAATGGAGGATCATACCGAGCAAATCTCAGGGGAGTTTTTCTGTTCTAATTCTTTTATTTTCCAGTTTTTAACCTTTCATGCAAACAACGAGGACGTTGTTTAACTTAAGTGGGGGGATTGGAGAATTAGAACACTTAACATTTACTTGTCCTAAACTTTTCAAAATATGCTTAAAATGTGCTTAATATATCAAAATTTAAAATTTTTAGCATGTTTTTGTTTAAAGTCTAAGTTGCATAGCTGCACACATGACATTATTTTCAAAAATTGTGATTTTTCAAAATTCACAAATCTATGAGTGTGCCGGTGACTTGTAAACTTTAGAACTTGGCTTGTATACTATTCGAGACCACCATAATAAGTATTATTTATATAATTGGAATGACTTGTTTAAATTGGTAAATTTCTAGGATTACACCCAAATAGCCTTTATATGTTATGTGTTATTAGCTAACTACACTGGTTAGTTAACCCCCGTATAAACCCTTTTGTTACTCTCACTTTTAGAGTAAGATACCCCTAGAAAAACACTCAGAGCCATTCTTTTCGTTTCATACACCTATGTTTAAAATGTTTCGTTACACCCTTACACCTTAGCCTACCCTGTAGATTAAAGTCCGTGGTTGGTTAATTGCTATAAGCAAAGTGTGTTTCCTTACATTACCTGTGTTCGCGTGCGTAATTCATTATCTATGGTTAGGTCGGGAAATTGCACAATGTAATTGGAGTGAAAGTAAATATTGTATATCTTTGAGTTTATTTTTCGTGTGTTTACTACTTTCACTATTACCGTTATTTCTGAAGTCATGAAAAGTATGGAAAAATTATCCAGAATTATTGTTTTGGTGATGTGGTGAAATTTTACACATCTATGTTTATGTTTCTTAGTAAAAAAAAAAAAAAAAAAAAAAAAAAAAAAATCGAAAAAATAAGAAAAGAAAAGAAAAAGAAAAAGAAGAGTTGGATGTTTGATTAAACCAACGATGTAAAGTTATGTAAGTGGTCGATATCACCACTAGTTGTTATATATCTATGGATTGAAATGAGAGTTGGCAGTTATGGGAACGTCAACTAAGGTTTATTCTTTGATTAAGATCTTGTTGATTATAATTCGTGTCTACCTAAAGCGTGTGTTTCAAGTGTTAAAGCATGAGTTATTCAATGATATGAGTCTTATTCATGGGATGGTTGGGATAGTGATTAACCACACTTAGGATTTTAATTTATTTGTTTTGTTTATTTTTCATTTTACACCAATTTATATCCCAAATATCATCCATACCCTGTATTATTCTTTTTCCAACCAAACCTTTGATTTATTGAGATTAGGGATTTGAGCAATCTTAAGTATCGTAGTCGTGGATTCGGCTATGTATTTATGATTTTGTCGCCCTTTTTGATATATTATTATTGGTGAAGTTTGGACCTATCTTTAGCCTATTCGAGTTAAGGATTTGAGCAATTGCAAGTATCGTGTTCGAGGATTCGATCATGTATTTGTGATTTTGTCGCCTTTTCTGGAATTTGAGATCGATAGAGATTAAGAATAATTAACCCTTAAGCCTAAAAACCCTTTTTACCGCTTTAGACTTGTTATTCCTTGGCTTTAGTGGAGGAGATGTGTATACTTGCCAAGCTTATGATAGAATATTCGTCGCGACTGGACAGTTAAACGATTAGATTTGCTTTTATCAAATTATTTTATTTTACTTCTAATTCGTTAAGTGTTTGGTTGTGTGATTATGGCAAAAACGAATACATGCTTAAATATAAAAATAAATCCTAATATCTTTTGGGATACATTTTCATAAGATTAATTCTAAGGTTTACTTGGGGACAAGTAAAGTTCAAGTGGGGGGATATTTGATGAACTCAAATAAGTACATTTTATTACCATCATTTATCCTATTAATTTGACTTGTTTTACTATATTATGTATGAGGATTGATACTTAATCGTTTACTTTTGTAATTCTCAGGTAAAAACAAGCATTTGGTGAAACTTGGCGATTTTAGACTAATTATGGAGCAAAACATGCACAAAGTGAAGAGTCTACTGAAATGGACAAGATCAAGTCAAATCTGCTACAGATGCGCCGCATCTCACTCATTACATGCGCCGCATCACTATCAATATTTCACCAGATACGATCCAAGATACAAGAGGACATGCGCCGCATCTATAAATGGGTTACGCCGCATCTTCTGGCGGTGTATGAATATTCCTGAATATTATAATCTTGGACCCCACGCGAAGTTAAGTAAATGCGCCGCATCTACTTACTAGATGCGCCGCATCTTACCCTCAGACAGAAACTATAAATACCCCAAGACCAGACGAATTTCGGGGGGCATATATTATATACGAAGACCGAAGTAAAGAAACCAAGGACGAATTCAGTCGAATAGCGAGCACAAGACACACTCAAATCAAAGATACAAGAGCTAAGAAGGTGTGCATGTGTTAATTCATTAAGTAGTTGTTATTGTGTTAAGTAAATAATTCTCAAGATGGTGCTTGTGAATGTGACACGAAGATGCACTCCTTAAAACTGCTTCTCATTAATTAAAGTTTATATGTTGATGTCATTGTGACTTTAATTAGTGCATGATTGTAATCCTCTGTGTCTAGTCTGGAAGGCGTATTGAGCGGGTGATCGCGCATGCCTCTGCCCTCGCCTATTTATTAGATCGCCTATGCATTCTATGGTCTGTAGAAAAGTAGGAGAAAGATAAATAGGATAGTCATAAGTAATCATTAAGGGTTTACTCGCCGATAAGATTAGAACCAACGAGAAAGGACTTAATCTCGGTGCGTTGCATCGAACTATACACTTCATATAACACTAGCAATAAAACAAGTGACAAACTACTTATCATAAGGACAGCCCTCTTATTGTCTCAAGTATTTATCTGTGTACGTGTGTGCTATTCGCTGATTCGTGCCTATTGGTTTTGTTTATTATTTAATTGCAACCAAATCGTGCCAGTCTCTCAGGCTGAACCCCCTTGCATTAGATTAGATTGTATAGCTAACTTAATATATTAAAAAACTGATTAGAATAACTAGATAATATGTTCCACTCTTAGTGATCGACACTCTACTTACCATTATATTCATACTGACCGGGTACACTGCTCGTTAAGTGTGTGTGTTATTGATAAGTCGGCTAAATATAAATTTAAAACTTGATTAGGCATTAAAACTGCTAAACCGCAACGACACATCGCACGCATCATTAGTTAATATCACATAACATATAAAGGCTATTTGGGTGTAATCCTAGAAATTTACCAATTTAGACAAGTCACTCCAATTATATAGATAATACTCATTATGGTGGTCTCGAATAGTATACAAGCCAAGTTCTAAAGTTTACAAGTCACCAGCACACTAAAGTTTTAATATTTTTGAAAGAATAGAGTTATGTGTGCGGTTATGTAATTTAGACTTTAAACAAAAACATGTTAAAAAATTTTTAAATTTTGATATATTAAGCGCATTTTAAGCATATTTTGAAAAAGTTTAGGACAAGTAAGTGTTCTAATTCTCCATCCCCCCACTTAAGTTAAACAACGTCCTCATTGTTTGTGTCAAAGGTTAAAAACTGGAAAATAAAAGAATTAGAACAGAAAAACTCCCCTGAGATTTGCTCGGTATGATCCTCCATTATTCGTATAAGAGCAAAAATCAACTTTCTTGTGGACGTGAACGTTTAAGCTTCATAAATGATGTATCCACAAAAATGCAGGAATCTATAATACCATTTAGACTTTAACACACCTGAGTTAAGAAGGTTCAAACTTGCATAATACATTAGTAGATAGTAAAAATAAAACCTAAAAAATTAAACTGTAAATCATCAGGTCAGTCGATATGCCGTATCTTATGGAAGAAGATACGCCGTATCGAGCTTGGAATAAATACGAATCAGAATAAAAGATGCGTCGCATCCTTAACCAGGGATGCGCCGCATTAAATAAACTGACAGAAAGTTTTAAAGTCAAAAATAAAAATGCAGAAAATGAAATAAGATATGACCAGTGCAGGTGATGCGTCGCATCTTATGATGGAGATGCGCCGCATCTTCTGCAGGTCTGACAGACTCGACACAAAACAGAAAAGTAAAAAATTTTCCTTCGGGTTGTCTCCCAGTCAGCACTTGTCTTTATTCCAGAGTCTTCAAGTTAGACTCACGTTCAGCTCCTTATTTTGTTCTTGTTACGTGCCATCGTTCTTCTTTCACCCGAAAGATGTTACCGTATAGCTCCGCAACATTTTCTTCCGTTCGACTTAATCTAATATATTCTTTGGTCTTTGTCGCAACATATTCCTCATATGGTCCCAAAGAGTATTTGATGACTTCAAATTTTTCAGAAATTATCATGGGTGGGTTATTATAAGTGATCCCAAGTTGTCGACATTTTCTCTCGATGAATTCTTCTTCGTCTTTATCAACAAACTTGAAATAAGGATCCTTATTCAAATAGTCATCAAGTTCATCAATTAATTTTCCTCGTGACTCATCGTTATTATCATAGGGATAATAATTAACCAAGTTAATGGATTGATAATAATCTTGAGTCTCGTCCCACTTTCTTTTCAATTCCCATTGTAAGCGTCGATTAAGCCTTGTGTAATCATCACATTTTCTATGCACCCATTCCCAGAAAGTAGTATTTGATGCTCCCTTTAGTTCTTTTAAGTATTTGATTCTACCTTTTTCTTGCAAAGCCTCTGCTCTACGTGGGGAGTCTTCAACTTTTTCATACCAATCATAGTCTTCAAAGTATACATCATTTCCAACTCGTTTCATTCCAATTATACTTCCCCCATTGCAGGTTCCATCATTCTTCCAATCACAGGTTGACCATTCACTACTTCCATCCTTGAAACGGAAAGGTTTACAAGTGTGATTAATATGCCCAAATTCCCATGGTTTATCCCAAACCCATAGTATCTGGTCATTCCATTCGTAGTACCAGGTGTTTTTAAACTCATCATAAGTTTTGAATCCTGGTAGATCTCCAGTTAGCACATCAGCGTCGATTTGAAGAAGGTAATTAAATTCTTTGAATTGTTTGCACAAGGGTGTCTCATAATTGAACACATCAATGTCTATGTTGAACAATTCTTCAATGCCATCCTCAATCGTTGAATCGTCATGTGATGATCCATTGTTGCTTTCTACTTCCTCATCTTCCCCTCTCATCCAATATACCCATAACACATCTTTAGTAGCTCGGTCCATGATCTTATGGTTATTGAACTTACTAGCTAACCAATCTGAAAAATCAACATTGTTAGGATCGTAGTTAACGTCAAAGCTAGTATTACCAATCATTTTCCTCCTTATCTCCATGAACTCATTAAATTGTTCTTTAAAACTTCGTGTCAACCATGAGGTCACAATCCGTTTGACTTCATTTGTAGGAGCAAATTTGGGATCACCGTATTTAAGTTCAAGCCATTCTTCTAAAGAGATATCCATCAACCTTACCAACTTTTTATGAAACAGTATTTCCGATTCAGCATAAATTCTTTCATCATCCAGATTGCTTTTATCTAATCACCAATACTGTTCGGAATAAGGCATATAAGAAGTTTGTATAGGTTGGATATTTCCTCTACCATAGCTTTTGTTGCTCGATTTGTTGATTGCATTTGCTGAGTTCATGTATTCAATTTGGAATTTCCCATATTTTTCTTCGATAGTTGTCCAAGTTAATCCTTTAGATTCAATGATAGGCCATAAGAGTAACAATTCATCTTCAGTGTAGCTCATTAGTAAATCATAAGAGAATATCCCATCTTCAATATTGCATAAGCGTTTGAATTTCATATAAGTAGCTTCAAGAGGAGTTTCCCAAGAAAATAAATCGGCATCAATCGTGAGTACATTGAAGTTGACATCTTCATAAGCTTCCACTGAGTAGAAGGGCATGTTGGTTTGAGATACAGATTTGAGTAAAGCATCGATCGTAGGTAAGTTGCAAGTAATAGCATCGAAATTTTCGAATGAATCCGAAAGCAAGAGTTCCTTTTCCAATTCTGAGCTTTTAGTAATGCTTAATGCTGGGAACTTGCTCAAGCTAACTTCATAGTTATCACACTCGTCATCACTTTCGAGAATTAACGGTTTTTTAGTGCGGGACTTTTCATTGTGCTTATCTTTCATAAGTTCCTTAGCAAGATATCCGTTCATTGACATATCTTCCATAGCAAAACCTGTCATCATAGGTAAAATCGTCAGTAGGATCTGTTCGCTAGAAGAGAAATTAATGAATTTAGAAACGAATATAAAGAATAAAAATGGCTGATATCTGCGGACGATGCGCCGTATCCAGAAAGTTGGATACGCCGTATCTTATTACGTTAAAATTTAATCAGACTTTTATTCAGAAAACAGATACACCGCTTATGAATTAGAATGCGCCGTGTCAAGTTTAAATTATCAAAAATCGATTATATTTATTAAAATTAAATGCGTCGTATTAACAAAAGCTAATGCGCCGTATTTTCGTTACGTTTCAAAATACAAGATTTTTGATTTAGTAGATGCGCCGTATCGATAAAGATCGATGCGTCGCTTCTGTTTAATAATTCGAAAAACTGTTTTTAATTTAAATAGAAAATACGCCGTATCTGTTAAAACAGATGCGTCGTATGGCGTTAGGGTTTAGAAAAATTTCTTATTAAAAACAGAATACGCCGTATCTTGGGGAAAGATGCATCGTACTCGAATTTATTAAACGCGTTGTATTTTATAAAAATTAAACGCAATACGCCGTATCGTTTGTATCAGCACAATACAACGACAGCAGAATGCAGAAAAATACAGAAAAAAGAAAAACAAAAATAAAAACAAACAAAAAGAAACAAAAATTACAGAAAACAAAAACACACAAAAACAGTAAATATGCAAATTATACAATGAATGCAATCTATCTAATATACAACAGGGTTAGTGGTTAGAATCTAAAAAAAAACTAAAAAGAAAAACCTAATTAAAATACTTAATCAAATTAACAGATAATAACAATTCACTCCCCGGCAACGGCGCCAAAAACTTGATGCGCGTGATGTGTCGTTGCGGTTTAGCAGTATTAATGCCTACTCAAGTTTTAAATTTATATTTAGCCGACTTATCAATAATACATACACTTAACGAGCAGTGTACCCGGTCAGTATGAATATAATGGTAAGCAGAGTGTCGATCACTAAGAGTGGAACGTATTATCTAGTTATTCTAATCAGTATTTTAATATCCTAAGTTAGTTATACAACCTAATCTAACGCAAGGGGGTTCAGCCTGAGAGACTGGCACAGTTTGGTTATAATTAAATAGAAAACTAAACTAATGAGCACGAATCAGCGATTGGCACACACGTACACAGATAGATACTCGAGACAATTAGAAGACCTGTCCTGATAATTAAATAGCTTGTCCCTTGTTTTATTGCTAGTTTTATATGAAGTGTATATAATTAAACCTTTCTCGTTGGCTCTAATCTTATCGGCGAGTAAACCCTTAATGATTACTTATGTCTATCCTACTTTTCTAGAGACGCTAGAATAAATAGGCGAGGAAGGGGCATGGCGACCCAAGCAAGACTCAGCTAGACACAGAGGTTATCAATGCACTAATAAAAGTCACCAAAGACATCAACATATAAACTTTAATTAATGGGAAAGCAATATTAAGGGGAGTGCATGATCTTCCGTAGTCACATGACACAAGCCCATCAATCCTGATGAATTAAAGCGTACTAAAATAATAAAACAAAACTACTTAATGAATTGAATACATGCAGGACCTTCTTACAGCTCTTGTATCTTTGTTTGAGGTGTGTCTTGTGCTGCTTGGTCGTCTGGATTCGGCTCTAGGGTTACACAAAAGGTCTCTTAAATTCGTCTGACCTTGGGGTATATATAGTTTCTGTCTGAGGGATCGATGCGGCGCATTGAGTTGATAGATGCGGCGCATTGACTTAACTTCGCGTGGGGTCCAAGATTAATATATTCTGGAATATTCGTACACCGTCTTCAGATGCGGCGTAACTTGATCTTTGTATGCGGCATATGTACTTTAGCTGTCTTGGATTGTAACTGGTGAAATCTTGATAGTGATACGCCGTATGTTAGAAGTATATTGCGGCGTATCTGGAGTAGAACGAGCTTGATCTTCTTCTTTGACCAAAGTTTCATATGCGGCGCATGACAGAATTGCATGCGGCGCATTCTTCAAAGTCAGGCAATGGTCTTCGAATTCATCTAAGTATGATATTGCGTCGTATTTGTTGAGTGAGATACGGCGCATCTTCTGAATTTCAGTAGACTTTTGACATCTTGCTTGTTTTGCTCCATAATTAGTCCAAAATCGCCAAGTTTCACATAATGCTTGTTTTTACCTAAGAATTACTAAAGTAAACATTAATGTATCGATTCTCATATATAATATAATAAAACAAGTCAAATAAATAGGATAAATGATGATAATAAAATGTACTTATTTGAGTTCATCACAAGACTTGTGGCATTTCAGGACATCGAAGTCTGCTCTGGAATTTGACTTGCTGATATGGCGCTCATCGTCTTCTGGTATCATAACCGACCTTGCAATGGAAGTTTGAGACATGACTTTCCTGTAAACACAAACACAAACAGCCACACAGCAGAGGGTGTTGAATAATGTTAGTGTTAGTGATTTATGTCATTTTCTCAATACGGCCAAAATGATGTTTTAGGTAGAAAGTATCAATCACATATACACATACATGACATAAACAGACAATGATCAGCACTGAGCAGCACATATAAGCAAATAGCAGCAAACAAACACAGAAAGTATGCAAAATATAAGTTACTCGGAAACATAACCATTTGCTCGGAGAAAAGAACCTTGCTCGGAGGATTTGTCAAAGATTGGAAATATCCGGTCTAAGTAGGAGACAACAAGTTTCCTTACTCGGAAACTTTCCAAAATCCTCCTAACTCGGAGTGTGTTTTACTCGGAGACATGGTTCACGTATTTACTCGGAAAGGTTATTATAAAACATTTACTCAGAAAGTCTAAGTAACATTAGTTACTCGGAGATAGTGAATAAACCTTACTCGGAAAGCTTATTTAACACTTTACTCGGAGACAATTAAGCTCCTTGCTCGGAGTAAAGAAGTTTTCTCGGAAAGGTTTATAAACAATGTCCAAGAACCAAAGTTTCTCTCCTAACTCGGAGGAATTATGATTTGCTCGGCAAACATACAGGCTTTACTCGGAAACATGCAAGGAATACACATAGGACATGTATATCAACAAGTAACTAATTACAAACATCTTAAACATAATTCAAAACACAAACAGATACCCAGAAAGTCATAACTAGGCATAAAACAAGCATTCCACAACACATATATGACCAATAAGTAATCGACTTATATCATACGGTCAAATCATGTTATGAACTTCTTAGCTCATGCTCACAATACACAAACCTACATATCCCACCAATAATCTCACAAAAATACGAACACATAAGTTCCCAGCCATGTAATCGACCTATTTAAGCCACATAATCTCAATACGCATCATATGTTGTTAAACAATGCAATTAAACATTGAAAGATCACTTTAAAACGTATTGTTATGATCATGGAAACAACTAATTAAACAAAATCATAACCAAGAAGAAAACCCCAAATGATGGCTAAGAACCCTAATTCATGAACTGGCCAATTTAACCATAGATATGTGAGGAGATTTCAACAAAGTGATTACAATGCATAATTAGTCATGATTAACACTTACAAATTTGTATTCCTGAGAATCAAAATTGTGCGTATGAACAGATAGGGTTTTGGCGGGAGTTGTGTTATATGTGTGTGTTAACTGTGAGAGTTGTGAAAAAATAAAAAGGATTAAGACATGGGCTTATATAGGTTAAGATGTTTGCACGTGTGTCACTTTAAACCCTTTAACTTTCTGCCCTAGTTGAAGGTGTAAAAAAAAACAATTAGCAAACTTGACACACTAAGCCCTTGTGTTATGAAGGGTGAACATATTTAACCTAAATGATGAGAAAAACTTTTCAACTATTTTTTTTTTTTTTTTTTTTTTTTTTTTTTTTTTTTTTTTTTTTTTTTAATAAACTTTATACAGAAGATATTTACATAGTTGCCAGGATGTGTGACTCGTTTAACTTTGTTTGAGAAAGTTATCCAGATCTTCCGGAGTCAAACATCGCATACCAATCTGATGAACCAATCCAACAAATCTTGCATGAGGCAAGGCTTTGGTGAATAAGTCAGCCAGTTGGTATTCAGTACCCACGAAGTAAAGCTCAACGGTACCCTGTTCCACATGCTCTTTGATGAAGTGATATCAAAGAGCGATATGTTTGGACTTGGAATGCTGCACGGTGTTGCACGAAATAGCAATGGCACTCTTGGAGTCGCAATATAACGGAATCTTGTTGAACACGTATCCGTAATCCATTAGCTGTGACCGCATCCAGATGACCTGAGCACAGCATGCCGACATGGCTACGTATTCGGATTCTGTTGACGACAGTGATGTACAATCCTGTTTCTTCGACTGCCAAGATACGAGTTTGTCACCTAAAAATTGCACTCCCCCTGAAGTACTTTTCCTTGTATCTAAGCATCCTGCATGATCAGCGTCTGAAAAAGCAACTAGTTCAAAGCCAGAATCCTTCGGATACCAGATTCCCAAGTCAATGGTTCCCTTTATGTATCGAAGGATTCGTTTAACCTCAGAGAGGTGTCGTTCAGTTGGTCTAGACTGATAGCGGGAGCATAAATATGTGGCAAAGACTATGTCTGGTCTGCTGGCTGTTAGATACATGAGTGACCCAATTATACTACGGTATTTGGTAGGGTCAGTTGGTGTCCCATGTAAATCAGCATCCAGCTTGGGGGATGATGAGGACATCGGTGTATTATAGGTATCACTACTTGACATGCCATGCTTTTTCAAAATTTCTTGTGCATATTTGGCCTGGTTTAGAAAAATACCATGGGGTGATTGATGAACTTGCAGTCCTAAGAAAAACTTTAGTTCACCCATCATGGACATCTCAAAGTTATGTTTCATTAATTTTGCGAAAGCATTTGAGTATTTCTTATGTGTAGAACCAAAAATGATATCGTCCACATAGATTTGAACAATTAAGATGTCCTCCCGTGTTTTTGTATAAACAGCGTTGGATCAACAGAACCTTTAGTGAAATGATTAGCAATCAAGAAGGTTGACAGTTTATCGTACCATGCCCTCGGGGCTTGTTTAAGGCCATAGAGGGCTTTCTTGAGCCTGTAAACATGTTTCGGATGTTCTGGGTCGAAAAAGCCGTCTGGTTGTGTGACGTACACTTCTTCTCGGAGCTGTCCATTCAGAAACGCCGTCTTAACATCCATTTGATATACAGTAATGTTCTTGTGAGCTGCATATGCCAGAAACATACGAACGGCTTCAATTCTTGCCACTGGTGCGAAAGATTCCTAGAAGTCGATTCCTTCTTCTTGGCTGTATCCTTTAGCTACCAGGCGAGATTTATTACGGATAACTGTCCCATCCGCATCCAACTTGTTCTTCCAGATCCATTTCAGGCCGACAACATAAACTCCATCAGGTCTTTCTACCAATTTCCACACCTCTAGATACTTGAACTGATCGAGTTCTTCTTGCATTGACTCAATCCAATTGTCGTAAGTGAGAGCTTCCTTAATGTTTTTCGGTTCGGTTTGACAAACGGTGAGTGCATAGATGCGGTGTTCACTGTCTGTGTGGAGTTTCTTGCGTGTCATCACCAGATTATCAGGATTACCAATCACGTTCACTAACGGATGATCCTTTGTCCACTTGTGGGTAGAAGGGTAGTGTTGAAAGTTTTGGTGCATGTTTGACGGATCCAAAGTGCTCGTTGATGACTCGGCAGACTCTGGAATGGTGGGAGCTGGAGCAAATGGATTAAACAATGCGTCTCCGTCAAAGTCTGGTGGTGTGGGTACTACAGAGGGTGAGGTTGGATTTTCAGCGGCAGTCTTGGTAGTAGAGGCTGATTAATCGACTGATGATGATGGTTCCGTAGGTGGTGCGTTGTTAGTAACTATGGTCGATGTTACTGGTCTAACAGGTGCATGTACTTGATCAAGTATTACAGCGGAACTGGTGGTATCGGTAGGAGCACAACCAATGAACGAATCATCAAACAGTGGAGCAAACAGATCTTCTAAGTCCTTACGGTTAATGGACAGTGGTGCAGCTGAATGATCCGGAAAGTTTAGACGGTTAGAGTCGGGTCCTAAGCTGTTTTGCTTAGAAGCCAAATCCGTGAGTTCATCGAAATGAGCGTGTATCGTCTCTTGAATTTGTCGAGTTCGACGGTTCCAGATGCGAAATCCCTTAAAATTCTCACAGTAGCCAACAAAAATTCCAATGTCCGCTTTGGCTTTCAACTTACCAAGGTCATCACGATCATTGTTTGGGTAACAGAGGGCCCCAAATACATGAAAGTAATTTATGTTCGGTTTTCGTTTGTAGACGAGTTCATACGAGGTTTTGTTGTGTCTTTTGGTGATCATACAACGGTTTTGGGTGTAGCATGCAGTGGAGACAGCTTCAGCCCAAAGGTAATCAGGTAGTTGAGCGTTGATCAACATCGTCCTTGCAGCTTCGACTAACGTTCTGTTACGTCTTTCGACGACTCCATTCTGTTCAGGGCTTCAAGGAATAGATGTTTGTTGTTCAATACCGACTTTCTCAAAGTACTCTCGGAGAGTGTGGTTCTTGAATTCGGTTCCGTTGTCTGTTCTGACTTTGTGAACTGTGTTGCGGATCTGAACCTGAATTTTTGTGAGAAAGGTGACGATCATCGAAGGAGCTTGATCTTTGTTGCGAAGAAAGTAGACCCAAGTCCATCAAGAGAAGTCATCTACGATTACCAGAATGTAACGTTTACCGTTGATGGTTTGCACTCTCATTGGTCCACACAAATCCATATGAAGAAGTTGAAGTACATGATCTGTACTGTGCTCAGTTTTTGGAGGAAAACGAGCACGAGTGCTCTTGCCTTGTTCACATGCCGGACAAAGGTGATCTTTGGCATACCGAAATCTAGGAAGACCGTCGACTAACTTATGACGTGCAAGTTCCGTCATTGTTTTGAAATTCAAGTGAGACATACGCTTATGCCATAACCATGCTTTTGTGGGTAGTGCCTTAGAGAGTAAGCATATTGGAGAAGAGGCGGTCATATCTGATAATGAAATGGTGTACAGATTCGTACCGCGTTTTCCTTTCATGAGATCATGTCCGTATAGATCTCGAACAAAGCATGTTTTCTCCCTGAATGCGACTTCCAAGTCACCATCACAAAATTGGCCAACGGAGAAGAGGTTATGACCAAGGCCTTCGACGTAGTACACACGACTGATTTCGATGTTCCTGCTGACGTAATCCCCATAGCCCATAATAGCGGTAAACTGATCATTCCCGAATCTAACAGTTCCTATGAACTTTTCAACAAAGTTTACTAGAAGATTTAAGTTGCCTGTCATATGTCGGGAACACACGCTATCAACAATCCATAGTACGATCTGTATCACCTGCATTACAAGAAAACAATGCAGATGGAGAGACAGTAACGGTAGAACCCGTTGGGTTAGTAGCACTAGAATTAAGCTTCTTGGGTAACCAATTAAAACTAGGTTTATTCTGAAGCCAACGTTGCCAATTCCAACTATATTCCGCTTTCTTCCTAGTAAACGCACTAGGTGTTTGGATTTTTCTTTTGGGGCCTATGGTCTTGGACTTGTCTACGGGATTCATAGAAACTACTTTTGGCGGTTTCCCTAAGACTGACTTGGCAGCGGTAGGGGGCCTAGAGGGAATGCCAGTAGTACGTTTCTGCTTACGAGATAAAAGAGTTTTTGCAACACAACGTTTATGAATACCAGACAAAACACTCATACGACAAAACACACAATAAGCAGCAATACGACCATTATTCAAACCATCCAAAGTATCAGCATTCGTTACATCAGAATTAGAATTACATGTTTTAGAACTTGATTCTACTCTAGATATAACTTGCTTTTTATTCAAATTCCTAGTGTGAACTTCTACTTCTTGGTCCTTAGGGGAGCTGCTCTTAGGTTTCCAAACACTATTCTTCACGGGAGCCTTGGATCTGCTAACCTTAGAGGTACCTAGTCCTGTAGAAGTGGAAGTATTCACATTAGTGGTCTAGTTAGATGCTTTCTTAGGTATCTTGTCTACTTTATACATGCCTGGCTTAATCACATTCTTGTTTCCCATTTTCCCTTTTTCACGTACATTAACTTTCTCTCGCAATTCAATGATGATGTGTTTCTGTTGTTGAATTTTAGAATCCAATTCACGATTTAATTGAAGAAGGTTATTTCGGTTTTCACAAACTTCATCGATGTCCTTTTCATATTTTGAAATTTCTTGTTTTAAAAAAATATTTTCTTTCTCAGTCAGATTATCAGAAGCATGACTGTTTTGTAAAGACAATGATGTGTTTTGGTGTTGAAATTTTAACTCAAAGGCGAGGCTTTGAGTTTGACACCAATGCAACCTCTTGTTGAATTTGTGAACTTCTTTTGAAAAATCGTTTTTCATATCATCATTGAGTTGTTTGAGTCTCTCATTTTCATGTCTTAAATTATCTATCTCTAATCTCAACAACTTAATATCATCAGAATGAGCATCAACAATCATATCATTACTATCCTCATAAATAGAATTCATAATCACAGAAACAACATCATAACATAGAACATTTTCCAAAAGTCGATCAACTTCTTTTTCCAAATTTTTCTTTTGAAATTTTTGTTTCAAGATTTTATCGTCTTTTGCTTTGAAAATGCTCATCATGGATACAATGTCCGATTGCAGTTCATGTTCCCAATGCGTGGCACAAAGTTTCAGGTGTTGAACGTGTGGTAAAAATTGTTGTTGAAAAACCTCTCTCTTTTCCTTTTCAAGAGGAGAAAGAAAAGTAGAGACTGTTATTTCTGAGTTTCGTTCAATTGCATCTTCTAAAAGTTTTATGTCCTCCAAAAAGGTTTGAAAATATCGGAGGACACGATGTGGTTTTGGCGTAGAAGAAATGACACCTGGATTTTGTGAAGATTTATTTATTTGTGCCTCATTGGTTACAGGGACTACTTCAGGAAATGTATCTGGTTCAATAAACCATGATGGTTGTGATTTTTGTGGGACGAAGGTTTCACTAATATGAGGTACTTGAAAATAATCATATGGTTTATGATAAGGGTTTTGTCTCATTTTAGATAAAGTTTCCTCCGCCTGTTCAATTTCCTCCTCACTAGTATAAACAACAACACGTACAACAGAATCATCAAACAAATGATCAGCACTATATAACTTTGGATCTTCTTTGAGTGCTTTATGTAGAAAACTTGGTTTATTGCTGCCAATAGCAAACCCATATCCTTTTGGATTTGGTTTTACCGTTAGCTTTTGAATGGTGGTTATTGATTTGCCAGTTTTATACACAACGTTCTGAAATTCTTTAAGTTTGGATTCCAAGTCAAGAATTTCCTCAATATATGAATCGACTCGTTTCCTTGATTTTTCATGATGTTCAGAAAAATTATTTTGACAAGTGGACAGCTCTGTTTTTGTTTGATTAAGTTCAGAGTGAAGAATGTCAACTTGTTTTTGAAAGTCAAATTTTTCTTGTTCTTTGTGTAATATTATCTCGTTCTTGGAAGCGGTCAATTCACGAACTTGATGTTCTAAATTTTGTACTTGCACATATGAATCTTGGAATGCAGACTCAAAGCTTTTCTCACATTTTGCTTGGTTTTCATAGTTTGAAAGTTGTAGCTTGTAGCACTCATTATCCTTAGTTAACAATGCGACTTTTGCTTTTAGAGTACTGTTTATTTCATTACACTTATTAATTTGGGATTTAAGGGTATCTAACTGAGTCTTGGTGGTCAGCAGTAAGGTCATGAGCTCTGAGTCAGGCAAAAGACTTTCTTGTTCAAATTGGTCATTATTATCATCGGACAGAGGATCATCAAATGAAACAACGGGGTTAATTTGATTATCATCAAATGTAACAACGGCGTTTATTTGATCATCGACTTCAGAGGATAAGGATGAATCAATTTTTCCAAGATTGTCTTCGGCTGATGCAGATTCAAAGGGTGACACAATTTCATCAATTATGAATTTTGAATTTGGTACCTAAGACAAGCCATCGGTATCATAGACCGGGCCTGTTTCACCCATGTTCACTTCCTGCATATTAGCCATCAACATAACAGCTGCTTCCAGGTCCTCCATGTCATCATCTGAATAAGCATTCGCCATGAAGCTTTGCTCCTTTTCAGTGAGGGTGCTTCCACGTTCATCTTTGAGGGCCAGAAGAAGAGCTTCCTTGTGATATGCCACTCCCTTAGTTCTTGGCTTGGGGCATGCATTGGCTACGTGACCTTTTCCCCCGCAGTTATAGCACTTAATCCTTGTGTTACCAATCCCCGAACTTCCAGTCTCAACACCTTGTGCCCTGTTACTTCCAGTAGAATTGGACCTTTGTCCACCTGTATTACCCATGTAGCTACCCGATCCAGATCTCCCTGAAGCTCGGTTTTGTATCTCAACTCGGCCATCCTGAACAACCGCCTGATTTCTGGTGTTAGAAGAAGACCTTAGACGGTTGTTAGATTTGTTTGAGAATTTGCTGAAAGCTTTGGCAATCAAAACAAATCCTTTGTTCAACGATTTGAAAGCGTCGTCGTCATCACTGTTAGCCTCGGTATTTTCATATGGAACCATTTGTTGTGATGACCCTCCGTATGGAACGAGTTGATTAGATGTGGTTTGTGAGGCTGGATTTTTCGGATGTTGTGGTTGGGGTAAACTTTGACCAGGTGGTGGTTGGACAAAACTCTGTGGAGGTTGTGGTATAAACTGTGACTGAGCCATCAATGCGAGTGAGTTTGGAATGGGTGCTGGTGAAAAACCTCCACGTTCTGCTCTATCCTTTTCAACTTCAGATTGGTGCTGTTTAAGGAAATCATACAGCAATCCATAAGACACGTCGTTTATCCTTTTAGCTTGACGGACGAACGTCACGTACTTCTGCCAATCTGGTCCGAGACATCCCAGAAACTTGGAGTTAACGGCAATCTTTGGTAGTATGATGTTGTGACAGTCCAAGTCGTTGACAATATTTGTAAACCTGTGGTAGTATGATTCCAACGATTCCCCTTGTTCAATCATAAAGTTGGTATACTCCATGTATAGTTTAGACTCCATGTCCTCTTGATTTAAGGTAGTGCCTTCCATAAGAAGATGTACATGTTCCCACATGTCCTTGGCTGTCTTTTGCGCATCAATGCAGCGAAAGATAGGATTTGGAATCAATGAATTATATAAGACATTGCCAGTTCATTAGATTCTTGCTGTTGGACCTGTTCAGTGGTGAGTTGAGCAAGAGGGATAGGGGTAGAGGTTGCCGCTCTTGGTGGAATGATAGTGTTATCACCTGGAACAGTGGTTGAAGGATATGGGTACGGTCCATCCAGGATGACCTTTTTCATGAACTTTCCATGGGGTTTTTTCTGCTCGATAAATCGAAGGAAACGACTCGACCATTGCACGTAGTTGCCTGGTGTGAGCATAGGTGGGGTGTCAAGAGATCCGGCCTCGTGTCGGGACTGTTGACTGCTAATAGCCTCGCACATTTTGTCAAACCAGTGAGGCTGCTTTTGAGGTAGTTGCTGGTAATTCTACATCTGCTGTTGTGGAATTTGTTGAGGAACTGGTTGTTGGGGAAAAACTGGTGTTGTTGTGTGAAAGCTTGTTGTTGTTGGTACTGTGGTTGAGGATAATTCGGTTGAGGATATTGTTGTTGTTGTGGTTGTTGCTGTTGATACTGTTGTTGCTGATTTTGAAAGTAGTAGTTGTATGGTGGTTGAGACATCGTTGTAACCTGTGGATGTTGGATCGTTCCAAGGAAATAAGATTTGCGTTCGATTGTTCACAAAGTGTTTCCTAACTCGGAAATAATTTAAGAATTTGCTCGGTAACTGCCTTACTCGGAATACACAAAATAACTTAAGTAAGATAACACTTTTCCTTACTAGGAAATCTAAGAAAATGTTCCTTGCTCGAAAAATTAAAAAAAACTTACTCGGAGAATTTATAAAAAATTCCTTACTCGGAAGTTATATAAATTTCCTAACTCGAAGTTTTTTTTTTTCAAATTTTCAGAACTTGGAAGATTCACGACTTTCCTAACTCGGAAAAATTAAGTCTCACTCAGAAATAACGTTTCTTCCAAACTTGGAAATTACAAGGCAAACTAAAAATTCTTTCCTAACTCGGAAAAAAATACTTGCTCGATAATTCAGTAACTCGATACTTCCTTGCTTGAAAAATTGAGTTAGAATTTTTTTGTTTACTCGGGACAATTTCCTATCTCGGAAATATTATCACTGTTCGAGACTTGGTGGAAAATATTCCTAACTCGGAAAATTTCCTTTTGTTTCCTAACTCGGAAAATGGCAAGTAACGGGACTTAGTGCAATTTTTCCTAACTCGGAAGAAATTACACTTACTCGGGACTTAGGAAAATTTTCCTTACTCGGAAAATTTTCAACCTTTCCTAGCTCGGAAAATAACGAATTACTCGGGACTTATGATAAATTTTCCTTACTCGGAAAAATTTGCAACCTTTCCTAGCTCGGAAAATATCGAATTACTCGGGACTTATGAAAAATTTTCCTTACTCGGAAAATTTACAATTCTCCTAACTCGGAGAAATACGTGAACAGTAACCGAACAAGAAAAAATTCTTAAATCCTTGTTAGTCTCTGATGCCACTTGTTAGATCTCGAATTCACAAGTTACTAGGAGGATTTAGAGAGAAAGAATTGTAGGTTAAACACAAGAATAATAAACTTTGATAATGCAATTAACCAACAACTCTTCCCCTACAATAGGAAGAGTTATAGTACATGGAGATGAAATGGGCCAAGCCCTAAATGAAATAAAAAGAAATGGGACGCAGCCCATGAACAAAACAAGAAATAAACATTGGGGCGCAGCCCAATTAATAATTAAATAAAAGCATACAGCCCATGGGCCTTCTACACAGGCTGTAAACTAAAACTAACATAAAGACCAAAGCAACCTAATACAAAACATGATCGATACTTCAATAATCTGAGACGTGTTCCCAACAGTCACATCACTTATGGATCGATTGGATCCAAGATCCAATTTTGGCTTGTAAAAACTTCTTGTAACATGTTGTAAACTTCCTCTAGCATCTTGTTAGAGTTTTTAATATTTATATATATTCACATTCTGCCGGTCAAAAAAAAAAAAAAAAAAAAAAAATTAGATATCTCATGACATGTCACGTATTTGGTTACATATGATATTAAATCAATACCCATTTAGCTATTTAGTCGAAAACTCCATAATCACACCTTACATGCATACTGCCAATTAATATTCAATACGACGATCTTTTCTAAAATGCATGTTATACATATTCTTTAGTCACGTTCAAGATTAATACTCGTATAAAAGATGATAATGATTTGTAAATAATTACAAAATCATTTGTAGTCATTACTCATGATATTGCAAAGTATACTTCTTGTCACGACATTACCCCATCCTGCCCTAGAAATGAAAATATGGAACAAAATACGGAGTAACTAAGAGGGTCGGGTATAACGACGAATCAGCTCACCAAATCCTACGTGTCACCCCGTTGGTTCTCGCCGAATGCTCGCCACCACATCATGAGTTCTCGCCGCCATTCAATTCGCCACTAAATCGACGAGAATAAAGACAAAACCAATTAAAAAATGCTACCGTTTTTAGTTGTGAGTGGGGCTCAAATGACATATTAATTGTGTTTAGTTGTGAATGAAAGAGTATTTTGAAGTGTAAGTGTTGAAAGTGATAAAGCTGACGTGACACATAGTGAGACTCAAATGACTTAAGTTTTTTAGCCATGACACTCAACGCTCTATTAATCACCCTCTCTTATTTTCATCATCATAATTTTAAGCTCAAATGTCAATTCATATGATATGCACATCTACCTCTAATCTGCTTTAACTCCCTATCACTACTTTTTGCTTTTATTTTACAAAATAAAAATAAGAATTTATCATCTTATAGATAACAATATTTGGCTGCTTGCAGTAAGGCGACCAAGTTCTCCCATTTTTCTCTGCCACGTCAGCTTTCTCTCTCCAGCGACCTACAGGCGATTAGGTGCCCGGCGACCAAGTTCAATTTTTTTTTTTTTTTTTTTTTTTTTTTTTTTTTTTTTTTTTTTTTTTTTTTTTACACATTTTTAAACACAAACTCAAATTTTATTTAATAATTAAAACATTACATAATAATTCAAACAAAATAAAAACATTACAATAAAATTGAAATCACACTAAAACATTACGATACTTATTAAAAACTAATAATTAAGGTTGTGTCGTTCCTTGATTTCGTTCTTAATTTCTTGCATCCTTTCTTTGACACTTTCTGGCAAAGCCGGGTCGATTGGTGTTACATAGAATAGGATGTCTTTATCCCGTTTCTTTAGCCGGTCAAATTCAAGTCTTTCTCTTTCGACTTGAACTTTAGTTGCCTCTATTTCCAACGCTTTTTTCTTCAGTTCGTAGTAGCCGTCTGCCATTTCCTGCCTCTTTTCCAAAGCAACATCCTGAAAGTACTGCCATTTCTCGGATACATCTGCCATATAAGAAGACTTGGAAGAACTCTCCGAGGACTTCTTCTTATTTTTCTTAGCGGCGTCTCGGCCAATTGGTCGCTGTTTTCGAATGACTACTTCTTCATCATCAGGCACATCGGAACCCGTTTCGGAAGTCATTGCCTTCTTTCGACCCACATCTTGGCTTAAAAAAGCCGGCATCTCATTGTCTTTCCAAACCTCATGGTCCTTTAGAATTTCCCAACAATGCTCCAATAAGAACGCATGTTCATACATTAATAGGTATTCTTCACACGCTCGTTTGTAAACAGTGAGGTCATTCCCACCACTTCCAAAATTCTTAAATGAATTATCGTAAATGGCACAAAACTGACCAACTCTAGGACGAATCCTATTTTTCCATTTGGTAACTATCGAGTTGTAAGATCTTTCTGCACCAACCTCATTTTGAAAGTACTTAATCACTTTCTGCCAAAATCCTTTGGCATTTTGGCTGTTTCCAACAATGCTATTCTCGGACACATCGCACCAAGCTCTGCACAATGCGACCTCTTCTTCACGTGACCAAAGCAAAGAATCATTCTTTGTTTCCTTCTCCACAGCCGGCTTCTTACCCTTCGTCGCTCGTTTTTTTGGTTTCACCGGCGAAGTCTCTTCTGAAATAGCATCTTCATTTGGAACCGATCCATGACCCGAACCATAACCCGAACCTTGACCGGAACCGTGATACTCTTGAGTCGGATAACCCGAACCGGTTCCCATATAAAAGTCAGGATTGTTATATAATTGATCATCAAAATCACAAGCATTAAAATTCATACGGTTAACCGGAGAATATTCTTGATAACCTGAATATGAAGAGTTTGACGAGTCCATCGTTGGACGATACACGGATTCGGGTGAGCCGTACTGTTGTGGAGGTGGTTGTTGTGGAGGTGGTTGTTGTCGTTGCTGTGGAGGTGGTTGTTGATATGGTGGAATAAATGGACGATTTACATGAAATGGATTTTCAGTTTGTTGTTGTTGAGGAAGTTTCGATTGATAATCAAAACTAGGAGCTCGGAAATTAATGTTTGGTGACATACCGGTTAACCGGAAATTCGGATCCGGTGTTAATTGCGGCATGTTTTGAGGCAATCGGGATTTTCGGCCTTTTGATTGTGGTGTTTTCTTAGACATGTTGAATTAAGGATTGATGTGTGAGATTTTGATTAAGAGAATTGAGAGAGTTTGGTGTAGTGAATTGTGTTAAATATGTGTGTGTATTTATAGTGTTTTTGAAAGGAATTTTTTTTTTTTTGAATTCAACAAGCAACGTTTAAAAAAAAAACGGGTATATTTCATTTGCAACTCGATCGTCCCTGTGACCAAGTTGTAGCCGATCGAGTGGGTCGACCGACTTCTGCAATAAGAGAATCGATCCTCCAAATCGATCACCACTCGATCGACTACCCCTCGATCGAGCTTACTGCAGGTAGAATTTATCATCTTATAGATAACAATATTTAACATTTTATTTAAACTCGACTACGACAATTGACAAGCACATGGTAGCCTTTGAATATCATTTGTCTACATATACACATTGCTATTCGAGGAATGTCACTATACATACTCACACATACTGTAAAAATGGTAAAAAACACACGACAACTATCAATTACACCCAGCCAACCATCTTTTGGTGTATCTTTTTATTAATCAAATGCCACAGCAGATAAGTCCCAAACGGTGCTTACAAACAAATACAAAGACAATGGTTAATCCCCTTCAGAAGGGCACCAACCTAAACCTCACATACAAGAATCACTCAACACTCAGAATCACCCAAATAAAGAGATTGAGTGAATACAAGAACAATACAGACTAAAGGATATCAAGACTGATATCAAAGACTAAGACTGAAACAATGAGAGAGAAAAACTATTACTGCGTGAATGAGAGAATGAGGTTATGAAACCCTAGATCTGGAAAAGAGTATATATAGCTGCATGTTTCACTTTAGCCCCTTAAGATTCATATTCCTACTAAACTCAGTTGACACTAAGAACAACTTTAAATCATCCAGCTTTAGTCCCTGAACTTAAGTGTTGACCTTCAGTTTGACCAAGCTAGCTAACACCCTCTCTCAAACTAAACCTAGGCAACAATACAATACCAAACTTGCAAATCACTTAGCAAACATATCAAATAAACTCAATTGACCACACAACTTTTTATGCTGAGTAGTACCAAGAGCTTTAGTTAAAATATCAGCAGTTTGATCAGCAAAGAGACCTTCTTAGTTTTAATAATACCAGCAAACACTTTTTCTCTCACCACATGAACATCAATTTCAAAATGCTTTGTTCTTTCATGAAAAACACGATTTGCAGCAATTTGAATTGCTGAAATACTGTCACTATAAAGACTGATAGGATACAAGCTTTTAACTTGTAAACTATGCAAAACATTTGAAATCTAAATAACTTCACATGTAGCACTAGCCATACATCTATACTCAGCTTCAGCTGAGGATCTAGATACAGTGGCCTGCTTTTTACTTTTCCAAGAAATCAGAGTTTTACCAAAAAACACACAAAAGCCTGAAACAGACCTTCTTGTTTTAAGACACTTAGCCTAGTTTGAATCAGTAATACACCTCAATTTAAAATCATTTTCTCTAAACACTTGTATACCAGTTCAAGGTGAATTTTTAAGATACCTTAAAACCCTTAAGGCAATTTTCAAATGTGACTGTAATGGTGAATGCATATGCTGACTAAGGCAATGTACAACATATGATATATCTGGCCTAGTATGAGTCAGATATATAAGTTTTCCCAAAAGTTTTTGATATTCACCAATATTTTTAAGAAACTTATCTGATTCTGTCTCAACAACAGACAACACACAATTCTTAGGCAAAGGAGTAGTGACATGTTTTGCTGCAAGTAAACCAAATTCATGCAGCAATTCCATACAATACTTCCTCTGAGACATACACACACCATTTTCATTCTACAAAACCTCAATACCCAAAAAATACTTAAGAGTACCAAGAACTTTCATCATGAACTTACTACTAAGATAAGACTTAAACTCATCAATCACAGCCTTGTTGTTACCAGTAACAACAATATCATCCACATATACCAAAAGAGCAATAAAAACATCATCAAACTGTTTAATGTACAAAGAATAATCATCTTTGCTCTGTTCAAAGTCATGCTCAACCAAGGCAGATGTAAGATTAGCATTCCACTGCCTTGGGGCTTGCTTAAGGCCATACAATGACTTATTCAATTTGCACACCTTAGTCTGACTATCACTCTCAAAACCCAAAGGCAAAGTCATATAGACTTCCTCTTCCAAATCACCATACAGAAAAGCATTGTTCACATCAAGTTGATACAAAGGCCAATCATTAGACACAACAATGCACATAAGACATCTAACAGTAACCATCTTAACAACAGGACCAAATGTTTCATCAAAATCAATACCCTCTCTTTGACTGAACCCCTTAGCAACCAGCCTAGCCTTATACTTATCAATATCACCGTTAGCTTTATATTTGATTTTGAAAATCAATTTACAACCAATTGGAGTTCTTCCAATTGGCAACTCAGTAATAGTAAAAGTTTTGTTTCTAACCAAAGTTTCAATTTCATTATCCATAGCTGTTGGATCGTGCCTTCCTGATAGATCTTTGAGCTTGGTAGACTGTCTATGTAATCACAAACAGCCTAAGAGAATCTCTATGAATGAAACTTATGCTTAAGCGGAATCTAAACACAAGAGTTAAGAAGAAAACAAACTATAAAACGTTGATCCTCTATGGATCTTTTATTCACTAAAGATATTAAGAATTCGTTTTTAAAGGCTTATAAAACTCAATGCCGCATGTTTCTTTTATACTACAAGAAACCCTAATGTTGCATCACTAAGAAAACGTGTAAAGAGATACACACTATCTCTTCCTAAAATAACTCTAACAAACTTTCTAAACATACGGATTACCCGCAGCAATGACAACTAACAGCAGGAACAACCTGCACTACCAGCAGGAACCAACACCAGCAGGAACTACATACCTGCCAGCAGGAACCGCTATAACTAACAGCAGGAATGAAAATAAAATATTATTCTAATAATTCCTAACAATCCTCCCCTAAACTTGAATTTGACTTCGTTAACTTCAAGTTTCCAGATAGATCTTTGACGTCCAGGGATAGAGGATTGAACCAGCAGCATCAGAAAGTAACCAGCAACAATACCATCTTTAAGCACAAACTTCCAGCAGCAACATATGTGAATCAGCAGCAACAGGAACATCGTCAATTCATAATCTGGTTACCCCTAATATGCAATGCACTGAAACTTCACAGCAACAATGACATATTGTACATCAAAATATTTAAGTTTCATACTATTCTCATCACATCCAGGTGTGTAAACTCATGTGAGAGGTGAATCATTGAAAATTAATGGATTTGATGTCTCTTTACCAATAGCCATCACTACTGGAGTAGCCAATGTTTAGGTGTGTAAGACCATGGTACATTGAGAACCATATGATTTTTAGTAAATCATCAACTATAAACGGATTTGAGTTGTCTTTACCTGTAGCCGTTTGCTCAGGACTAGCCAATTCTTAGGTTGCATAACCTTGGTGAATTGATTACCAAATATGGTTTTCCACTGCCTTTACCACATGCCATATACATGTGGGCTAGCCAATTCTTTGGAAACCCCAAAGGGTAAAATCCATGGCGAATTGAAAACCATTCAACTCTCAGTAATGAAACATGGGTGAGTTGAGAACCCTATAGTTTTGAGCAAACTATTACATCTATCAACGGATTTGATGATCACACCAGAGCCGTACCCTCATGGTGAGTCAACTCTTTCTTGTCTATTAGACATGGTGAGATGATTACCATTTGAGGTGTGGTTAAAAACCAACACTGTACCTGCACAAAAGTTAGTATACAAGATACAAGGAATTTTTTATTTTATTTTATTATTTTTCTTAACTAGAAAGAAAATAAAATAAACCGAAAAGAAAGTAAAACAGAAAAAAGAAAACAAAGAAAATGAAAAATATACAACAATACCATCAAGAATCAGAAGCCTGAGCAGCAGCAAGTTGAGTTCTGATAAACCCAACCAATTGCTCAGCAGTAATCAAATCATTCCCTACTACAGTCATGCCAATCACCAACTTATGCCTCAGCATCCTCTCCATTAGTTGAACAGAGAGGGGATAAGTCACAACCACAAACATGTGAAATACTCTCCCATCCATAGTTTTCAAGACATGAACATTTGAAGGTGTATACAACCTCCAACTCCTCACCTGCCAATTCAGTTGATTATCCCAAACAGAATAAGCAACCCCTTCTTCCAGAGAATCCATCAACACTCTCAAATCACCCCAAAGAATAAGTCCAATTCCAGTAGCATCATGTGATGCATAATACTGATCCACCATGCCATAGAGGTAACTCAGGTCTTGCCTATCCACCAAATGCAGAATTTCCCGAAGAAAGGTAAAATATTTAGTGACATTGTCAACTCTGTACAAAGCATGGAGTTCTCCTTGAGGCAAACTAAGAACTTCCCAACCAGCAATAGCAACCCAAGAAAGAGGAGAATCTTCATCAGGTTCACTCTCTGAATCAAAGTGAATTAATTCCTGATCGTCCAACTCTGTAAGTGGCCTAGAAGCACGCCTTTTAGCTCTACTCTTCTTTCTTGTGCCAGGAGTAGATGAAGATGTTGTACCAGTAGTATCATCAGGATAGGATGAAGAATGTGGTATCTCAGGAGAAATGGGTTGTGGAACATGATCAACTATAGCAGAAGGATTGGATGGGTTGGTATTAGCAGGAATAGTATGGGTAGCCTCAGCAGAAACACCAACAGAAGCATCAGTAGAAGGAATAGAAGTAGCAGCAACCTTGGGTTCGGAATCCTGTGATTGATCAATATCAGCATCCTGCATTGTTGCAGCAGAAGACTTAAGTCTTTTGGAAGAAGGTTCTTCCAAAGCAGGTTTGGGTCTGGGTTTAATCTTTGCCATAATCTTGTTATAGTACCACATGAGTTCTTCATCAGAAAGGCTCTTAACTTGTGCCATAGTCCATGCAGTAGTGAAGAGAGCAGAACTCTGGTTCTTGACAACTTGTCTCATATAAGCTCTCTGTTGTGCCTGTGAAAGAGGCTTATCCCTCTTCTCCTTTGCTAACCTCTCATCAATAGCTTGCCTTTTCTTCCTCATTAAAGCAACCATTTTAGTAGGAAAGTCATCATCTGTCACATCAACCCCTAAGAGATCCTTGGAAAGATCATGATTGGCAGCTACTTGAGTCTGAACATGCATCCAATCTGCCTCAGAAAAGTTGAAAGAAGCAGCATCCACCTCTTGCTATCTTTGAGGAGGTAAAGTGGTAGAAAAGGGCACATGTGGCCTTGCCATGTCTGCATCAATGTCTGCTTGGACCTTCTGTGCCATTTCGTCTCCTATCCTTTCATCCTCAAGATTCTTGAACAAGCATGCTTGAGAAGCCTTCTCTTGATCAGATACAAGACCCCCAAGTTCATCCTCTAGTGGGGCCTTACCTTTGTCAGACTGCTCGGGAACAGAAGAAACACAAGTAGTACCAGCAGAACTTTGAGCGGGAACACCATCAGTGGCAATGGTATCGCCACCAGCAGCAATAGAGGTACCACCAGTAGGAACACTAGAAGGTTCAGGAGCAGCAGAAACATCCGCATTACCAGCAGAATCAAATGCACTATCTGCAGGAACAACTCGAGCACCAGAACTATGAGCAGCAGGAATGAATGCACAACCAGTAACAACACCAGAACCACCAGCAACATTTGATTGAGACTTCTCAAATGCTGACATTCCTGAAGGCCGCTTGATTCTTCTCCTTGTGTAAGCTTGAGTCGTGGTTGGTGTTGGATGCTCAGATATAACCCCCTCAGTGGTTGCACTAGCAACAGAAGCAGAAGCCAATACATTGAGCCCATCGAATTCCATATCAGCCTGATCATCTTCAGACTCAGAGTACATAACCCTTCTTTTCTTTTGTAGATGTTGAGCTTTCAAAGAGTTAATTCTTTCAATTAGCTTTTGGATAGTCCCACCAAAAGTTTCTTTTGTGTCCTTGAGCTCCTTTTCCAAAGTATCCACCTTCTCACTAAGATTCTTTTTGGTGTCCTTAAGTTCAGACTCCAATGCTTCAGCTTTCTTCATATACCTGTCAAGTAAATTGGACATAGAAGTGAGATCAGCAAGATCCTCAGCTCCACCAGCAAGAATGCCTGAGGTGTTAGGAGCCTCATTAGATCTGGGTGGAGAAGTATGAAAATCTCCACCAATATGGGTTTCAAAAGCAAAAGGCTGCCTAGTAGGACTAGGAGATGAAAGCCTTGAAAAAGCGGATGTTTCAAAGTTAGGCTCAACAGTGGTGGTTGCAGGCTCAACACTTGGTTCAACAGCAGAACTAGAAGGGACATCAGATGCATTTGGCCTAGGGGACGATGGTGTGGTAAGTCTAGAAGATGATGGTGGTGTTTGTTCAGCTGCAACTGATGCACTTGCACCAGCAGCATCAGATGCCTCAACACCAGCTGCAACTGATGCATCTGCACCAGCAGCATCAGGTGTTGGTGGAATATTATCACCACCAGCAGCATCTGCACTAGCAGCAGCATTGAAATTGGGCAACATAGCAGGTAACAAAGGCAAGTGATCTCCTGCAAAATTCATTCTCATTGTGGCAAAAAGCTTGCCAGTCATCCTACCTATGATTCTTGGTGTGGGGTCAGTAGTCTGCATACCTAAGACAATTTGCAAAAATCTAGGGTACATCAGGAATTTGTGTTTACCATGAACTATGTTCCCAACCATCCCATCAAAAATATACTTAGACCAATTATGTACCCTCCCAGTAGACAAACAGATAAGACCAGAGGCAATAGGACTTGAGAATTGGTCCCAACCCCCTGTCTTAATGCTAATGCATTGTAGAAGAGTGTGAATCAGAAACCTCCATTGAGGAGAAAAGTTATTCTTATAAAAAGTAAAGGTACTAGTGATAGGATATCCAATAGCTCCCATTCCTTCCAAAATCTCTTGCTCAGTGAGGTTATACAACCCTTCCTCATCATTTAGTTGAAGATGAGTTCGAATGGACCCCTCAGTGATGATGACTTCATTCCCATCAACTGTAGCAACTATCTCCTGTAGCCAACCCACAACTGTGCGTACAGCAGCAGTGGCCCAAAATTGCCTCACCAAAGAGTCATATACCACTACTGGACAATGAGTCAACGCAAACCGAATAGAGGACCCATTTAGGAAGGTGAGTACCTCATCATATCCTGTACTTCTTTAGAAATTTCAAGATGTGCCACTTTGTTGTGATCTTCTTTGAATTGTAAGGCCGCCATAGTGATGAATCAATGTAAGATTAGGGTGAATGAAATGGGTGTTAGAGGAAACTGATGATTTGAGGTGTGGGATGAACAATTTAGGTCAGTTATATGATTACCAAATTTAGCAAATTAAATTGCAAGAATCGCGCTCTATCCCAAAATAAAAACCCCAATTATAATGATACCAGCAGCAATCACTGGTCAACCAGCTGGAATGGATGGTCAACCAGCAAGAATGAAGTGGTTTTGACCAATAGTCAAAATTATGCACTGGATCCGATCAATTCCTCAATCGCCACGATAATGAAACCCAAATCTTCAATACCAGCAACAATCACAAGTCAACCAGCAGAAACAAAAGGTCAACCAGCAGGAACAAACTGCTGTTTGACCAAAACTCACAATTAACTCCAGAACGTCAAATCCTTAATTAACTCCACTCCTGAAAGAAATTTATTTCAAAACCAACCCAACATTCATGATCCTTAATTCGCCATTGTCTATAAAAGGCCTTGAGTAATCAACTTCACACATCACAAACTTGACCCCCTAAATCAAACAATTCTCACCCAATGAGTTCCCCCAAACAAGACATTGTAGATAGTTCCTCTGATTCGTCTTCTGAATGATCAGGGTGGGCGAATTATTTCCCACCCAGCTCCTCCACCCAGACCAGCACAACCAATAAAGGCAAAGCAAAGGTTGAGAAAGATTCCTCTGAAGACCTTCCAACTCCTCCATCTTCTGAATCCTCAGATGATGAGCCCTCATCCTGGCCAAAGTCTCTGACCTACTATCAAGGTTCTTGGGAAATAGATCCACCACATCATCCATTTTCATCCATGCCGACACGAGAGATGGAGAAGGTTGTGGCAGCCATGAGCCAAATTCCAGTTCCTTCAAAAAATCAACCACACCCATAGCCAAGGCAACAGGTGCTGGGTCTTGTGTGCAAGAGACTAAGTGAGGCCATTGAAGGAAGAGGAATCCACAAGACCATGCCAGATGTCAAGGGCAAGGGTAAAGGAAAGCTGGAGTAGGTGGCTGGCTGGGTGGTTGCCTGGGTCTGAGGAGTAGGTTGTTTGGTTGTTTAGGTTGTTATCTGATGGTATTTGTTGTTTGACTGTTGTTATCCCATATGGTTTGATCGATCTTGTAATCCCAACTAATGAATAAAATGTTACTTTTCCATGTTTTCATGAGATTGTTGACTTAAAACCTGCAAAATGATTAGAAGATACACAATACACTGAATATATAGAAATTAAAAACAAAAGTTAGTAAATACACAAAATACAAGCATAAGCCTCCCCTTAGGCTTATGCCTCCCCTCAATCTTAGCAAGAACTAAACCAAGGAGACTGATATGATCCATTATAATTCCTGGATCCCTGTCTCAAATAATGCCCATTGTGACTCCAAGTACCATCTGTAGAGTACTTAACATTAGATTGCCATCTTGTTCCCCCCAAATTACAAACAGGCCAATAGTCATACTGAAAGTAAGTGTTGGTAGGTCTGTTAATGTGTCTAGCAGCATTCCTTTTCCAACCAGCAGAATTGGTTCTACCAGCTGGAACTGGCTTACCAGCAGGAATAGCTGCGGGTCTTAAAGGCCCACCAGCAGCAACAGGCTTAGGCACATATGGGGTATCTTTTCAACCTTTCTCCACATAGGTCTAGTATGTCTTTGTCTGACACAAACACCCATTTTATTCTCATAGAAATCACAGTCCTTGATGAGGTGAGAAAGACTACCACACACTAAACAAGATTTCTTCTTAATAGACTTCTTCTTCACATGACCTCCAAAATCAGAGACAAAATTGTTTTTATCAAAACACAAAGAGTTGTCTTGAAGACAAGTGATTCGGTTGTAGCACTAGGCAGTTTTAATATTTGTATTCCCGTTAGATAAAAGAGTCACTTGAAAACAAATGACAATTAATCTTCCAGAGTCGTATTCCACGGCGATATTTGAATTGAAAATCACGTTATGTCTTTTGTTTAATGCTTGATTATCGAAGATTTTTGGGTTGTTTTTTATAAAAGATTTTAAAAGCTAGATAGATAAATAAAAGAAAACTACAAGCAAAACACTAATATAAGAACTAAAATGCGATAATAAAGGATATGCTTGTCAAGTGAGGTGAAAAGATCATTAAGTGTAAATTATCGTTTAAAGTGGTGAATTAATACCCGTTTTAAAAATTATTTTCTCACAACGTTGGTTTATTTTGAAAACAATATTTAATCTTGGTAATAATCACTAGATTTAAATGATTGATTATCGTAACGGCTTTTGCCCGTTAAAACAACCAAGTAAATAAATCTAAAATAAATCCGGAAATTATTACTTAACAACCTTTGATACCCGTTTAAAAAGAAATATTTTCTCACAACGTTCGTTTATATTGAAAACAATTCTTTTTATCTAGGTAAAATTACTAGATTTAATTAATCACCCTAACGGCTTTTGCCCGTTAAAACAACCAAATTAAATCCAAGTAACCAAAGGTTATTGACCAACAATTTCTAAGCTTATTCACACTTAAGTTCATAATCACCAACACTTAACAAGCATAAAATAATCTACTCACTACACATATTAACTAAGCTAACAATACTAATTAATCCAACATTAATAAGCATATTTCTACACTAAATATTTAAACTAAATTAATTAAGAGTGAAAAAGGTAAGAAAATAGAACCCGATCTAACGCGACGAGAATAATAAACCACCCGATTTTATAAACTTATCAAACCCCAAAGTTTATTTCTTTATTAGCTTGTATTTATCCAAATAATCAATTAAGTTATAAACTTTATTCACTATTTAGATTAATAGAAACAAAGAAAGCTACAAACTTTGGTTAATAAGTAAGCTTATAAAACCCATAAGCTCCGGCCTTAGCAGTAGAGATGATGAGAAACAATGAAAAGTATAAACTTTGTCAAAGGTTAGTGAATAATAAGCAATAATAAGCTATAAGCTAGTAGCTTTAGTCCGAAATATTAAGTATTTTAGAAAGGAAAAGCTAAAAGCTATGAAGTTTAAGACTATAATAAATATTAAAAGAGCTAATTTGAAAATAACCTAAAAATTAAGCTAAAGATTAAAACTTTTTAAGCTAAAAATAGTAGATCTAGAGTAATAAGCTAATGGATAGCTTTTAATAAAAGAAAAAACTAATAAAAATCTAATCTTTTTGGTTTTTTATAAAGTAATTTGTAAAACAAATAAGCACTAAGTAATAAACATCTTTTTCATTAATAAGCTAGAAAAGTTTTACAAATAAGCACTAGTGAATAAGCTAAAAGATACTACACCTTAATAAGCTAAAAGAAAAAAAAACAAACTGCTACTAAATTAAACAACTGTGGGTGTAGAGAAAAAAATGCGGAGCGAATGAAATTATAGCTTCGGATCTGGTGCCTTCATTAAAAGACCCCATGATTGGCAAATAATGCTCCACGTGTCACGAGGGGATTGGCTGAGAAAATTAATGCGTGTGAGAGTGAGTGGAGGAGCAGCAGGTCACGCGCATAGATGATTAATTTTAAGGAGGTAGTGGAGCTTCACGTGCAATCCAACAAAAAAAAATCTGCTCCTTGTCGCATGCCCATTTTAAGATTTTTTATTTTTTATTATTTTTTTCTTTTTTTTTTTTTTCATGCTGGAAGTAGAGATAGCAAAGGAGTTAAGATGGGCTTTTCTTCTTTTCATTATTGGGCTTGCTATCTCCTTTACGTGGGTCAAGGAGGAAAAATACCATCTCTATTTTTTTATTTATTTATTTATTTATTTTTTTAATAAATCTCTTTAATCTTCGAATTAATCACCATTTGCTCCAATAATTTTGTCTCGTGCCGTTAGACTTGGAATTTCGTGCTCTTTTTTATCCGTTAATTCTTTGATTTTTTCCTTTTTCAATATCTTTTACCTGCACATGCACGAAACACAAAAACACACATATCTTTGACATATTTGGTTAGTTTTTGGTCTTTTAGGTCTATTTTTTGTCAAGAAAAGGTGTGTGTTTTCACACTTACCAAAATCCCCCAGACTAAGATATTGTAGTGTCCTTACGCAATGTTATAAAAACACGTTTTTGAAATCAAAAATTTCCAACCTCTTTTTACTAACTTTGAAAAGTAGCAAAATTTTCAAAAGAGATTAAGAAATCTAAAGTTTTAAAAACTCCCCAATTTTCCTTTTTATTCTATTTTTGTATTTTTCTTATTATCATGTGACGGCTTTGTTGACAATCATTATCTATCAATAATTTTTAGGGTCAACGAGTAGGAAACACGACTTATAAAGAAGTGACCATACGGATAAAATTCGTCGTCCCTGATTTTTCACAAGTCCCCAAACTAAGCTTAAAAACGAAATCATTGTCTATTTACAAGTTAGATGCCAACACTACCCATGGAAGTTACTTGTGTATTTACCTCTTGCTCCCATTTTCCTAATTCGCCTCTATTTATTTTATTTTTGGTGAGAAATGAATTGCTTCATATTTTCTCATTTCGATAGGTTTTTAGTCTGATAAAGATACTAAATTAAGACGCTAAGTAGTTTTCCATCTTCTCTCGAGAACCGTTGCTTTGAAAATGAGGTCCACATTAAGGTTTTTATTTATATTTTTGACTTTTGCATTTTTCTCTTTTTCATTCATCACCATTTTTTTTTCATTTTTCATCTTTTCATTTTTTATTTTTTTTTTATTTTATATATCACTAACTTTTCACTTGCGTACCCTAAACGACGGAGCTTCACGGTTTAGTTCCAAGACCTTACACCTTCCGGAATAAAGGATCCAAGGGCCGTTACAACGGAGTGTTCCAAGGCTCTAGACATTCCTGAAATGAGGATCCAAGGTGGTTAGACCAAGACCTCACACATTCCTGAACTAGAGGTCCAAGGGCCGGTGAAAGAGGGTAGCCAAGACCTAAACGCCTTCCGAAAATAAGGATCCAAGGCCCGATCTCGAATCCGTAGCTTAGAGCACTTAACTTATTATTATTAAACGTATTTATTAAGTAACCTTGATGTGTACCCAATTTTTAAAGCAAGGATTCTTTTAAGAAGACCAAGAACTAATCAGCGGCAAAACCTAACATCTTTAATTATTCTTACAGTTATATATGTTGAAACAATTTTGTGGGAGCAAAAGGCCACAAGTAGCTTCGATGAGCTCTAAAGAGAACCAACTACTCTACGCTTAGCATCTAACTTCTAAACAAACTCTATCATTTCTCGTTCTTCGCAAATTTAAAATCTTAAATAATAAGATCCGCGAATGCTTAGCCAAGAAAGGTTAAGGGGACAAGCTAGGGCTCAACACGCCCGATCAAGTCAAAATTTTATTCCTACTCTCACCAGCGGAAACTCAACAAAATGTCAAAACACTTATTATATTTTTGCCAAAAGTTTTAAATTTTCTCATTTTTTTTTATTTTTCAATTTTGGAGGAAAAACGGGGTTGCATGAGTAAACGGCAAAAAATGCAAGGCAAAATCAAATCGAAAGATTAACCCCCCCCCCCCCCCCAGACTAAAACGAGACATTGTCCTCAATGTCTTAAAGGTAAGGGTTCTCCTACATAAATCTAAGGCCGTTTATTAATTATGCCAAAGATAAATGTTAGACGATAAGATTTAGGATATCGGATGAGCAACGAATGATGAAACTCGAGTGGAGAGAAGCAAACCACGAGCACGAGAGTCTTCATTATTCGGCAAATCCTGGACATACACAAACAACCACGAAACACTAGAAATGGAAGAGGTAGCCCTCCTCACGTCACATATTAGAAAATAGAGAGAAATAGAAGGATAAGCATGGGGTGCCTCCCACGAAGCGCTTGTTTTTTTATCGAGTCGTATAGCTTGACTCGCCTCGAATTTACTTGTTCTTGGGGGAGCATGTGGAAAAGATACTTCTCAATTGGACTTTCGTTCAAGAGGTTTGGATAAACATTGAAACAAATGAAAGTTCCACACCGATGAGATACCCACGGTATTAAGAAAGATAAACCATAAACGATGATACCGGGGTCAAAGATTGTATCCTCACTCCCGACGGGGTGAAGAAGAGGAGAAATCACATCATATGTGATGAAGAGAAGAAAGATTTTTATGATTATCATGAAAAGCTCTTCATCATCAAAAGAAGATTTGTCATTTAAGCTCTTAATTGTAACTAAAGTCTCGGGAGGGAGGGTCGGGATGAAATCTTCAATAATCAATTTCTTCTGATCAAGAACACCTCCCCCCAGACTAGAATCGTCCTCAAGATCAAAATAGAAATGATCGTATTCCGGAGGAGATATAAAGAGAGAGAGAGTTCACCGGAGAACTCCTCATGATAAAGATCATTCATATCAAAAAGAAATGAATCATACTCGGGAGGAGAGAGATAAGCATGAGAAGTGGTACTGCCACTACTCGTCTCTTCCGAATGATCAATATCAAAGCAAAAAGCTTCATAAGCTGAGAGAGAATAATCAGGATGAGAAGTGGGATTGCCACTACTCTCTTCTTCGGCATCAAAAATAAAACTCTCATATACGGGCAAAGCATCCTTGAGCTCGAGCTCCAAAGGATCTGACGGCTTTTCCTCAACATTAATTTCTTCAATAACTTCCTTTGGGGGGAGGGAAAATAACGGTTCATCAAATATCATTTTTTCTAATAACGGAGCATCTCCCCCCGGATCACCATCGGCCTCAACAATTTCTGGTGAAATTGGAGCATCGACAAAGAAAACCTCGAGCTCTTCCATAAAGGTATCACTTCCCTCAAACGGCATGAGAGAAGGGGAAGAGTCGGTAGTGATAGGTTCAGAAGATGGAGTGGGATTGCCACTCTGAGATTGAATTGATTTCTGAACAATATCTTCTTCAAAAGGTTCATCCTCATCACTATCATCAGAGTATGTAAATTGAATAGTGTTAGGATGACCTGGTCCTTGCTGGCAATGTTGATTTGTATAACTTTTGTGATTGCCAAGGACCCCAATTTGTGCAATCTCAGCGGGAATATAATCGGAATAATGATCACTCAAAACAGTGGTAGAGTCATAAAGGACTCCAGTATCCCACTGATAGTGATGTTGTGTCATATTCTCGATCAAATCATAAGCTTCTTGAGGAGTTTTCCGCATGAGATTGCCTCCGGCAGCCAACATGATTTTGTCTCGATCAATCATATTTATGCCATGATAAAAGGTGAGGATTTGATCAAGAAGTAAAATTCTATGATCCGGACATCTCTGCAGCAAATATTTGAATCTCTCCCAAGCTTCAAATACTGATTCCTTGTGCAGTTGTCATAAATTTAGAATGTCTCTTTTAAACTGCATCATTTTTTAGTATGGAAAGTATTTTGAAAGAAACTTGAGGCACATCTCTTCCCATGTATGAATAGAATTGGTTTTAAGAGTGTAAAACCAAGATTCGGCTTCATGGGTTAACGAGAAGGGAAAGAGATTCAAACGGATGTTGTCGCGAGAGACTCCGTTCTGCTTGAAGAATTGAGTGATCGATAGAAATTTGTCCAAATGAAAGTTAGCATCTTCGTCTTCAAATCCATGGAATTGGCAAATTTGTTGAATAAACTCAATCACATGATCTTTCAAAACAAAATCGTTTGTTGGAGCGATCGGTCCTCCTCTATCGATGAGCGTCGGATGATAGAAATCCTCCATGGTCCTTGGATCATTGGGATGAGATGGGAAAGAATCGAGCATGGTGGAGAATTAAACAATATGAGGGATAAGAAGATAAGAATTAAACGGTTAAGAGAATAAGAAGATAAGAATTAAACGGTATGAGAGGGTAAAGAGAAAAGAATTAAACATATAAGAGGATACAAAGATTCTTATTGGTTTAATATATAAAAGATAATAAGATAAGAAAAAATATTTTTGGATTTTTTATAATTGGAAAACAAACGAGGATAGAAGAAAAACAAAATTTAAAAGAGAAACAAATTTTGAAAAAGAAAATATTTTTGGATTTTTGAAATATTTTTAGAAAAGGAAATTATTTTTGGCCTTTATTTTTTTTATTAATTTTTAATTTTTTTGGATTTTTGAAATTTAAGAAAATAAACTATTAGAAGAAAGGATGTTCAAGGCACGAACGCCAAACACAACGCAAAAATCTTAACAAATCTCTCCGGCAGCGGCGCCAAAAACTGATTCGGTTGTAGCACTAGGCAGTTTTAATATTTGTTTTCCCGTTAGATAAAAGAGTCACTTGAGGACAAATGACAATTAATCTTCCGGAGTCGTATTCCACGGCAATATTTGAATTGAAAATCACGTTATGTCTTTTGTTTAATGCTTGATTATCGAAGATTTTTGGGTTGTTTTTTATAAAAGATTTTAAAAGCTAGATAGATAAATAAAAGAAAACTACAAGCAAAACACTAATATAAGAACTAAAATGCGATAATAAAGGATATGCTTGTCAAAGTGAGGTGAAAAGATCATTAAGTGTAAATTATCGTTTAAAGTGGTGAATTAATACCCGTTTTAAAAATTATTTTCTCACAACGTTGGTTTATTTTGAAAACAATATTTAATCTTGGTAATAATCACTAGATTTAAATGATTGATTATCATAACGGCTTTTGCCCGTTAAGACAGCCAAGTAAATAAATCTAAACTAAATCCGGAAATTATTACTTAACAACCTTTGATACCCGTTTAAAAAGAAATATTTTCTCACAACGTTGGTTTTATATTGAAAAAAATTCTTTTTATCTAGGTAAAATTACTAGATTTAATTAATCACCCTAACGGCTTTTGCCCGCTAAAACAACCAAATTAAATCCAAGTAACCAAAGGTTATTGACCAACAATTTCTAAGCTTATTCACACTTAAGTTCATAATCATCAACACTTAACAAGCATAAAATAATCTACTCACTACACATATTAACTAAGCTAACAATACCAAATAATCCAACATTAATAAGCATATTTCTACACTAAATATTTAAACTAAATTAATTAAGAGTGAAAAAGGTAAGAAAATAGAACCCGATCTAACGCGACGAGAATAATAAACCACCTGATTTTATAAACTTATCAAACCCCAAAGTTTATTTCTTTATTAGCTTGTATTTATCCAAATAATCAATTAAGTTATAAACTTTAATCACTATTTAGATTAATAGAAACAAAGAAAGCTACAAACTTTGGTTAATAAGTAAGCTTATAAAAACCATAAGCTCCGGCCTAGCAGTAGAGATGATGAGAAACAATGAAAAGTATAAACTTTGTCAAAGGTTAGTGAATAATAAGCAATAATAAGCTATAAGCTAGTAGCTTTAGTCCGAAATATTAAGTATTTTAGAAAGGAAAAGCTAAAAGCTATGAAGTTTAAGACTATAATAAATATTAAAAGAGCTAATTTGAAAATAACCTAAAAATTAAGCTAAAGATTAAAACTTTTTAAGCTAAAAATCGTAGATCTAGAGTAATAAGCTAATGGATAGCTTTTAATAAAAGAAAAACTAATAAAAATCGAATATTTTTGGTTTTTTAATCTTTTTGGTTTTTTATAAAGTAATTTGTAAAACAAATATTAGATCTAAGTTTATAAAAGCCTTTTAAAACAAAAAAGAGTGCCTATTAAATAAACTAGATTCTAAATAAGCCACAAAAAGCTAATAAGCTTTTTGACTTATTATATGAGAAAAGTAAAAGAAAAAGAAAATAAAGAAAGAGATGAGTAGAAGAGAATAAGCACTAAGTAATAAACATCTTTTTCATTAATAAGCTAGAAAAGTTTTACAAATAAGCACTAGGGAATAAGCCAGAAGATATTAAACCTTAATAAGCTAAAAGAAAAAAAAAACAAAGAAAAAGAAAACTGCTACTAAAATAAACAACTGTGGGTGTAGAGAAAAAAATGCGGAGCGAATGAAATTATAGCTTCGGATCTGGTGCCTTCATTAAATAGACCCCATGATTGGCAAATAATGCTCCACGTGTCACGAGGGGATTGGCTGAGAAAATTAATGCGTGTGAGAGTGAGTGGAGGAGCAGCAGGTCACGGGCATAGATGATTAATTTTAAGGAGGTAGTGGAGCTTCACGTGCAATCCAACAAAAAAAAATATCTGCTCCTTGTCGCATGCCCATTTTAAGATTTTTTTTTTCTTTTTTTTTTCACGCTGGAAGTAGAGATAGCAAAGGAGTTAAGATGGGCTTTTCTTCTTATCATTATTGGGCTTGCTATCTCCTTTACGTGGGTCAAGGAGGAAAAATACCATCTCTATCTTCTTCTTCTTCTTTTTTTTTTTTTTTTTTTTTTTTTTTTTTTTTTTTTTTTTTTTTTATCAATCTCTTTAATCTTCGAATTAATCACCATTTGCTCCAATAATTTTGTCTCGTGCCGTTGGACTTGGAATTTCGTGCTCTTTTTTGTCCGTTAATTCTTTGATTTTTTCCTTTTTCAATATCATTTACCTGCACATGCACAAAACACAAAAACACACATATCTTTGGCATATTTGGTTAGTTTTTGGTCTTTTAGGTCTATTTTTGGTCAAGAAAAGGTGTGTGTTTTCACACATACCAAGAGTTGTCTTGAAGAGAAGCTGTCTTAGCAATAGGTTCAGGTGCAACTCTTGAGTATAAATCATGTGACTTGGGTGTTGCAGACTTTTCACTTGAATCACATGAGGTATAGTCTGTGGACTTAGATTCAGAGGACTTGTCACTTTCAGAACAAGAGACAAAGTCATCCGATTCATTGTCTGAAGTAGGCAAGTCATTGGACTTTTTGCCATAGGACAGGTGTGATTCATCTAAGTCTATGTCAAGGTCTGAGTGGATAGGGACAGGTTTAAACACTCCTCTTATAGGAGGAAGAACATCATGCATTTCTCCTTCTTTTACATACTTTACAGGAATTTGATAATTAACCTCCTTAGGGGTAGGGTCAAACCATTTTGGCTCAATAGTGTCATCAGTTTTATGATACCCCAAACCTTTCTTATACTTTACAGACTGAGTGCTATTATTTATCTTATCTACAAGTTTAGATGATTCTTTCAAAGAATTACACTTAGTCTCCTCACTTTCTAACTTAGCCAGCAATTCCTGTTTTTCTAAAATCACCTTAGCATGTTCTCTCTCAGAATGTTTTAACTCATTAGTGGTGATTTGTAAATCTCTTTCCAAAACCCTAATTTTCTCTTCATATGCTATCTGATTTGCTTGGTACCAAGCTTTTTGCTTTTCTAAAGTTTTAACAGCCTTTTCATAAGCTTGAACTTTAACAAACAATTCTTTATATTCAGGCTCTATTTCATCAAACTCTTTCTTAAGGTTGGAGTACATTTCATGACAACCAAAAGGACACTTTTGTACCTGAGATGAACATCCCATCAAGGCAAATTCTTCCACATCATCCTTTGCTTCATTAACCATACTGTGAGTTTGATTGACACATTCTTCATCAGATTTAGCATGTCCTGTCCAGTCTCTCATCGAGTCAAAAGGTAGCAAGGCTCTGATACCACTTGTTGGATCGTGCCTTCCTGATAGATCTTTGAGCTTGGTAGACTGTCTATGTAATCACAAACAGCCTAAGAGAATCTCTATGAATGAAACTTATGCTTAGGCGGAATCTAAACACAAGAGTTAAGAAGAAAACAAACTATAAAACGTTGATCCTCTATGGATCTTTTATTTACTAAAGATATTAAGAATTCGTTTAAAGGCTTACAAAACTCAATGCCGCATGTTTCTTTTATACTACAAGAAACCCTAATGCTGCATCACTAAGAAAACGTGTAAAGAGATACACACTATCTCTTCCTAAAATAACTCTAACAAACTTTCTAAACATACGGATTACCCGCAGCAATGACAACTAACAACAGGAACAACCTGCACTACCAGCAGGAACCAACACCAGCAGGAACTACATACCTGCCAGCAGGAACCGCTATAACTAACAGCAGGAATGAAAATAAAATATTATTCTAATAATTCCTAACAATAGCCTGAATCCAATTTATGTCTTTAATAGCTTCATGATAAGTAGTAGGCTCAGCAGACTTATTTAAAGTAGTAGCAAAACAATAATTCACAGAGTTCAATCTAGAATAATTCACATGTTTCTCAATACCATACTTAACTTTACTTTCAACCACATAGTCATTAAATCTAACAGGAAGCTTAGAAGGTCTACTAGACTTTCTAGCACTAGGTTGCCCACTGTCTGTAACTTCAGGTTGATCAGATTCATAAGAAAAAGAGATAGGAATTTTAGGGACATTGCCCTCAGAGAAGTCACCAAGTTGGGTTTCAGGCTCATCCTCAGAATACATAGTATATGTTCTAGTATCTGTTCTAGAGGATGAGTGACTGCCATCCACAACTGGTGTAACTCCAGTTTCATCATTGGGAGTTTGAGATATTTTGTAGTAAAAAAATGCCAAGTGATCAGCATCATTTGTGATCAAATCATCAACTGAATCATTGACAGTTTTAGATTTCATTTTAAAAGGAAAAATAGTCTCATAAAACCTCACATTTCTAGAAAAGATGATACTTCTGTTGTCAAGATTAAAAAGTTTATAAGCCTTTTTAACAGAAGAATACCCAATAAGAACACATTTGTTTGACCTAGATGTGAGTTTATCATGATTATTCAGAACAGTTTGGAAAAAAAGACATCCAAAACATCTCAAGTGGGACAAATCAAGTTTTTTCTTATGAACCAACTCATAGTAACTTTTACCATTTAAGACAGATGAAGGCAGCCTGTTAATCAGATAAACAGTAGTAAGAACACAATCAGACCAAAAGCATAATGGAATCCCCCCCTGAAACATAAGGCTCCTTGCTACATTTAGCAAATGCCTATGTTTCCTTTCAGTAATACCATTTTACTGAGGGGTATAAGTGTAAGAAGTTTGTTGAATTATTCCCAAGTCATTTATTAGATCAAACATTTTTTTGTTGACAAATTCAGACTCATTATCAGATCTAATGGTCTTAATAGACACATTAAACTGATTATGGATAAGTTTTATAAAAGAGACAAATACATCAAAAACTTCATCTTTAGATTTAAGAAGATATACCCAAACAGCCATTGAGAAGTTATCAACAATGGTTAAGAAATACTTAAACCCTTCTCTACTAGAAACTCTATAAGGGCCCCACAAGTCAAGGTGAACAAGTTCACCAAGATTCTCAGACTTGTGGTCACTCAAAGGAAAAGGTTTCCTTGTTTATTCACAGACAAAAGACTAACACAATAACCAGGAACAACTAAAACATCATACAACACCACATTGCAAGTCAACCTAAGATTACCAACATGACTAATAGTAGCAAGAGTCCCATTAGGATGACCCACAGTGATATTTAAACCAAAAACATCAACAACATTAAACATACCACTAGTAGAAACAGTAAGATGTTGATTAGCACCAGAATCAATAATCCAACCCAAAGTAACAGTTTTAACCATAAGACCAGAATTAGCAACAAAATACTTAGAAAAATTCATGTTAAACCACACATTTCCATTAAAGAAAGAAGCACTACCTGCCATGTTAGCATGTATGTTTCCAGAAGGAGTATCATTGATCAATGATAGCAGTTTCCTCATCTGTTCAGAAGTAAAACCAGTAGAGAGATTGACAGATGACTGCTTATCAATATTCTTAACATCAACATTATTTGCATTATAGTTTTGTTTAACACCAGAGTTAGGAAATTTCTTGAAATTAGGAGGAAATCCAACAAGTTCAAAACATCTATCAATAGTATGACCAATTTTACCACAGTTTTTACAACTCAGATTAGGATTAGGTACTCTATTCATAGTATTACTAGTATTTCCTCTTATGTTATTAGTGTTATTATTGGCCCTTCTATTAGAATTATTAAAAGACTTAGCTGCAAAAGAAGAGGCATTCATTTTAGATTCAGTAACACCAGAGGATTCAGGAACCCCTCTATGGGATTCCTCTATGGAAATAGCAGTGTATGCATCTTTCACATCAGGGAGAGGATCCCTGGTGAGAAGACCACTTCTGCTAGGCTGATAACAGTCGTCAAGGCCCATTAGAAACTGCATCAGTTTCATAAGTTGTTGATGAATCAACAACTCTTTACTAGCATCACATTCACATTTAACCTCACAAGTACACTTAGGCAGTTTAGTTAAAGCATCAAATTCTCTCCAAAGAGAGTTTAATCTGTGATAATAATCAGCAACTGAACTACCACCTTGTTTAATACCATTAATTTTTTGTAAAAGGTTAAACACAACTGATCCATCAACTTTATCATAAGTTTCCTCTAATTCTTTCCACACAGAAGCAGCATTATCAGAGTAAACAAGACCAAGATACACATCTTGAGACACACATAATCCAAGTTAGGACAATGGCATTACACCTATCCCATTGGGCAGACAACACATCACTAGTAGCATAAGAATCTTTAAGACAAGTACCATCAATAAATCCAACTTTATTCCTAGCTTGTAAAGCAAGTTTCATAGCACTAGACCAGATTCTATAATTTTCAGTTCCCAAAAATTTGAAAGGAATTAAATCAGTGTTACTATTATCATTAGTTTGAACATGTAATGGATTACAAGCATCAAGATTATTAATCAAAACAGGTGGAGCACCACCTCCACCACTACTATCACCAACAGCCATAACAATAGACAATCAAGATAAAACAAACAAATAAAGCAGATAACAAAACAATTACCAAAAAAGAACTGATCACCACAACCAATTAACAACCAACTTCCAAGACTGCACAAAATCCTAATCTCCAGCGACCTAGACTCAACAAAACTAAAACTAACAACAATGAAACATAAATAGAGAAACACACACCCAAGAATAACCAGTTACCAGCCAAGAAGACTGGGGATAGCCAGAGCAGGTTTTCGTACCAATCAAGTTGGCAGGTCAAGGAGTTAACTATCCTGTTTGCACCTTTTTAACTAAATAACTGTTATCTTAAGAGTATAGAAAGACTTACAGTGCAATACCAGATCACAGCGGAAGAAACACTACAATAATACTAGATTCACTTAGTCTAATGCTATTGTAACCAAGAACAGGCCTAACAACCTCAATAAATCACCAGGGATAAAAACCCACAAATTCCCAAATTAGGGTTTCAAAAAACCCTAACCAAGAATTCCACAATAATCACCATATCTAACACAATTAGATCAAAACCACCACGGTCGTTAAGAAAACGACCTCAATTGCACCAAAAACCAAACAGATCAGAAAACCCCCAAATTGGATCAAACCTTAGGAATCAAGAACCACCAATTACTCGTAACCGTGGCTCTGATACCATGTAAAAATGGTAAAGAACACACGACAACTATCAATCACACCCAACCAACCACCCCTTGGTGTATCTTTTTATTAATCAAATGCTACAGTAGATAAGTCCCAAACGGTGCTTACCAACAAATACAAAGACAATGGTTAATCCCCTTCAGAAGGGCACCAACCTAAACCTCACTTACAAGAATCACTCAACACTCAGAATCACCCAAATAAAGAGATTGGGTGAATACAAGAACAATACAGACTAAAGGATATCAAGACTGATATCAAAGACTAAGACTGAAACAATAAGAGAAAAAAGCTATTACTGTGTGAATGAGAGAATGGGGTTATGAAACCCTAGATCTGGAAAAGAGTATATATAGCTGCATGTTTCACTTTAGCCCCTTAAGATTCATATTCCTACTAAACTCAGCTGATACTAAAAATAACTTTAAATCATCCATCTTTAGTCCCTGAACTTAAGTGTTGACCTTCAGTTTGACCAAGCTAGCTAACACATGCCCACTAATTTTTTCATTGCATAACGTTAACCCGGTGTGTTATGCTCTATCTAGAAAAATCATTCTCATAATCGATCTATATTTTAAAGGGGGGTCTTAGGATACAGGCTAATAAAGTCAGGGATCGATAAAAAAACTACGAATTAGGTAGTCATAAAAAGATAACAAAACTGTATGACTAGGGAATCAGCGATGAAGCTTATGACGACTAAATCTCACGATATATGAACCTTAACAAGTAAACCCTAATACCTTAAGTACTAAACATTTACTTCAGCTTTTTCCAAAAAGATGTAGAATTATACAAGTGACATCTATTATATGTCTTAGAAGTCTTGACTCTCTAACTTTGGATAAAGTCATGAAACATGTTAGAGGATAATATATAGTAGTATAAAAGAGCTGGGAAACCCGCACTTCTCGGTGGGCTATTTTGCTAAAGAATCAGTTTACGCTATGTTTGCTAAGTGTTGTAAACTGGAAATGGCACAAAAAATATTTTAAGACTGGAACATTGTGATGGTCTTTTGCACAGATAAGGTTTCTATGCATTAGTTTACTCATACAGGAGAGTAACATGTTTGCATACTTAAGCTATTTGCAATCAATACTTGCTAATGACTACTCAACCTTAAAGGCATATGCATTACACCTTTATAAAAACAATGGAAAAGAACAGAAAAAAATGGCTACATTGTCGATACAAAGTTCATAAACCGGATCGAGCCATGCAGAAAATTTGAACCTGCTTCAGTCTTCTTACATGGCTTGCCACTGGTCCACCGCCATTTCGAGAAGGACGTTCAGGTTTGACCTCAGAATCAGGAAGGGATTCAGGTGGAACCGAAGGCGTTGGTTCATTTTCAACCTTTTTGATAGTCAAAAATTCTTCCCCACTTGGCATTGGAAGTTTGAACCACTCAATGTGTTTCTTCAAATTCTCAACTGTGTCTAGATGTTTATCTTCTGCTGGTTTTGGTTCACCAGTTTTCATATCTTCCACCAAAGGCTTTTAGGTCCAAAGGGGGATTGCAAGTCGATCTTTTGTGGAATGACATCCTTTACCATATCAACACCCTCCTGTACATAAATATGTTGTTAGTCCTTTGTAATACCACATTTTAATTCAAACTATTGAATCTGCTTATCTTAATCTCAAAGCTTTCATCCAACATCCCATATCATTATTGTAGGTGAATCGGTTGTAAAGGAGTTATAAACGATTGTATAGTGTTCAAGGATTCCTTATTTATTGAAAGAATTAGATTATTATTAAAACTGTTTTTGTAAGAACATTTAACACACTAAGTAGTTATCAAAATATATAAATGGATGTAAAACTGTTTGTGGGTCGACCAAATCGACTTTACACGTGCGTTGACAATTACCCTGCCGCCACACCTACTCAGCTTTCAACAGTAGCATCAGAAAGATGCGTAGCTAGCAAGTAGCAGCAATATCTGATTATGGGTCATTTGTTGCTTAGAAAGGCATTTTTATGGAATTAGAGAAAAGATAAAATATACCCGTGATTAGCAGCCCGTGATTAGCAACTTGTGATGACCGTTAAATCATTGCCTTGATGATTAATATACAGTGTACCTTTGAGGTTGCTCCATGTTGCAACCATTGATCGTATCTTTGCATACCTCCGTCCAGGTCTGATATTATAACGGTTTGCTGCTGCGTCAAACCCCTTGAGAAGCTGCAATATCTTCAAAGGAATGATGACATAATCGACCGTGCATAAGATAGGAGCCACTGCTCATTCTTTGGGCCATAATGTACTAAACTAAAGAAAAATATTACCAAGAGTTACAAATAGCATGTGCCTTAATTATATGTTGGATGTTCTCCTCTTTTGAGAGCAGCTTCTATCTCAGAGTCAAGGTGAGAGCGAGTACCAAGATCCATACCTGTAAAATTTCATACATCAAAATATAAGACTGGCATGTGTACGTGTTTCGGTATCACAACTAAATAGTTATTTCATAAATCTAATTATGTCCAGTACGTTGGATTGTGCCTTAAATACATACATTTTATATACTAAACAAAGTTATAGTGAGATATGGATACATCATACCAAAATAGAAAAATAAGCAGTTTTTTTTATCATGAATAAATATCGTTTTTTATTTAGTAAAAAGACCGGCCACTTCATCAAGGTAGCAACACACGCACTGCACTCCCGTCATCAAACGGCATTATCTTTACTACCACCTTATAAACAACAATTTTCATTTATCTTTAACTTTAAGTGCTCATTTTTAATTTTCAAAATTTCTAGAACGTCAATGATAAACAAAATTCGAAGAAAGTGCAGTGATATGATGGTTCTTACTTAAGTATTAAGATCCATTACCTTTGAAATGTCTTCATCTTCATGCCTCTGTTATAAACTTTCAACCAGATAGATAGACGCAGCCATCCAGAAATAAGAAGACATCAGGGGTGTTTGGCTACTCCTGCAGCAGTACCCAAGCAGTAGAGAGGAAAAAAAGTACAACCTTTCTATCTCATCAGCAAACAGTTTTTTTTTTTTTTTTTTTTTTTTTTTTTTTTTATTTTTTTAATTTTTTTTTATTTTAACCAAATGGACCAACAAATGAAAAGCTTTCCCTCGACACTACTCATTGATGATATAGGATTTACAAAACTGAAAGGGTTAAAGAAAACATTGATGATATGGGTCAATAAAATACTTAATGACCATACTCATATATCTGTATTAAAGTAGCTGTTTAACATTTAACTGGCCTGTTATGTTAAACAACCACTTTTCGTGTTAAAGCATGTTGTTATAAGTACCGATAAGTAAATGTCTTAAAACTGGAATATGATGCAAATAGTTTGTTAATACAAATATCGTCTAAAAAACGTTATTTATATTTTACGATATTTGCTATATTTTGTTAATGACAATTATAAACTTTATTTTTAGCAAAACACAAATATAGTTAAATCTTTTACATATATAGTCATAAGCTTTTCATAAACACATAACATCATCTACATGTTACATATATAGTCATTAGTATATACATGTTACACATTCATATACATTTTACAAGTTACATTCTAAATTTGGAAAATGTACTATGACATCATGGCATGCATCACTTTGAAATCTTTAGGAGATTTTGAAGATCATATATATATATATATATATATATATATATATATATATATATATATATATATATATATATATATATATATATATATATATATATATATATATATATATATAATATATATATATATATATCTTGCTTAGATCCTTACTCAATGATAAGATATAGAAATATCTTGGTTAGGTTTGGTGAAGATTTTTGAAGATTTGCTGTGAGGTTCCCACGGAACCAAACTAATACACGGACGGATCCCTCAAATTGGATCCGTCCCATCCGTGGCTTGTTGAGACAGTTGGCCTATAAATAGCAAGCCACACATTCATGTTTTCTCATCACTTATAAGCATAAACAACATCATACATTCTTTCATTCATTTCTAACCCATTCTTATTTATATTTCATTGTTAGTGATCTTTCTTTGTAGCAAGAAGATCAAAGCATCACAAGCTTCAACAAAGCGTTGCAAGACTTATTAGTTAATCATTGTGTAAATTTGTTGTTTTTCACACATCATTGTTTGTACCAAACAATCATAATACCTCAGTAGTGATCGGTTAGTATTTTAGTCTTCAAAATACATAGAGTATCGGGAGTGGTTGTACCCTTGTAAAAGAACTCGGTATTTAGCTTTGTACCAGAAAAAGTGTAAGCGACGTTTGTAAAGGTTTTCTCCGCCGAGAAGGGAGCTTGTTTCTTAGTGAAGAAAAACTCTCGAGTTAGAGGCTCGAGGAGTGGAGTAGGGAAAGGAAGAGAGTCCTTGTAGACCGAACCACTATAAACAATCGTGTTGTGGTTTGATCGTTTCTTTCCTTACTTGCATGTTATTTATTGTTTGATATTTGCATTAGTTGAAATCACACTAAGTATTCAAAGCAAATTAATTTTAAAAACGGTAAAACTATTCAACCCCCTTCTAGTTTTCCACAATTGGCATCAAGAGCTACGTTACTCAAGATTCTTAAAATATATTGTATTTTAAAACTTGGAACGATCCATGGATTTTGAAAACTTCAAAGAAGGGCAATCTATGCAAAGACCACCACTATTTGAACCAAATAGTTTATATATTGAAAAAACCGCTTTGAAACTTATGTGAAATCAAAAGACATAGATCTATGGTATATTATTATAGAAGGTGATCATAAAGCTATAATAAAAGATATATCAAGTGGTCGGGATGAGGATACTTCACTTGCTCGTCATAGTGATGAGCAAAAGAAGTTGTGATGAAGTGAAAAGTGTACCGCTTTTAGGGGTCATTTAAGCCCTAAATCGTATTTATTTGATCAAATATTGCCCTAAATCGTTCCTTTTGTCATTTTAGGTACTTTGGAGAAGAAATCTGGAAAAGGTAGCATTTTGGACGATTTTGGAGCATAAAAGTGAAGAAAACGACAAAGTCTCAAAATCGGCTGGAAAAGTACCTTTGACGGCGTCAAGTATTGCTCTTGACGGCGTCAAGTATTGCTCTTGACGGCGTCATGGCTTGGCAAAAGAGGTGGACATGAAAAATACACATGATAAGCCAGAGAATTTTACAATGGATTTCTGACGGCGTCACCCTTTAAGGTGATCAAGGCCATCACGGTTTAACTTAACAAGAGACGGCGTCAAGCCCATTTCTGATGGCGTCAAGCCTTGATAAGCCAGAGCGGATTTTGGAGCACTAAAGAGGGACGGCGTCAAGAAGGCCATCCGGGAACCCTAGACACGGCGAGGTGACGGCGTCAAGATCTACAACGTGACGCCGTCAGCCCTTAAACTCTATATATAGTTTTGCAATTTTTTGTCATTAGTGTGCAACTTTGTGAGGAGAAACCCTAAGACGAATTTCTGCCATTTTTAAGGGTTTTCATACCCTTGGATCTCCCATGTTTAATTGAAGATAAGTTATCATATAATCAATCAATATGTCTATGTGTTGTTTGATTATATCTTGTTCTTGTCTTTTGATTAACATGCTAGGCTAGATTTATCTTGTGTTTGCTTAGATCTAATGAAACCTAACTATTGATTATTGGTTATTAGTGTGTTATTAATTGTATTGGATGATTGTTCATCGATGTTAGGCTTAAGAAAACTGGCTAACTTCCTATTCGGTAACTTGCTTGAACGTCTTAAGAAGCATGAACCAATGCGTACTAGGTTTTTATGGTTGTATTTAATGCATGAGCGAATTCTAGTGATCCCATGTTAGGAGCTTCTTAGCCGGCTCGACATAGGAGTGAAGTAGGAGCTTGTAGAGTTGGGGAAGTACGT
>CP139509.1:421256988-421627754 GCA_021014915.2 Artemisia tridentata subsp. tridentata
AGTACAAATCCCATATTATTTTCTACATGGTTAAAGATAAACGTGCATAGTGAGGGAAAAAATGAAGAAATGTATTTGGTTAATTAGCAAGGATGCATAGGGTTGAAAGTTAGACAAATTATAAGATAGTAAGAAATACACCTACGAAATTAGATTATTATTAGACTTTTTTATAGTTAAGATTTAGAAAGGTTTTTGGTATCATTAGTATAAAAGAATATAAATGTAATACTATACCAATGTAAAAAAGTTGCATAAAAAAAGTAAAATGTACCTGTTGATATATCTCGTAAAGTTCTGTCAAAAGCTTCAAAACACAGTCTGTTAACCATTGGTGCTTCGTCCCATATAATTAACTTTGTCTCGCGAATCAATTCAGCAAGATCACCATCAGCACTAATAGTACACATTGAATCCTCAACAACATTGATAGGGATTGCAAACCGAGAATGGGCTGTTCTACCATAATCAAGCAAAAGCGCAGCTATACCACTGGATGCTACGTTTAGAACTATTTGACTCCTGGACCTTAAAGCAGTTGTCAATGTCTTGTACAGGAAGGTCTTTCCTGTACCTCCGTAGCCATATACAAAAAACATACCTCCTTTGTCATTATCGCAAGCTTCTATTATAGTATCATATATTCCTTTCTGCTCATTTGTCAAACTTCCATATAGTGCTTGATGTTGGAGTATCAATTCTGGAACATTATAATCAAGTTCATCGTAAATCAACCTATTGTATCCATCCATTGTGAACTCTGATTCCGGATACGGCATATTGACAATATTTTTGAGGCATTTCGAATTGCTGAGTAGCTTGTCCTCAATATATGTTAAACATATATTGTACCTTTGTTTATCCGTTAGTTGTAGTTCTGCACAAAATGGGTAAAATATTGTTGAATGACTTTCAAACATGAAAATACAATTGAAATTTTTTTCTACAATCTTAGTACTATTTATGGTGTAAAAAATGAAATTGTAGGATACCTGGATGATTTCTTTTTTGCCTTTCCAAACGTTCCACGTCTTCTGCTAAAAAGTTTCCACGACTTCTCCCAAACGACCTCAGGTCTTGACATACTATCCGATAGTATTAACATAACGAAATGATTACGAAGGTAATCCCCAGTTCCCCACGCACTTGCTTCAATTATGCCTTCGATGTATTCCTTGTCATCCTCTAACAATCCACGCGCGTCACAAGCCTCTTTATATGTACCATATAATACACCATCGAATTTCTTAAAGTCGTCCCATTCTTGTGCACCTCTAACTTTGTTCAAGAGCATACATAAATAAAAAAGCTCACCCCAAGATGGAGGAACGTGATGGATCCGACCTAGGATTTTTCCTTGCTTTCGTCGAGTCCATATTTTGTCTTGACTGTTCCAAAAAAATGTTTTGGGATCTCTACATACAACAACGATTGTGCTAAGGTATCTTCTTTATTGAGATCCATATACGCCAAAAACTTGGTGGTATTAGCTAAGGCCTGCTCGAGTTGAAAGTCGATACTTTCAGTGGGATCAAATACAACAGAATGCTCGTTTGGAAGGTGAAATGGCAAACGCTCTACTGCCGGAAACCTGTGGTGTATATCAAACTTAAATATCCTCCATGCAGCTTCGCAAGCTGATAAATAACATCAATCGTAAAAGTCTTTAATCTCATCCGTCTCTTCATCTTCGACAGCTGCAATAACTCTATCCGGTCCCTTGTTTATGTACTTAAATAAATACTTGATGGATCCAAACTGATTGAACCATTCAACATTGATATAAGCTTGGTACCTTTTCAATAAAGTTGGATTGTAGGGAATGACAAAACCACTGTGAAGATCTGCGCCTTGTTTTTTAATAGTTCTTCCATCATCAGTCCTTTTATATATAGCATATCAGCTTTCGTCGATGAAAGTAGACTCGTTAAATGGCTTTGGAAACTTCTTCGAACATTTATTTTCAACCATGCAAGGGCAACTTCTATGATCAGGACCACAAGGACCGTGCATCATAAATTCTTTAACCAATTGGTGTAGTTCGGGGTCTTCATCTATATCTGGTATCTCAGCAGATATACATCTATCTATATCTGCGGGGAATCTCAACTTGTCATCTGATTCCAACCATACACATAAGTGACAGTGAGGCAGTCCATGTTTTTGAAATTCAATTGTGTAAACCTCTGTAATAATAATAAAAAAAAGATGAACATATTGGTATTAATAAAATGCAAGTTGTATAAAACTTAGATTTGAAAACAAAACTTAAGTAAAGCTTCAAATGTACCTGCACGAACACGACCAAAAATACGTTTCTCCTTAATGTCTTTTATCAACTGATCCAACTTGATCTTAAAAACTCTTGTGGTAATGTCGGGACGATCCTCTGATTTTAGACCCTTCTTATGTAAAAACCTTGTAATCTCAGGCCACTTTGGATTACATGTAAAGGATATAAATAGATCAGGGTATCCATAAAACTTGCACATTGCCATAGCGTCCAAGTAATTCTGCATCATATATCTTAGGCTACCTGTGAAGGATGAGGGTAAAATCACCTTTTTCCACGTTTCTTGTTTTGTTGGTTGGATGATTCAGCAACTTTAGCTAATCGAGAATAAGTTTCACATCTTAATTCACTGTTCTGATTTTTTACATATAACAGCCTCTCCGCTTCAACCATAGTGTAACCATCGACCAAAAACTGCTGAAATAATCGCCTACCGTTTAAAATAGTTGAAAAAACATTTGGCCTATCTTGCACACAGTAAGCAAACCATTCACGCATTGTGACATATTTTTTTCCTTGTATGGGGTGGCATCAATAATACCTTGATAATATATGTCAGTTCTATAATGTTGGGAATTAAATATTCAAGAAGTTTAATATCGGGTTCTATTCAAAGAAATACTCTAAGTATGATTCTGCTGCTAGAGCATTTGGTTCCTGCTGCTAGTGTTTGATTCTGCTGCTAGCGTTAAATGATTCTGCTGCTAGGCTTAACATTCTGCTGCTGAAGGATTCTGCTGCTAGCGTTAACATTGCTGCTGCTAAAGTACATTCTGCTGCTGAGCGGATAAGTATGAAAAGATATTATGTGTATTAAAGTCAACAATATACGGTAGATAATATCTTACCCCATGTGATCAGTCATAATGTTATATTCACAGAACAAGTTGTAAACATAGATACAAGATGTATCTTAATGACTGACACTCTCAAAGCAAGTGTTCGACTAGACTTAACAATATTGTAAAAGATCTTTCTTGTGATATAAAAGAAAGATCTTAGACTAGAGATAAGTGTGTGTGTTCAAATAAGTGTTTACTTAGAACTTGATAGAACTTTCATAAGCATCAACAACAAACAACGTCAAACCTTTGTATCATTATCAATAATATTAATCGTTTGGTGTTAACTCTAAATTGTTCTTTATCAAATTCAAACGACCACCATTGTTCCATTTCCATACAACAAAATACCTTCTAAGTGTGATTAAGTAAATTCCGCGTACTTGATCATATTAACTCAAGTATCACATACACAAACCGATAAAGGTTTAACCACCTTAAGTGTATATCAATTAATCCTAACAAGTGGTATCAGAGCCAGGCTGATATTTGATTTAGAAGAAGAAGAAGAAATGGACGTTGAATCTATTCAGACAAATGTTGCTGCGAAGATTCCCATGCTCAAACAGAATGAGTTTGAGATGTGGAGGCTGAGGATAGAGCAATATTTCCAAGTGCAAGATTATGCACTTTGGGAAATCATTGAAGATGGAGACTCTTACCAGCCTACCACCACTACATCAACAGTGGACGGAAAAGTGGTGTCAACTCTGCAGACAAAGCCAACATCTGCAGAAGAAAGAATAAAGAAGAAAAATGACTTAAAGGCAAGAAGCATGCTGATGATGACCATTCCCAATGATCAACTTCTAAACTTCAGCAAGTTCAAAGATACGAAGTCATTATTTGAAGCTATTGTTGCCAGATATGATGGAAATGAAGCCACCAAGAAAACCCACAAGACACTGCTCAAGCAGCAGTTTGAAAACTTCTCCTCTACATACAATGAATCTCTTGACCATATGTTTAATAGGCTTCAGAATATTGTGAGCCAACTTCCTATTCTTGGGGTTGAAATGCCTCAAGAAGATTTGAACTCAAAATTTCTGAGAAGCTTACCAGAAGAGTGGGCTATGCATGTTGTTGTCTGGAAGAACAAGCCAGACCTAGACACCATGAAACTGATGGACTTGTATAGCAACTTCAAGATTGTGGAACATGATTTGAAGAAAACTGGAGGTACTAGTTCAAGTACTGGGAACTTGGCATTTATGTCATCTCCTAGTGCTTCAAAATCCAGTGAAGAGGTGAAAAGTGTTGATGGTATTGGTGCTGCTAGTTCATCAAGCAGTACCATGGGTATTTTAGATGAAAAGACTTGTTGTGCATTTCTTACAAGTCAAAATAATGGGTCCATGCTCACCTATGAAGACCTCCAAGAGATCAATTATGACGATCTGGAGGAAATGGATCTAAAATGGCAAATTTCTCTTCTTAGCATGAGAGCCAAGAAGTTCTATCAAAGGACGGGGAAGAAGCTCATAATCAGCAACACTGATGCTGCTGGTTTTGATAAGTCAAAGATAGAGTGCTATAACTGCCACATGATGGGGCACTTCTTAAGAGAATGTCGAAGGCCAAGGCAGCAAGATAGCAAGAATAGAGGTTTTGGAAGCAAATCCAAAACAGAGAAGGTTATTGAGCCAAAAGCTATGGTAGCTATTGATGGTTTAGGTTTTGATTGGAACTTCATGGCAGATGAAGAAGAAACTCCTACTCAGATGGCACTTATGGCTTTTTCTGCTACTGAGGTACAAAATCATAAAGCTTGTTCAAATACTTGCACTGCACTTAATGCTCTACAAGTTTTAATCAAACAATATGATGATCAAAAGAAAGAGCTAAGCAGCACTTTTCAAAACTTTATAAACTATAAGTGTAGATTAGAGGCTCTAGAGAAACAAATCATACACTATAAGGAAAATGAATTAGCTTTTTCTGATGACAAAGCTCTCCTAAGACAGGACATATTCTTTAGAGATGCTGAAATTAAGCTTTTGAGAGAAGCTTTTGATAGGGTCAAAAAGGAAAATGGAAACATTCACTTGACGACACAGACACTAGAACATGCTTCTAGAGGTGTGCACAACATAATAGAATGTCAAGTGATTAATAGAGCCAAGTCAGGGTTAGGATATAAAAGTGTCCAACCTCCTTATAGAGGCATCCCAAAACCCCAGGGATTGACTTAAAAAATTCAGGCTTACCTGAGTTTCAAGAACCAATAATGGAATATGGTTTTAAGACTACTGAGAGTCTTAAGATAGAAAAAGTAAGTGAAAGTTTGAACAAACCTTTACTTTATCAGGACAAGGTGTCCTTTGTTAAGAAATTAGATGCTATAGTTGTTGAAGACTGTACAACTGATAGTGATGAAGAAGAACAGGTTATGTCTAAACCTGAAGTGGTTAAGAAAGTAGGAACAAGTGTTCCTAAGTTGGTTAGAAATCATACTGATAGGCCTAAGTCCAATGTAAAACATGTTAGGCAACCAGTAAGATATTGTGAACAATATAGGTCCACAAACAAGCCCAAAGGTGACCATAGAAAATGGAATACCTTTAAGTCTCACCAAAATGATGACTTTGGTTTTTACAACAAAGCTTGTTTCACTTGTGGAAGTTTTGACCATCTTACAGCTTTCTGCAACCAATGGGTATCTGGGTATGAAAACAAAAGGGTGAATTTCAAAAGGCAAACTCCTCAAACTCTCTTTCACTCTAGTTCTAATTTTAATAGAACAAAACCCAGAGCAGTTTCAAAAGCAGTTTTAACTGCTAGACCATTTAAGACTGTTAACCCAAGACCAACAGTTAAAAGTGCAAAAATAACTTCAAAACATGCACCAAAAACTGTTCACAGGCCCATTCAAACAAAAGCAGTGGTCCAAAAACAAGTTTGGAAACCAAAGGGTTCAACTGCAAAACCAGCAGTTAATACTGCTAGTCCAGCAGTTAATACTGCTGCTTGGAAAAACAGGGCAAATGCTGTTAAGTCCTCAGCATGTTGGGTTTGGAGACCAATTAAACCCAATGGTGCATCAATCATTTTAAAAGGGATTGATTACATTGATGCAAGAGGCAGATCCAAGTCAGTAATGGCTTGGATCCCCAAAGAAAACTAATTTCTTTATACATGTGCAGGAACATTCAAATGCTAAACAAGGATATCATGGATACTCAAATAATGAATGTTCAAGTCACATAACTGACAACATATCACATTTTTAAATCATTGGATATGTTACCATCAAAGAAGGAATAGGTTTCAGAATTTCAGGAATGAACTTTGAGCAAAAAGGAAGTTTCAAGTGAAATGGAAGCAGCAGAATGTTATACAAAGTTGCTAACATAATAGGTTTATGATAGAAAGAGTTTGGGAATTTCAAACCTCCTTAAAACTTCTTTCTTGAAGCTTGATTATGATATTTCACATTGAATTGATGACTTAGTTGGTCAGATAGTAACTGACTCAACTCACTTTCTATCATTTTATACTTTTAAGTATAATGAGCAAGTCTAAGGACATCTGATAGAAAGAACAGCTAGTAAAAGTGAATCTAACACTTGTGTTAGAGGCAACAATTACTATGAGCTGGAAACCCTGTCAAGAAAGCCTTTTGAATAGGTTTATCTTTACACAGGCAGTTATTTATAACTGAAAAACATTGGTTCTCACACAACCAGAGGTTGCTTTAAACCGAAATTTTGATTAAGTGTCTGTTATACACTTAATCCCTTCAAAATGGTTGAAAGCAGTATGATTTTTCAATTCTAAAATCATGAACATACTGCTAAGTCAAATAATTTCTTACAAGGATTTTCAAAGGATTCAGAAAAAACCATCCATTGATGGATCATGAGTCAAATGTCAAATGAATCACCTCTCATAGGAGTTAACACACCTAGAAGTGATGAGGGCAGCAACTTAAACTCTTAAGGAATTGATGGCTTCATGTACAACATTGTCTGAAAACAAGTTCACATTGGTAGATCAGATAATCATGGGATGATGGTGAGAGATCTTCCAAACAGGGGAGGATAAAATGTTATTTTGCATCTCAGGGGAGGAAAATAAAGTTGGAAGATTAACCAGTGAAAGGGAGGAAAAGACAAGAGCATACAAGATGATGAGGAAGTTGAAAATGACAAGAATAGAGCTTATTCTGGAGTATTATATATATTCAGAAGGGATGAAGCATTCCAAAGGAGAAAGTTCTATCTAGGTCAAACGAAGAAAGCTTTCAGTTTCAATTTCAGTTCACTACGTTTGTTCATCACTTGCAAAGGCATGCTGTTAGATGATTTCACTTGTTGAAACAAGCATCCAAGATACACAGCATCATTGCCTCTTATAATTCCTCCATCCAAGGAAATTGCACCATCTTTTAGGTCAATGTTTGAAGACTGAAGATGTGTATTGATATTGTTGAAGTCAAAGAACAAAGCAGATGAGTTACTGAGAAAGATATTCAATCTTGAAGAACAGAAGTGTTTGAAAGATCTTCACAATCCATATTTTAATTCAGAAACATGTTGAAATGGATTCACATGTTTAGGGGAGGATTGTTGGGAATTAAATATTCAAGAAGTTTAATATCGGGTTCTATTCAAAGAAATACTCTAAGTATGATTCTGCTGCTAGAGCATTTGGTTCCTGCTGCTAGTGTTTGATTCTGCTGCTAGCGTTAAATGATTCTGCTGCTAGGCTTAACATTCTACTGCTGAAGGATTCTGCTGCTAGCGTTAACATTGCTGCTGCTAAAGTACATTCTGCTGCTGAGTGGATAAGTATGAAAAGATATTATGTGTATTTAAGTCAACAATATACGGTAGATAATATCTTACCCCATGTGATCAGTCATAATGTTATATTCATAGAACAAGTTGTAAACATAGATACAAGATGTATCTTAATGACTGACACTCTCAAAGCAAGTGTTCGACTAGACTTAATAATATTGTAAAAGATCTTTCTTGTGATATAAAAGAAAGATCTTAGACTAGTGATAAGTGTGTGTGTTCAAATATGTGTTTACTTAGAACTTGATAGAACTTTCATAAGCATCAACAACAAACAACATCAAACCTTTGTATCATTATCAATAATATTAATCTTTTGGTGTTAACTCTAAATTGTTCTTTATCAAATTCAAACGACCACCATTGTTCCATTTCCATACAACAAATTACCTTCTAAGTTTGATTAAGTAAATTCCGCGTACTTGATCATATTAACTCAAGTATCACATACACAAAACGATAAAGGTTTAACCACCTTAAGTGTATATCGATTAATCCTAACATATAACCATCTTCTGCGTAAGGGAACAACAATGGGTACTGTAATGGAAGGTATGAAACATGTAACTCACTAATCTTTTTCTTCTTCCCACTATTTTTTTGCACAATAATGTCTCTTTCGTTATGATTGTTATCAAAGTCACCAACAATAAGTGCAGCCACTTCATTTGCTGTAGGAAGGTTATATTGCCTACCATCTTTTTCACGCCTTCCTATCAGCCTGATCTTAACATTTTCCACTCCATGAGCAATTTGCTGACCAGCCATTCAAAACTTCTTTACCAGAGGGTTATCACGATCAAGCATTGTTTTAAGGTCTTTAGTTAGTTGACAGTCTATTTTTTTATTAGAAGAAGATGATCCACTCTCATTGGAACTGTCATGAATTGGAAAAAACATTATAGTTAGTGTATTTAATCTATAATTCTATGACCTGGAAATTAAACGGCTAAAAAAAAGTAATAACAGGAAACGGTATATATTATAGTTACCTGACAGCATTAATGCGGTTTTGAATTTCGTTCTGTGGATCATAAATATAAAGCTGAGAAAACTTTGGTGTATCGCCAGCTTTGGGTAACAAATCTCCAATTAAATGGTAGTTTTGCCCTTGTATTCTAAAACAATATGGTGCGCGACCATTGTTAACTGTATGGTCAATGTTACCACGCATGGATGTAAAAGCAAACATCGAGTTATAGCGGCGTATGTTCTCAAGATATGACTTGCTTTTTTGGTGTTCCCCATTCATGAGTTTCGTTAACAATTTAGGAGGATTCTTCAATGCAACAGGTAATACCACTTTACCTCGACTACAACAGAGAGAAAATGAATCAGTGGAAGCAGAGTTATGAGCTCCTCTTTTACTTTCGGCAAGCCACAACATTGCTCCACATTTTTTGCATTGAACATCCTGATCACCATGGTCGAGGTAATTTAAAAAAATATATAAAATGTATTGTTTATTAGGATACAAAAATATATACACCTATCAATAGTAAAAAGAACAACACGATTAATAAATATGTAAACAATAATTATACCTTTAGATATGCCTGAAATACGTTCAATGTATCCATGTTCATCCTCAGAAACATCCTCTGATAAATCACCTTCCGTTGTATGTGCTATTGACTTGCCTTTGTCTTTGCTGTTATGTTGTCTTGTTGAATCAACATTATTATTTGTAGACGGACTTGGTGAGACAATACCTGGACTACCTGTTGCAGATGTATATAGTTATACTTAACAATATTTTTGTGCATGAAATTTTCATATAACATGAATACGATATGAGCGCCACTAATTATGCTCACCAATGTGAAACTGAACTAGACTGTTATTGCCTAATCTTGACCTGCGAGTTCTTTTCGACATGTTACCTGTATACTACGTTTAATGATTGGTGAACTTATAATGTGTTACGATGCAAAATTTATAGATAAAAAACATATGACACAACTTACTTGTAGAATTGATATCTTGGCATGGGATGTTTGCATGTATTCCAGGTGTGAACATATTAGGAGTTAGAGATCCACTAACATTGCTGGAAGATATGTTGGGGACAGGTTGGTTTATACTACTACTTGTACGATTATCTATTTTTTCGCGGACAAAAAAAAAGGCTCGTTAACTTCAAAAGGATTAAATATATATAGTTTATTAGGATACAAAAATATATACACCGACTTAAACCTATCAATAGTAAAAAGAACTTAACGATTAATAAATATGTAAAAAATAATTATACCTTTAGATATGCCTGAAATACGTTCAATATATCCATGTTCATCCTCAGAAACATCCTCTGATAAATCAACTTCCGTTGTATGTGCTATTGACTTGCCTTTGTCTTTGCTATTACGTTGTCTTGTTGAATCAACATTATTATTTGTAGACGGACTTGGTGAGACAATAGCTGGACTACCTGTTGCAGATATATATAATTATACTTAACAATATTTTTGTGCATGAAATTTTCATATAACATGAATAGGATATGAGCGAAACTAATTATGCTCACCAATGTGAAACTGAACTGGACTGTTATTGCCTAATATTGATCTGCGAGTTCTTTTCGACATGTTACCTGTATACCACGTTTAATGATTGGTGAACTTATAATGTGTTACGATGCAAAATTTATAGATAAAAAACATATGACACAACTTACCTGTAGAATTGATATCTTGGCATGGGATGTTTGCATGTATTTCAGGTGTGAACATATTAGGAGTGAGAGATCCACTAACATTGCTGGAAGATATGTTGGGGACAGGTTGGTTTATAATACTACTTGTACGATTATCTATTTTTTCGAGGACAAAAAAAAAAGGCTCTTTAACTTCGAAAGGATTAAATATATATAGTTTATAAAGGTGTTCGTGCTGAAATCATGTACCTGTTTTGGGAGCCCTTCCGGTTCGTTTACCTACATTTCCTATAGTAACATCTGGCGAAGCACCTTCTAAAAGGTTTGGTGAAACAGCTCTACTGGTAAAGTTATCTATTGTTTCGACTTGAAAACAAAAAAAAATAAAAATGTTTGATAACTGGAGTAGGATTAAATATAAAATACTTTATAGATAGTGTACTTAAATCATGTACCTGCTTTGGGAGGCCTTCCGCGTCGTTTAGGTACATTTCCTATTGTAACATCTGGAGAAGCACCTTCGAAAGGTTCGGCGAAACAGCTCTACTGGTACAGTTATCTATTGTTTTGATTTTAAAACAAAATAAAATGATTGTTAACTACAGAAGTATTAAATAAAAATAGTTTATAGATAATGTACTCAAAGCATTTACGTGTATTGGGAGGCCTTCCGCGTCGTTTAGCTACATTTCTTGTAGCAACCGGTGACGATGCACCTTTTGAAAGGTTCGGCAAACCATCACTGGTGGTAGAATTGCCTGTTAACAATATTTTAAAATAATAAGGATCATGCGTGTTAAATTTAGGATGATTACAACTAAAAGGCATATTCATACTTGATAATACCAAACTTCATACCGGTTTCTCAAACTACTTTGGGAGGTCTTCCTGGTTGTTTAGCTACTTTTTGTACTGTTTCATTTGATGCTACTTCATTAAGGTTTGGTGAGACCTGACTAACTAAAGGATTCTTACGGGGACGTCCTGTAATACCCAAAAAAAATCTAAAACATGCAAAAAGACCAAATTGCCCCTGGAAATTAAATTTTGATTAATAAAGCATTTGATGTACCAAATTAATACCAAACAATGGGGAATGATCAAGATTTGAAGCAAAGTAATTCTTCTACTACATTTGACATTTTGTAAGGTACAAAAAAAAATATTAAATGACCACACACATATACATATATGGCCGAATAAATGTAACTATGTAATATTATTATTTGTAAATCATTTTAAATCAAATAAAAGAAGAGATAAGCTCCAACTAATTTAGATATCCCCCAAAATCAGTAATTGATTCATCTTACCTTTTCTTGGGCCGAAAATAATGCCTCCCATCTTTTTATCGACACGGTTTCACTTATTCCCTTATTTCAAATTACCGAAACCCTAAATCTAAACACACAAAACTCCATCTCGTTCGTACGATTTTCTGGAAGCTCTTGGATAATTTTTTGGTGATCATCTGCATCTAAGGAAGGTTGGAAAAATAGCTTGGAGGTCGTGGGTTTGTTCGTTCGTTCGCAGGAGGTTTTGTTTGTCGAATTATTTAGCCGCAAGGTACCAAAACTCATACGTTTCGTTCGATCGTGTAAACCTTCATCTGGTATTTTCCTACGTCCAATACATCATATATGTTCCAAATAAAATAGATAAATCTAACCATGCATGCTATTTTGATCGATTGTAATTATAAAGTATAAAACGTACATAAAATCAATAATAAGCGATACGGTTTTTTTGGGATCGAAACCTATTTTATTTAGACTATATACGAACCAGGTAACACTATAAAAATACTTGTTCGATTTGTTGTAGCCTAAATAACCTTGTTCGAATTGTTTTATGTATCGGATTAAAAGGGGGAAAATGAAAAAAATAAAAATAAATAAAACCCTAGCGTACGATTAGGGTTAGGGCTTTTGGGGATGAATATTGAGTAATTAATGCTGTGTAATGATGGATCAATGATTGGTTAATGATTGATAAAAGTAGGGTTAGGGTTTTGTTATTTAAAAGGGTATCGAATGGATTTTCTAAAACTAAAGGGTGCGTTTGGTAACTATTTTAACTTGTGGGTTATTTTTGTAATATGCTGTAGACCAGGGGTATTTTGTATAAAATATAATATGGAGGTGTTTTGCGTAAAATTTGTAACTTAAGGGTTTATTTGGTAATTCGTTGATATATATTAATTCGATTAGTAAATAATTAAAATTAGAGGGACCGTGTTGTAAATTCTGGAAAGTGGAAGGTGTTTCGTACAATAAATAATATAGAGGGTGAAATGTGTAACATTGGACACTTAAAGGTTTAATATGTAAATATAATTAAATGGAGATCGAATTGTAAGATTTATAAATTAAAGGGACTAGTTTTGTAATTTATGTAATTAGAGGGTAATTCGTACCATAAAGTAAATTGAAAGGTGGATTGTGTAATTTGGTAAAAGGAAGGGCTTACTGTGTAATTATGATTATTGAAAGGGTTAAAAGATGATTTAATTAACTATGAGGTTTAAATTGTAATTTAGTAAACTTAAGGGTATAAATTGTAAAATTGTTAAAGTTAAGGATTAGAATCGTACACATGGGAAACTTATGGATTTAATGAATAATTTGTTATGTTTTACTTTAAACCTTTATCTTTGGCATATTTACAATTAAAACCCTAAAATATAGAAAGTTGTTATATTTAACCCTAAACTATCATAACTTGTTAAAATATACCTTATTTCCATAATATGCTCTATTAATGACTTAACCTATATTATAATGCTTAAATCTTACTCAATAAGGAAACTTTCTAAAAATGGAAACTTGCTAAATTTGGAAACCTGCTAAAAATGGAAAGTTACTTAAAATGGAAAGGCAAACTAAAATGGGTATTTAAGAACCAACTGTAATTCTCTTCTACTCCTTTAGGTGTGAAGAAGTAGTGGTCTTGATCCGTTTCTGTGCTTTCTATTTGCTTGTTAGTGTTTGCATTCGTAATAAGGTACAGATATTCTGCCCTTTTCAGTAAGGTGCCTTCGTTTTCTTTTGATTCGTTGATATTGATTCGTATTAGGATTTCCCTAAGCCATTGCTATGTTCCCTATTCTTTGATTCGTTGGTTGATTCGTTTGACTTTGATTTTGATATGAACCCTTTGCCATGAACCTTTGATATTTGGACTTTGACCATGATTCGATGACTTAGACTATTTGGGACCTTTGCTTTGATTTGGACCTTTGACCTTTCAGTTTGATACCCGAGCCAAGTTCGTTTCCTAGCCATGAAGGTAACATGGCCATGTCTTTGATGCACCAATGACATGACTTTAGTGTGGTTGAGTGATGTTCCACACCGTCCCCATTTTGATTATTATGTGTACACTACAGTTATTATGGATTATATATTGGTTCGGGGGGCGTATGGATGCATCCTAGGTTCGTGTTCGTATTAGTGGATTTAACATGATTTGATATTATATTATATTGTTCGGTGATTGATGTTGTGTGCTATACACGTCCTTCACATATTGAGAGGACTCCCCTCTCGGGTTACTATATTTGATTTGTTCGGGCTCGTGGAGGATTACTAACCCTTTTTCTTTCCTTTTCTTTTCATTTATTTCTTATTTATATTCTTTGCCCATGACTTATATATTCCAATGCACTAAACTATACATGTTCGTTTCATTTGCTTTCGTTTTCGTTTATTTTATATCTGTTCACTGAGCTTTGTTAGCTCAGCCGCATTTTCTTTTCCTACGGCAGGTATCTAAGCTAGAAGCTGGGGATTTTGCTATGGGATGAGAGTAGAGATTAGAAGGAGTTTCTACCTTAGTTTACCACCATTATTTATGACATTTGTTTAGACTGGTTTTCGTTTCATATTTCATTTCCCTTCGGATTATTCGTTGTTATTTGGAACTTATGTATTTGGCTTAAGCCATGTTGGCTTGACTTCTTTAATGTATTTTGTTGAAGACTTCCGCTGTGTATTATGTATGCTTTGATTTGTCACCATAATGTGATACTTCTACCCTTGCCGGGTTGGGGTGTTACAATTATGGTATCAGAGCCCAGGCTGCGACCTGTAGTACATAAGCCATGGCCTGTGAATCATATGGACCCTAGGATTTGACCCTTAAGACTTAAGATTTGACTGGTGAGGATTTGGGTAGACATTAGGATTCTGTTTTGTCTTTCCTTTCATGCTTATTCTCCCTATTTTGCTAATCATTTTCGAAATCGTTCAGATGGTGAATATGCGTAATACCGAATACCAAAATGGAGAGGATGGCCCTGACTTCGACGCCATGATAGCCGCTGCTTTGGCTAATGCTCTTCCTCAGTTGGTGACCCAAATCACCAATGACATCAGAAATGGTGCGGGTTCATCAGGAGGTAATGGTGCGGGTTCATCAGGTGGTGGTGGTGGCGGTGCTCCACCTACTGGTATTCATGTTTGGATCGAAAGGTTCAATAAGCTCAAACCTCTTTCTTTTCGGTCTGCTGCCACTCCCACAGAGGCAGAGGATTGGATCACTCATATTGAGAAACTATTCAGGGTCTTGGGTTGTGCTGATGAATTCAAGACACGTTTGGCCACATTCAAATTGGAGGGTGATGCGCTGAGTTGGTGGACAGCGTATGTTCAGTCACAGGAAGAGGATTTCGCTGATACTTGTTCATGGGAGGATTTTTGTGTCATATTTTATAAGCAGTATATTCCGTTGTCTGAGCAGCAGAGGTACGAAAGTGAGTATGGGACTATTCGTCAGTTGGATCGAGAGTCGTCTAGGGAATTCATGCAGAGGTTCATGAGGTTGGCTAGTTTTGTTGGACCAGAGGTTACGGGTAATGCTCATCGTCAGGCTAGACACTTTAAATGGGCATTGAAGAAGTGGGTATTGGATCGTATTGTGAACACTGAGTATGAGGATGTTGCTTCAGTTGCGGACGCGGCCCGTAACATTGAGTTGTTGCATGCTGATGGGGGTTCGAATAAGAGAGACAGGGATGGAAATCGTGTGGACTTCAGGGGACAGGGTCGTCAGGACTAGAGGCAGGATCATAGGGGTCGTCAGGACCAGGGATATGAGCAGAGGGGTCGTCAGGACCGGGATTTTAATCAGAGGCGTCAGGATTTCAGGAGGCAGGATAAGCGGGTTTCTGGAAGGAATGACCGGCAGGGTCATGGTGGTAACAACCCGCGTCAGTACAGAGATCAGTCGACTCAGGGTTCTCAGCAGAGTCATCATTCGAGTTCTTCAGGCCAGAAGAGGCCTATTGAGGCGTTACCTCCTCCACCTCTATGTCCTACGTGTGGGAAGCCTCATCCGGGGGTTTGTCACAAGGCTACTAGGGGATGTTTCTGATGAAGCGAAAAGTGTACCGCTTTTAGGGGGTCATTTAAGCCCTAAATCGTATTTATTTGATCAAATATTGCCCTAAATCGTTCCTTTTGTCATTTTAGGTACTTTGGAGAAGAAATCTGGAAAAGGAAGCATTTTTGACGTTTTTGGAGCATAAAAGTGAAGAAAACGACAAAGTCTCCAAAGCTGCTGGAAAAGTACACGTGACGGCGTCAAGGATTGCTCTTGACGGCGTCACGGCTTGGCAAAAGAGGTGGATATGAAAAATACACATGACGCGCCAGAAAGTTTTACAATGGAAATCTGACGGCGTCAGCCTTTAAGGTGATCAAGGCCATCACGGTTTAAGTTAAAGAGAGACGGCGTCAAGCACAATTGTGACGGCGTCAAGCCTTGACGCGCCAGAGTGGATTTTGGAGGATTAAAGAGGGATGGCATCAGGAAGACCATCCGGGAACCCTAGCCGCGGCGAGGTGATGGCGTCACCTCCTACAACGTGACGCCGTCAACCCTAAATTCAATATATAGTTTTGCAATTTTTAGTCATTGGTGTGCAACTTTGTGAGGAGAAACCCTAAGACGAATTTTCTGCCATTTTTAAGGGTTTTATACCCTTGGATCTCCCATGTTTAATTGAAGATAAGTAATCAATTAATCATTCAATATGTCTATGTGTTGTGTGATTATATCTTGTTCTTGTCTTTTAATTAACATGCTAGGCTAGATTTATCTTGTGTTTGCTTAGATCTAATGAAACCTAACTATTGATTATTGGTTGTTGGTGTGTTATTAATTGTATTGGATGATTGTTTATCGATGTTAGGCTTAAGAAAACTGGCTAACCTCCTATACGGTAACTTGCTTGAACATCTTAAGAAACATGAACCAATGAGTACTAAGGTTTTTATGGTTGTATTTAATGCATGAGCGAATTCTAGTGATCCCATGTTAGGAGCTTCTTAGCCGGCTCGACATAGGAGTGAAGTAGGAGCTTATAGAGTTGGGGAAGTACGTACGCCACCCCACGATTGGTATTAAGGAATACACCCGTCATCCACGCAATTAATACACACTAATCAACCGGTAAAAGATAGTTAGGGAGTAAGGAAATCTAAGTAAACACATTTCTCTCCATATAAGTTCCACAACCTTTTCATTTTATGTTATTTTATTTTATTTGCAATTGTAGTTATTTGGGTTAGTTGACTAGCAACTAATTTCGCCCACTCCTTCAAAACCGAGATTTTACTTGCTTTCCATAAAATATAAAAAATACAAAAAGAATCTTCCCTCACCCTTAGACCTATTAGAGTAGTTTTTCAATCCTAACGACACTATTCCCCTAGAGAACTATCAATCCCCCGGTACTTGCCACTACACTATACTACATCGGTCAGGTACACTGCCTGGTGGGGATTGCAAGCCTCTTGAGATCCCTCGAGAGGTAAAACCTGTTGTAAGGTCGCAAAACCACGCATCAAGTTTTTGGCGCCGCTGCCGGGGAATAGTTATTGTTTAGGTTGAATTTTTATTTTATTAGGTCTACTCACTAGATTCCTTTCTAGTGAGATTTTTTATTTTATTTTTCTAGGTTTTCTTTAGTCTATCTTTTTTCTTCGTTTCTTTGTTCGTAACCATTACCATCCGACATCATGGAAGGTGGTAATATCCTCGATCCCAACAACCCACCACCACAACAACACCCACCTCCTAGAGCCCGTACCTTAGGAGACTATTCTCGTCCTAGCCACCATGGCTATCGAAACACCACTGAGCTCACTCAAGGAGCCATTGTCACTCCCTTGCGATCCGACACCATCCGGTTGGTGCAAAGCGGATGCGCATTCCATGGACTTCGTTCCGAAGATCCTAATCAACATCTCAAGGACTTTCTCAAAATCGTTGATTCTATAGACCTTGATGTTGCCACTCGAGAGACGCCCCGACTGCGTCTCTTTCAATTCTCTCGGCGGGACCAAGCAAGTCAATGGCTAGAGCGTCTACCCGCAGGATCCATCACCTCTTGGGATGATCTCACCACTCGTTTCCTCGCTCAGTTTTTCCCACCAGGAAGAACTACCAAGCTAAGGAATGATATCTTGATGTTCCAACAACGTCAAGGCGAAACCCTCTATGAGGCATGGAATCGATTCAAGGACTTACTCCAAAAAGTCCCTCACCATGGCATAGAACTTTGGCTCCAAGTCCAAATCTTCTATGACCATATCAATCTCTCCACGAGGCAAACCATTGACCAATCGGCCGGTGGTAAGCTACGTGATCTAAGTGCGGAACAATCATGGGCTCTCCTGAAAGATCTTGTTCTTTATGACAACGAAAGTTGGAGTGATCCCCGTGATTTGAATAAAACGGTCAAGGCAATATCTTTGCCTTCGAACAATTCAAGCACTTCCAACCGTAGGATCATAGAACTTGAAGACCAAGTCAAGTTTCTTATGAAATCCTACGAGGCTCCTAAACCTTCAAGCCAAGTGAACAAAATCACTTCTTCATGTGAATTATGTAGTGGTCCCCACGACACTCGTGATTGCGTGGAACTCCCGAACAAGCTTTTGCGGACTACGCATCCTCGCGTACCGACGGAGCGGGAGACAAGTGGTATACTTTCAAACCCGAGCCAAACCCCTACGGTGATTCATACAACCCCTCATGGAAAAATCACCCAAACCTTAGGTGGAAACAAAACCAAAACGCACAACAAACCAATTCTTCCAACCCACCTAATCGTTTCCAATCAAGCGGTTCACCCTCGAACCGTACTTTCAATAACAATCCTTCCAACAATTATGGTAGTACCAATAATCTTGAAGGATTGATGTCCAAATTTATGGCATCTCAAGAAGCTCGGATAGCTAAATTTGAATCCGAATTCAATCAACAACAAACGGAGATGACCAATAAAATTGACAACTTATTGAAAGCCCTCAATAACCAAGTACTATCACCTCCACATAAGGACGCTAGGAACACAAATAGCGGACCCCAAGTAAAAGACCCCTCTTCATCCAAACATGTCCACTTCGTCAACATTGTCACTATTAAACCGATTGATAGGAATGAGGATAATAGTGAACCTGAGGATGAGGTTAAGAAAGTCGAGGTTGATAAGGAAGTTAGGAAAAGTGAGATTGAAGAAGTAGATGATGATGAGGACTACTTCAATAGGGTACCCACTAAGGAAGAGCGCGCATATCATACAGACTTATTCGATGACCCCGAGACGCCATACTTCCTAGGTAGACCAATTTATAAAATAGGCAACCCTTCTAATCTCAACATACCATGCAACATCGGACATTTGCATGTGTGGAAAGCTTGCATTGACCTTAGATCGCCCATAAACATCATGACTAGAGCCCACTACAACTTGATAATGAAAAATCAACTTGGGTATAGGATGTTCCCTGATAAGGGTTGGATGAGTAACTTCACGGGAAGAGTTAAGGGATTACCGATTTATGTAGGAAACTTCACCTATGTCACCGACTTTGTAATTGTAGAAGATATCCGGCCAATAGTCGATGCATGCTTAACTCAAGTAGTTTTTGGAAAACCATTTGTTGAGGTCTCTAGAATGAATTATGAACCTTCCTTAGGGATAGTTAGATTTAAGGATGAGACCGATGAGGTAAACTACCAAATGCCATATAAGATAGAGCAATTCCAACACTTGTCAAATGTTGAGAAGGAGCTTAAGCATTCGGTCTACTATAGGAATGATGAAGATAGAAATAAAGGAGTAGACTATGTTATGGAAAGGATATCCGGTTTCTACAAGGATTGTCTGAAATTAGGACCAGAATATAAAACCGGACATGAGAATGGCCTAGAAACCGTGACCAATGATGGAATCACGTAATGTACGTGACTTTGAGTCTAGCTACAAGACTTGTTAATAAAGAAAAGCGCTTCTTGGGAGGCAACCCAAGCTTTATTTGCTTTGTGTGTTTATTTATTTGTTTGTTTGATTTTATTTGCTTCCGTATGTACGTTTAATTTTTATTATTATTGATTCATGTTCAAAACTAAATTGTGAAAATGCTTTATCTTGTTTTTAACTTCGTCTTAACTACATATAAAGGTATTTTGCAAAAGATAAGTGTAAGGGAAATCCAAATCGGTTTATTAGAACAAATGAACATGAATCATAACAATATTAAATTAACATACATATTAGTAATTGTTTGAGTCAAATGCTTGTATCGAGTCATAATGATGTTTTGCAGGAATTCCAGGAAGTAAGGTATAGGTTTTTCCAGAAATTTTCCGGAAACTTAACATGAGAATTCTGTCAGATCATTTCTGACGGCGTCAGGCCTTACAACCTGACGGCGTCTGGTTTTAATTTTCTGAAATTTTTGAAAGTTTTGTTTTTCTACCGGAATCATAAAAAGTTTTTATTAAATCTCTAACTTATAAACTCTAGGAATCTGCAAAATAATCATTCCACAAGCATTATATCCTTATATAGATTTATCCCGCCGATGTTATGCATGTTTTCGTGTTTGTTTTCTCAGGTTTAACAGGTCATTTTGGACAAGGAAATGTATGTGGAATCTAGCTTTTGGCGATGCATTAGTCTTGGAGCTTCTACTTTCTCTTGGAAGAAGATCTAACCATGTTACCTCTTTATCCACCAAACGAATCAGGGGAGTATTTGATTTCATTCTTTTACCTTATTTACTTTTACATCTTGTTATTTGAACATTGGGGACAATGTTCATCTTAAGTGTAAGGGGGGGGGGGTAAAGTACGATACCTTAGAGAATGCAATTACGCTTGATTTTTCGTTTGTTTAATGGTAGATGTGTAATAAAACTGAGAGAAATACCTGTTAGGGCAATTTTAGTGCCAAATTTAAAATTTTTTACAACATATAGGAGTGAAACTTTGGTCTTAATGAGCGTCTCACGGATAGGAGTTATATGACTAGCACAAAACCGTACCACTAAAAAATTTTCCACCCCCAAATATGTGAGGTTCGCCCCTAGAATTGGTAGGAAAAGCATTTATGCTATGATGTGTGTACCGGTAGCACTTAGATTCTAGAACTTGCGTTAGGACATTCCGAGGCCACAAGTGAGACTACATTCGTGTAGTTAGATTTACTACATGATAAGAGGCATTAGGATTAACCCATTGTTTTACACCTGTGTTTTTGTTATAATTACATTGGCTACATTGGTCAAGTAATTCTCCCACACCCTTTGCGTTGTACTCATTTTTAGTACACGATACCCCTAGTACACCCCTCAGAGCCTATCTTTTCGTTTCTAACTTTAAGCATTTTACTTAAAGTAAGAATTTGTTACACCCCACTTAAATGTACACCCAAATCGCCTTAGCCTACCTTGTATGCACTCATCTTTAGTGCATTATTGTTACAACATTTGTTTAAACCCCAAGTTAATTATCTAATTGATTACATGGTTGCTAAGTCGAGTCATATCCTTGTACATATTGTTTTGGGACGATTGGGACTCATGGGTAAAGTACTAGTGTAATGGAGTAATGGGGAAGAACAACATTATTACCCCCATATGTGCTAAATATTTTAAAAGTACTCCAAGTGTTTCGATTATCTTAATTCGAGTCATTAGAATAGTTAATTGTAAAGTTATGTAAAAGTTCAAGTGTAAGGGGAATGCAACGCCCCTGTGATGTATTATTTTGGATGGTAGGGCAAGAGTGTATGAAAAAAAAATGGAAAAAATCAAGAAAAATACAAAAAAATGAGAAAAAGAAAAGTAGAAAAAAACATACGGACTACCATCCCGTTTCATTTTATGTTTATTTTATGTTTTTGTTATTTTGTTTTTAGCTTAAGTCGAGTCTAGTCTTGGCTTAGCAACGCCATATTGTACATGTAATTAATCAAGATCTTTAACTCGCCACAAGTAAAATATCCTTTATCCAACAAAACCGTGTTTATCATATCCCTACACCTAACGTTATAACCCGTTTAAAAGCCCTCTTTGATAGTTTATCTTAGGTGCTTACGCCTAGTGGAGGAGGTTTTCGATCCTTTCCCAAGCCTATGGTAATCTATTTGCTATGACAGGTAGTGAGAGATATTATCCATTTTCATTTATGAGATATACTTTTATGACACCTGAGAGATGTGAGTATCTAAACACTACTTGTGAGGTGCTAGTGTGTAATCTCCATGCTTATTATGATTAAAGTGGAACGACTATTTGTTGTAATTACTTTTATATTAGCGTTAAATGACCCCTAACTTGTATTTTGATTAGAATAAAAGCGCATTTGCTTGAGGACAAGCAAATCTCAAGTGTAAGGGTATTTGATGAAGCGAAAAGTGTATCGCTTTTAGGGGGTCATTTAAGCCCTAAATCGTATTTATTTGATCAAATATTGCCCTAAATCGTTCCTTTTGTCATTTTAGGTACTTTGGAGAAGAAATCTGAAAAAGGAAGCACTTTGGACGTTTTTGGAGCATAAAAGTGAAGAAAACGACAAAGTCTCCAAAGCTGCTGGAAAAGTACACGTGACGGCGTCAAGGATTGCTCCTGACGGCGTCACGGCTTGGAAAAAGAGGTGGATATGACAAATACCCATGACGCTCCAGAAAGTTTTACAATGGAAATCTGACGGCGTCACCCTTTAAGGTGATCAAGGCCATCACGGTTTAAGTTAAAGAGAGACGGCGTCAAGCACAATTGTGACGGCGTCAACCCTTGACGCGCCAGAGTGGATTTTGGAGGATTAAAGAGGGACGGCGTCAGGAAGACCATCCGGGAACCCTAGCCGCGGCGAGGTGACGACGTCACCTCCTACAACGTGACGCCGTCAGCCCCTAAATTCTATATATAGTTTTGCAATTTTTAGTCATTGGTGTGCAACTTTGTGAGGAGAAACCCTAAGACGAATTTTCTGCTATTTTTATGGGTTTTATACCCTTGGGTCTCCCATGTTTAATTGAAGATAAGTAATCAATTAATCATTCAATATGTCTATGTGTTGTGTGATTATATCTTGTTCTTGTCTTTTAATTAACATGCTAGGCTAGATTTATCTTGTGTTTGCTTAGATCTAATGAAACCTAACTATTGATTATTGGTTGTTGGTGTGTTATTAATTGTATTGGATGATTGTTTATCGATGTTAGGCTTAAGAAAACTGGCTAACCTCCTATACGGTAACTTGCTTGAACGTCTTAAGAAACATGAACCAATGCGTACTAAGGTTTTTATGGTTGTATTTAATGCATGAGCGAATTCTAGTGATCCCATGTTAGGAGCTTCTTAGCCGGCTCGACATAGGAGTGAAGTAGGAGCTTATAGAGTTGGGGAAGTACGTACGCCACCCCACGATTGGTATTAAGGAATACACCCGTCATCCACGCAATTAATACACACTAATCAACCGGTAAAAGATAGTTAGGGAGTAAGGAAATCTAAGTAAACACATTTCTCTCCATATAAGTTCCACAACCTTTTCATTTTCAGTTATTTTATTCTATTTGCAATTATAGTTATTTGGGTTAGTTGACTAGCAACTAATTCCGCCCACTCCTTCAAAACCGAGATTTTACTTGCTTTCCATAAAATATAAAAAATACAAAAAGAATCTTCCCTCACCCTTAGACCTATTAGAGTAGTTTTTCAATCCTAACGATACTATTCCCCTAGAGAACGATCAATCCCCCGGTACTTGCCACTACACTATACTACATCGGTCAGGTACACTGCCTGGTGGGGATTGCAAGCCTCTTGAGATCCCTCGAGAGGTAAAACCTGTTGTAAGGTCGCAAAACCACGCATCAGTTTCACTTGCGGTTCTACTACTCACAAGGTGAGGGATTGTCCACAGGAGAAGCGTCTTGCTATAGAGAGCTCGTCTAGGCCAGCTCCCACTATGGGTCGGGTTTATGCTACGACTCGTGATCAGGCGGCGAACTCTTCAGGTACCATTACCGGCTTTCTTTACATTGATGATCGTACTATCTTTGCATTATTTGATACCGGTGCCACACATTCCATTATATCTAAATCTCTTGCCAAGAAACTTAATATAACCCCAACACCATTAACTAATCGTATATCCATCTCTACTCCAATGAAAACCTAAGTAAACATTGATCATGAATATGTGAATTGTCCTATACGTTTTGATGACCGTGTTCATTCGGTAAATTTGCTTCCCATTGATATGATCGATTTTGACGTGATTTTGGGCATGGATTGGTTGGCTGCTCATAAGGCTACCATTGATTGCCATGCCAGAGATGTGATTTTTGGCAATATTCATCACCCCGACTTTGTCTATCATGGTTCTCAGCCTCTTAAGTCTGTTAAGATCATCTCGGCTATGAAAGCCAGAACTTTGATTTCCCATGGTTGCCTTGGTTTTCTGGCATCCATTAAAGATACCTCTTTGGAAGGTCCAAGCACTGATAGTCTTTCTGTTGTTCGTGATTTTGCTGATGTGTTTCCCGATGAACTTCCTGGTATTCCTCCTGCTAGGGAAGTTGAGTTTGGCATTGATCTGATTTCGGGTGCCGAACCTATTTCCAAAGCTCCTTATCGTATGGCGCCCATTGAATTAAAAGAGTTGAAGGAACAGTTACAGGAACTCTTGGAGAATGGTTTCATTCGACCCAGTGTCTCTCCTTGGGGTGCACCTGTTTTGTTTGTTAAGAAGAAGGATGGAAGCATGCGTCTTTGTATCGACTACCGCGAGCTTAATCGTATTACGATCCGTAATCGTTATCCTCTTCTGCGTATTGATGATTTGTTTGACCAGCTGCAAGGGGCAAAGCACTTTTCGAAAATTGATTTGAGGTCCGGTTATCACCAGCTTCGCGTGAAGGAGCAAGATGTTCCCAAAACTGCTTTTCGTACTCGTTATGGTCATTATGAATTTCTGGTTACGCCCTTTGGTTTGACCAACGCTCCTGCTGTATTTATGGACCTTATGAATCGAGTATTCCACGAGTATCTCGACAAGTTCGTTATTGTTTTCATCGACGACATTCTTGTTTATTCAAAATCTGAAGAAGAACATGAGCATCATCTTCGAATCGTTTTGGAGATTCTTAGGCAGCAGAAGTTGTATGCAAAATTTTCTAAGTGCGAGTTCTGGTTGAGTCAAGTTGCTTTCTTTGGTCACATTGTATCGGCTGATGGTATCACCATGGACCCACCTAAGGTTGAGGCTATCACCAAGTGGCCAAGACCTACCAATGTGACTGAATTTAGGAGCTTTCTGGGGCTTGCTGGTTACTACAGACGGTTTGTTGAGGGTTTATCGCATTTGGCTTTGCTATTAACGCAATTGATTAGGAAAGGAGAGAAGTTTGTTTGGACGGAAGAGCGGGAAAATAGTTTTGAAGAACTGAAGAAGAGATTGGTGTCCGCTCCTATTTTGACTCTTCCATCGGGTTCTGGAGGTTTTCAGATATATAGTGACGCGTCAAAGAAAGGTTTGGGTTGTGTTCTTATGCAGCACGGGAAGGTTATTGCTTATGCTTCGAGGCAATTGAAACCTTATGAGGAGAATTACCCGACTCATGATTTAGAGTTAGCTGCTATTGTTTTCGCGTTAAAGATCTGGCGGCATTATTTGTATGGCGATTCATGTGATATCTTCACTGACCACAAGAGTCTCAAGTATATCTTCACCCAGAAAGAACTTAATATGAGACAGAGACGGTGGTTAGAACGTCTGAAGGATTATGACACGAACATTCAGTCTCATCCGGGTAAAGCTAATGTTGTTGCTGATGCTCTTAGTCGGAAATCTGGAATGATTGCCAGTTTGGAGGTTGAACCTCGTGTTCTCAAGGACTTAGAACGGTTGGACATTGAGTTGTGTATTCGTCGCGATGTTGGATATTGGGCTAGTCTTAAGGTTGAGTCTAATCTTATCTTACGGATTAAGGAAGCTCAGAAGGATGATGGTGAGCTTTGGTCTGTGGTTCAGAATGTTGAAGAAGGTAAGCAGACAGAGTTCAGTGTAGATGATTTTGGTGTGGTTTGGTTTGAGGATCAGCATTTCTGGTGGAGTGGTATGAAGCATGATGTAGCCTCTTTCGTGTCTAAGTGTATGACTTGTCAGCAAGTCAAGATTGAGCATCAGAGGGCGAGTGGTTTGTTGCAGCCTTTAGAGATTCCGACATGGAAATGGGAAGAGATTTCTATGGATTTTGTATCAGGGTTGCCTCTTACCAAAAAAAAGCATGATGCGATTTGGGTAGTTGTTGATCGACTAACCAAGTCTGCTCATTTCTTACCTATTCGTATGGATTACCGTGTCAGTAAGTTGGCGGAGATTTTTCGACAGGAGATTGTTAGACTTCATGGTATGCCGACAGCTATTGTTTCAGACAGAGATCCGCGGTTTACTTCTCGTTTTTGGAAAGGGTTGCAAAATGCTTGGGGTGCACGTCTTAAGTTTAGTACGGCTTTTCATCCGCAGACAGATGGTCAGTCAGAGAGGACCATTCAGACTTTGGAGGACATGTTGAGGGCGTGTGCTCTAGAGTGGACTGGAAGTTGGGATGAGTATTTGTGCTTGGTGGAGTTTGCCTACAACAACAGTTGGCATGCGAGTATCCGAATGGCTCCATTTGAGATGTTGTATGGGCGTAAGTGTAGAGCGCCGGTTTGTTGGAATGAAGTGGGTGAACGTCTTATTGAGGGCCCGAAAATTATTGAGATCACTAACGAAAAGGTGGATGTTGCTAGAGAGAAATTGAAGGAGGCTCGTGCTCGTCAGAAGAGTTATGCTGATAAGCATCGTCGCGACTTGGAGTTTCAGGTTGGAGATCGTGTATTTCTTAAAGTATCGCCGTTTCATGGGGTTAAACGTTTTGGGATCAAGGGCAAGCTAAGTCCTTGATTTATCGGACCATTTGAGATTCTTGATCGTATTGGAGAGGTTTCTTATCGTTTGGCTCTACCTCCTCAGTTATCGCATGTTCATAACGTCTTCCATGTATCTCTTCTAAGGGGATACAATTATCATCCTTTGCATGTGGTATCCTATCCATTTGATCAGATTCAGCCTGATATGTCTCTTCCGGAGGAGCCGGAAGCTATTTTGGATCGGCAAGATCGTGTCATGAGAAATAAAGTTATTCCGTTCGTAAAGATCCTTTGGAAGAATCACCCAGAGCGTGAGGCTACCTGGGAAATCGAGGAATCAATACGAGCTAGTTATCCACTTTTCGTATTTTGATCTGGTATGTCTTTGTTTTGTTTCTGTTCGATTTCCTTTCTACTCCTTTGCAAATTTCGGGGACGAAAATTTTCTTTTAGAGGGGAAGAAAATTGTAATACCCAAAAAAAATCTAAAACATGCAAAAAGACCAAATTGCCCCTGGAACTTAAATTTTGATTAATAAAGCATTTGAAGTACCAAATTAATACCAAACAATGGGGAATGATCAAGATTTGAAGCAAAGTAATTCATCTACTACATTTGACATTTTGTAATGTACAAAAAAAATATATTAAATGCCCCACACACATATACATATATGGCCGAATAAATGTAACTATGTAATATTATTATTTGTAAATCATTTTAAATCAAATAAAAGAAGAGATAAGCTCCGAAAAATTTAGATGTCCCCCAAAATCAGTAATTGATTCATCTTACCTTTTCTTGGGCCGAAAAGAATGCCTCCCATCTTTTTATCTACACGGTTTCACTTATTCCCTTATTTCAAATTACCGAAACCCTAAATCTAAACACACAAAACTCCATCTCGTTCGTGCGATTTTATGGAAGCTCTTGGATAATTTTCTGGTGATCATCTGCATCTAAGGAAGGTTGGAAAAATAGCTTGGAGGTCGTGGGTTTGTTCGTTCGTTCGCAGGAGGTTTTGTTTGTCGAATTCTTTAGCCGCAAGGTACCAAATCTCATACATTTTGTTCGATCGTGTAAAGCTTCATCTGGTATTTTCCTACGTCCAATACATCATATATGTTCTAAATAAAATAGATAAATCGAACCATGCATGCTAGTTTGATCGATTGTAATTATAAAGTATAAAACGTACATAAAATCAATAATAAGCTATACGATTTTTCTGGGATCTAAACCTATTTTATTTAGACCATATACGAACCAGGTAACTCTGGAAAAATACTTGTTCGATTTTTTGTAGCCTAAATAACCTTGTTCGAATTGTTTTATGTATCGGATTAAAAGGGGAAAAACGAAAAAAAATAAAAAAATAAAACCTAGGGTACGATTAGGGTTAGGGCTTTTGGGGATGAATATTGAGTAATTAATGCTGTGTAATGATGGATCAATGATTGGTTAATGATTGATAAAAGTAGGGTTAGGGTTTTGTTATTTAAAAGGGTATCGAATGGATTTTCTAAAACTAAAGGGTGCGTTTGGTAACTATTTTAACTTGTGGGTTATTTTTGTAATCTGCTGTAGACCAGGGGTATTTTGTATAAAATATAATATGGAGGTGTTTTGCGTAAAATATGTAACTTAAGGGTTTATTTGGTAATTCGTTGATATATATTAATTCGATTAGTAAATAATTAAAATTAGAGGGACCTTGTTGTAAATTCTGGAAAGTGGAAGGTGTTTCGTACAATAAATAATATAGAGGGTGAAATGTGTAAAATTGGATACTTAAAGGTTTAATATGTAAATATAATTAAATGGAGATCGAATTGTAAGATTTATAAATTAAAGGGACTAGTTTTGTAATTTATGTAATTAGAGGGTAATTCGTACCATAAAGTAAATTGAAAGGTGGATTGTGTAATTTGGTAAAAGGAAGGGCTTACAGAGTAATTATGATTATTGAAAGGGTTAAAAGATGATTTAATTAACTATGAGGTTTAAATTGTAATTTAGTAAACTTAAGGGTATAAATTGTAAAATTGTTAAAGTTATGGATTAGAATCGTACACATGGGAAACTTATGGATTTAATGAATAATTTGTGATGTTTTACTTTAAACCTTTATCTTTGGCATATTTATAATTAAAACCCTAAAATATAGAAAGTTGTTATATTTAACCCTAAACTATCATAACTTGTTAAAATATACCTTATTTCTATAATATGCTCTATTAATGACTTAACCTATATTATAATGCTTAAATCTTACTAAATAAGGAAACTTTCTAAAAATGGAAACTTGCTAAATTTGGAAACCTGCTAAAAATGGAAAGTTACTTAAAATGGAAAGGCAAACTAAAATGAGTAATTAAGAACCAATTGTAATTCTCTTCTACTCCTTTAGGTGTGAAGAAGGAGAGGTCTTGATCCGTTTCTGTGCTTTCTATTTTCTTGTTCGTGTTTGCATTCATAATAAGGTATAGATATTCTGCCCTTTTCAGTAAGGTGCCTTCGTTTTCTTTTGATTCGTTGATATTGATTCGTATTAGGATTTCCCTAAGCCATTGCTATGTTCCCTATTCTTTGATTCGTTGGTTGATTCGTTTGACTTTGATTTTGATATGAACCCTTTGCCATGAACCTTTGATATTTGGACTTTGACCATGATTCGATGACTTAGACTATTTGGGACCTTTGCTTTGATTTGGACCGTTGACCTTTTAGTTTGATACCCGAGCCAAGTTCGTTTCCTAGCCATGAAGGTAACATGGCCATGTCTGTGATGCACCACTGACATGACTTTAGTGTGGTTGAGTGATGTTCCACACCGTCCCCATTTTGATTATTATGTGTATACTACAGTTATTATGGATTATATATTTGTTCGGGTGGCGTATGGATGCATCCTAGGTTCGTGTTCGTATTAGTGGATTTAACATGATTTGATATTATATTATATTGTTCGGTGATTGATGTTGTGTGCTATACACGTCCTTCACATATTGAGAGGACTCCCCTCTCGGGTTACTATATTTGATTTGTTCGGGCTCGTGGAGGATTACTGACCCTTTTTTTTTCCTTTTCTTTTCATTTCTTTCTTATTTATATTCTTTGCCCACGACTTATATATTCCAATGCACTAAACTATACATGTTCGTTTCATTTGCTTTCGTTTTCGTTTATTTTATATCTGTTCATTGAGCTTTGTTAGCTCAGCCGCATTTTCTTTTCCTGCGGCAGGTATCTAAGCTAGAAGCTGGGGATTTTGCTATGGGATGAGAGTAGAGATTAGAAGGAGTTTCTACCTTAGTTTACCGCCATTATTTATGACATTTGTTTAGACTGGTTTTCGTTTCATATTTCATTTCCCTTCGGATTATTCGTTGTTATTTGGAACTTATGTATTTGGCTTAAGCCATGTTGGCTTGACTTCTTTAATGTATTTTGTTTAAGACTTCCGCTGTGTATTATGTATGCTTTGATTTGTCACCATAATGTGATACTTCTACCCTTGCCGGGTTGGGGTGTTACACGTCCACCTCGGTTTGTATTTCCTACCGTATTTGTAACATCATTAAGAACACGAGGACTATTTTTTTGTATAGCAAACTGTGTAGTTCGGCCAGACGTAAGTTGTGGTAAAACAACGGTTGCTACATCTAGCTTGCGTGGACATCCACGTCCTCTCTTAAGTGGTGTAGGATTTGTGAAAATGGATTTCAAATTCCCTGATTAAGAAGTTTGCAAAGTTTGGTTCATGTTTGAATACGTACCTATTACATAAACAAATATTGTCAAATAAGGTGTAAAGAACATAGAAATAAATATTTGATCAAGGAATTGTTGATATAACATTACTTGTAGTCATGTCATGTAGAGGAGGTCGTTGAGACTGCATGTTAGGTAATACATCAACAACACTTGAATATCTTGAACATTGGACGGGATTTATTGACATGTCTACATTATAATTATTTTCAAAATCTTGACTAATAGTAGACAATATTCCTCTATCATGATAAACTACTTTAGATTGATAAGTGTTTTGGTTACACAGAAATTTACGTTTCTGTCATTGATAATTATTCGGCGTACCTATAAAAAAGGTATAGGGATAAAAAAATGTGAATCATACAGATTTCATTGTGAGTCTAACTTACAAAAAATGCATAAGATAAACATGTAATAGTGATGAAATCATACTATCAATATATATATATGATCATAACGTACCAATAGGTGTAAGAGTTGTCGGCATATATATAGGGTCATAGTGAAGAACATTATTGTATGGCAAATCATTGAAAGATAAAACATCATCATTTAGGGTATTGTCAACCGTTACAGACTTTCTCTTGTTGCAGATATCTGGATGATCTTGTAATGGGTTTACTGATTATACATCAACAACAAATCGTGTAAATAATCAAACATTGTTGAAATTTTATACAAACAAAAAAATATTATAACGTAAAAAAATATTTGTATAGATGTAAAGACAAAAAAAAAAAAAAAAAAAAAAAAAAAAAAAAAACTTACATGAACAATTGTTCAGTATTTGATCGGCTAAGACATGGGAGTCATTCGAACATATAAAACCAGATGAAGAAATATTGTTTGAGCTTTGATCACTTTGCATACCAACAACTCTTTCCATAGAGTTTATATAACCCTTATCAAAATTGTCTCTTCCAGTGAATTGATTCATTATTGTTCCTTTGGTTATTCATCTAATGATATATGAAATTGATATCAAGTTGTGCGACACAATTATGAAAATTGTTACATACAATAGCTGCAAAGAAACGAAATCTAATTTTTAAAATCATTCCATATTTGAATGATTGATTTCGAAAATTATGTAGGTTTTAGACCAATAAGTCAGCATTGATAATGAGATTAAAATCACTTTTGTAACCTAATAACAATTAAATGAGGCCCAATGTATATACCAAATCAATGTAACCTAATGTAAAGGCCTAACTCCTCATTTATATGTGACACAATTTAAGACAGTTAGTTTATATACATTGTTATAAAATAAAGATTATATGTTAAATTTTCAATGAAAAAGCTTCCCATGCATTATAATGATTACTTGTTTCCAAGTATTGTGATTAGTTGTTTCTTTATGTTGTTTATACGCTTTAGCCTGATGAATGTTCACTGTTGTTTTAGTATTGATAATGTACATTATAATTACTATTGAGATATAAACATGATAAGGTTATATATAGATGATAAATCACAAGATACATTAACACTATACACCTTGATTGTAAAACACATTATTTTTGACATTGTTGATATTCAATAGGGTAAATTCCTTAAAAACTGCATACGTGTAAGCGATTGAACTACATCATGATAATTTTATTCGAATAATTAAAAAACACGTGGAACGAAACATTGCTTATATGCATTATTCATAACATGTGAATAACCTATCAATCTGCATTCTCAAACTTCGCTATCAGAACTCTCATCGTTAGTTTCATCATCAACATTTTCATCATCGATGAAGCTGTCAAATTCATCAGTAGCTTCATCCTGTGAAGATTCATCATCAATCGTGTCTTCTAAATGAATTTGATTATCAGTTTCGTCATCAATGTTTTCACCACTGTGTTGTAAATCGTCTTTTGCCTCTTCATCAATTAAGTGGACAAAATTTTGTGTCATATTTATAGCTTCATCATTTTCTTCCTCACTTGGTTCATCAATAAGACGATAAGTTTATAAATTATAAAAGCAAGTTGGCTTAGCATTTTTTGAAGGCTTAAAACTAACTGGCATGTCTGTCTATAGTTAAGAAAAGAAAGATGAAATTCAAATGTATATAAAATGACATCAACAAAATAAGACATCAGAAAACAATTTAACAATTAAACTTAGGTGATTTTTCTGGATCAAATGCTAAATGAACATTTTCATAGTCCATTGTTTCCAAATGCTCTTCGTCAGTGAAATCTTCTGGTTCCTCAAGTTCCTGTTTTTTTAATCTTCTTTTGATTGCAATCTTGAGCTTATTTGCTTTAGTCTTTGACCTTTGTTTCATGTTGCGCTTTACATAGGCTTCCCATTTTTTCTGTCTTGCTTTAGCTTTTAGAGTAAAATACAACTCGGCAGGATGCGAGAGAGAGCTTGTTGCATCATCTTTTGATTCAGCATTGATTCCTTCTAATATACGTTAAGCAATTTATAAGATTAGCAAAAGCAAAAATATATATTTTTAACTGTAAAGAACTAAATAGATTGTTTTTACAAATTGTGGATGATCACTTCAAACTTTTAAACAACCATAAACTAACCTGTTGACCCAACAGATTCTTTCTTAGAGTTTTCCTTTACTGACACGATTCGATTCTCCCTGCTATGTCAAAGTAATATTTACAACGTAAAACTATGGTAGAATAAAAGCAAAGAACAGACATACAACTGTTAAACTTACTTGGGCAGGTTTTCTTCATCTTGATCATTTTCAGCAGGGCGTTTTGGCATCTTCATTAAAGGAAACATGATGAGATGAAGCTGGTAATTATAATTTGTTTGTGAATTGTGACTTGTGAAATGATGAATAATAACAAATTTTATAGTGCACAAATACACTGAATCGACATTGTATTATTTAAGGAAGTTGTAAGGTTAATTTTCAATTTAAAGCATTAAATTTGTACAGATTTATCTTTGAAGTGTTGAAAGTTGTTATATTTTGGTTATAGGATGGTAATCACTTCCTAAAAATGGTTATAGTTTGTTGCAAAATATCCTGTATTTGTTTAGGATGATTATACTTAGGGGCAGATACTTAGGATGGTTATAGCGGCGCCAATTTGATAACCGTCTTTTTAGGGGCAGATATGTCAAATATAATATAGTGAGTTTCCAAGGTATTGCAAATGAAATATGCAAACCTGGGTCGTTCTTCCCAACGAGGTGTGAAAACTGTAGTACAACGAATGTGTGTGCTGAAATGATGTGGAATATACAAAAACAGGAATCTGATTGACTAACACTGGAATGTGAATAGTCATAGCTCTGTCACAGCTGTATCGTTAAAAAACGTACAATCAGAAACCTAAAAACGCGAAAGATATACAAACGTACGTTTAAATTAAATTAAACGTAAACGTACAAAACGAAATAAAACAAACATTCCCAAAGAGGGAATTTGCATGCCTTAACGGCTTAAATGCAAATTAAAAGAAAATAAAATAAATAACTATATTTACAAAGTTATTATTATAATAATTAGAAAATCTAAAAACCTAAAACGTAAGTTCTATCTAAAAAATGTGAAAGATAATTAAAAACGACTAAAAACGTAATAAAAATGATTATCTAAGGTCTACGTAATTAAAAACTACAAAGAAAACTGAAAACGAGCGTTTTTATTAAAAACTATGTACGTGCGCGAGTAAAAACGTAAAATTATTGAAATATAAACATTACGGGTACAATTATAATTTTTACAGGTTCTATATGATAAAAGAAAATTTTAGAAAAAAGAATTATATTTTTTTGACTTTTATATTTTTTATTATGATTTAATTACTATTATACAAATAAAAATACGAAATAAATACTAAAACTGATCAAAAAAATCTGAAATTTTTATCTAAAATACTTTATGATATAACAAAGCTAAGAAAAATACAAAGGACAAAACAGCTTATACGGATAAGCTAATATAAGCTGAAAAAGAAAATAAGCTATAAACGAAAAAACAAGGTTAAAAGGAATTAAAGTGGGAAGACTAGCAGAACTGGTGCTCCAGAGCGTGTGGGAAGGGGGTGTGGTGTTGGGTGCATGTTATTACTAGCGAGAGGTCTTGAGTTCGAATCCCACACCCCACGTTTTGCTAACTTTTTTTTTTTTTTTCGATTTTCTTTTACAAACCTACTTAATAACTATTTATAAGGAACTTTAATAAAGCAAACTTTTCCAAAAAGCTCAAATAAGCTCTGAGAGAGCTTATTTTCTTAACAGTTGGCTATTTAAGTTTTATATGAAACTTGGATTTTTTATATTAAGCTAGAAGCTTTAAAATAAGCTATGGTGAAAAGGAAAAAGCTAATATGGACTAAGGAGACTATGAATAAGCTTTAGGAACTGAGAAAAACTAATGGAATAAGCTGGAAAAGCTCAAAATAAGCCAAAATGGCTGCTGATTTTCTGTGATATTTTGCAAAAACGCAGCTTTTTGAGCTGTTGAAAAGCAGCTGTAAAAAAATCTAAAAAATAATCTAAAAATATGGAGACGTACACAAGCTGGGGAGCTATATGCCTGCCAAATTTCAGGGTCTAACTCCTAAAAACGAAGAAATGAAAAATCGACGAAAATCAGCCAAAAATGCTGAAATACGCAAATGTGCAGAAAAACTTGACTTTTTACAAAAACACTAATAAGTTGACTAAAATGAATTTAAAAGCTAATCTACTGATTAAATAAGTTAAACTAAGCTGTAATGAAATGAAATTAAGCAAAATAAACAAGGATTACACTAGTATGCAAGGTTGCAGGACCAGATAATCATACAGTTAACATATAGAGAAGCACAAGTGTCAATTTGACTTTTCTATGTGTAACACCATTAGATTAAGGTTTGACTGAATTACTAAGGTTATATATAGCCTACATCAAACAAGAACAAGACTTCATACATCCTATAACAAAGTTTCATCATCAAATCCAAACACCCCTTAAATTGAACCAAAATGAGATTTTCATAACAAATGACTGTATACACCCATGATATCAAATCCAGATGTCACAAGTTGTCAAGTTGGACCTTATTCAGCTTAAACAAGTAGTCACAAATGTCTAATCCTATGATTATCAAAGATGAGCACATTGACAGTCAAGATGTAATTTAAATCAACATTCAAATCCAAAACATACATAACTAAGATTATGCTAAATAAACATTAATAAACAACAAATAAACAGGAAAACACAAGAATTAAAGCAAATAGAAGACAGGAACAGTAAATATGCAGAAATGGTATAAAAAAAAGGGCTTACAAGATGCATCCAAGCTGAGACTTTGGAACCAATGAACAAAACCACCACCTATAGCCTCCCATGAGGCATCTAAACCATGGCCATCCAAAACGTACCATGCTCCAAGCTTGATTCACCATATAAACTGATTTTTGATATTTTTCATTGTTTTCTCATTTTAATCTATTTATGAAATTTAAAAGATCATTGCTGATTATATTTATCTAAAAGCTCATAGGCTTTGTCAGGAGCTTATGTGACTTGTTGAGTCCAGATAATCAACTACAATCCACTAGAATTAAGAAACATGAAAATTAAAAGAGAATAAACTAAAAACATGAATTTAAAAGATTACTGAGATTAAACTGAAAATAAAAGTTTCCATTACACTAATTGAAAGTTAAAACAACATTTAAACTATTGAAAGCAGTAAAGAGTTTAATCTACGAAAGCATTTAAATTTTAAATTACACTATGACAATTGGCTAGCCCAAAAGTAATCTTCTCTTCTTCATTCTTCTTCCTTTTATAGTCAATTTAATTCTCCTCACTTTCTTGGTCAAATCCCAACAATAATCTCGTCCATTGATGCTCAGAATTGATCTCAGCCTTTAAATAATCTTTTTTGGCGCCAAAAAGTCCTAAGTTGCGTGTAGCCGAAATTTCGAACATTTAATGCTTCATGGGAACTTGTGAGGGTGTAAGAGACAGCTGGGGGGTGAGTTTTAGTGATATTGTGGGCTGGTTTTGACACAGTGAGTGGTTTGGGTGACTCAGTGATGAGGGTGGAAGAAGAAGGGATAAGAAGGTTTGACTGAGTTGTTAACTCAGTTAAAAAGGATGGGCTTATTATGGTTTGGGCTTGGGTATGGGTATTTAGTTATTTGTTGGGTTTATTTGTGATCCGGATTTGGTTTTAGATAATCATCATAGGGACCAAACTTGTAAAATCTGAAAAGTTGAGGACTAAACCTGTAATTTATCCAAAGTTATCACAAGGGTAAATATTGTCAAGTTCCAATAGTACAAGGGTTTAAAAATATATTTGCATGTTTTTAAATGTTTTTGTAGTCTAAATGTGACAGAAATGATGAGTATTTAGACACTCATCAATTATACTTTTTGAAAATATTGATTGATTTGATATTTTTAATCCATATTATGAGCATAATTTGTTTAAATATAATCTAACATTATAAGATAGGCATTATTGCAGTATGGGTGTTTGAGTTTGCTTATAGAAGTGCTTATCTGTTTATTGCAAATAAACATTGAATGTTAAATTGTCAATGAAAAAATTATCATGCATTATAATGATTACTTGTTTTCAAGAATTGTGATTAGTTGTTGCTTTATGTTCTTTGTACGATTTAGCCTGATGAATGTTCATTGTTCTTTTAGTATTTATAATGTACATTATAATTACTATTGAGATATAAACATCAATAAGGTTATATATACATCCTAAGTCACAAGATACATTAACACTATACACCATGATTGTAAAACACATTATTTTTGACATTGTTGATGTTCAATAGCATAAATTCTTTGACGCTTGCATACGTGTAAGCGATTGAACTACATTATGATAATTTTATTCGAATAATTAAAAAAATGTGGAACGAAACATTGCTTATATGCATTATTCATAACATGTGAATAACCTATCAATCTACATTCTCAAACTTCGCTGTCAGAACTGTTATAAGTAGTTTCACCATCAAGATTTGCATCATCGATGAAACTGTCAAATTCATCAGTAGCTTCATCCTGTGAAGATTCATCAACAATCGTGTCTTCTAAATGAATTTGATCATCAGTTTCGTCATCAATGTTTTCACCACTAAGTTGTAAATCGTCTTTTGCCTCTTCATCAATTAAGCTGACAAAATTTTGTGTCATATTTATAGATTCATCATTTTCTTCATCACTTGGTTCATCAATAAGACGATAAGTTTCTTTTTTTGAAAAGCAAGTTGTCTTAGCGTTTTTTGAACGCTTAAAACTAACTGGCATGTCATCATCCGAATCCTAATTCATATTATTCATGAAGAAAAAACGAATTAGTAATAAGTAGAATTAGAGTGGGAATTTGTTAAGTGATTAATAAAGTGAAAACATGAAAATGGATACAATATTTTTATACCAAATTTTCATCCCTTTTTTTGTGCTCTTCACACTTTTTGTTATTAGATAACAAATTATCCTTCTCATCATCAGAAGAAAGAATATTAATAACGTTGTTTTTCATTTCACTATCTTTTTTTTATTGTCTTTCGCGTTTCTTGGTGATGGGGAAATCCTGCATGTTATTTAAATAAATTAGAAGGAAGAACATACTTAATAATACTCTTATAATAGTTCACACATACCAAATCATCATCATATAGGATAATGAAATTGTTATTCATGGATTCACGAGTTGGTTCATTTGGATTTTCTTCAGCCTTGAAAACCTAAAAATGTCATAAATATGTTACAATACATATAGTATACATTATAAAGTTAACGGAATAAAATGAAAGATATACACACTATACGAAAACAAAGTATTTAACCTTAGGTGATTTAGGGTGATCCATCAGGTATTGAACGCAAGAATAGGTTATCATTATAGATGATGATGCTTGATGGTATTTATTGAGACTCGATAGTTAACAATTTTAGGAAATGATATGCTATTCAAAATATTAAAATGTGGATTGAAGAATATCATTCAAAAGTTGCATGTTTATTATATTTATTTTAGTATGGGATTATTATAACACCCTGAAACCTTAACTAACATTTAGTATATATATATGTGTCTCAACTAGTGCATGTATCTTTCCAAAAAAAAATAAATAAATAAATAAAAAACAAAAAAAAAAAAAAAACGAATGAAAGACAAAGAATAGAAGATTTTATCATATCCTTATACACGTTTGTATACTTGTTCAAGAGGGAATATTGAATACTCGGTCTACTATTTCTCCTTCTTATCCCGATTTTGTCGACAAGTTCGTTTAACATGCGCTCCTATATCATACTCATTCTTTGCAAAAGCACACAGAAAAATTACTAAAACAATACTCCAAATCTCAAATAATTTTGCATGAATAAACGGTGAGTAATTCTAGGCGCCCAAATTTCGGGTTTGTTTGCTCCAGTCCGAGTTCCGTTCGATTTGTGGTTCGTGGTTAGAATTGGTTTCGGTTCGTGTGTGGGCTGCGGTTTTGGCCTAGTGATTGGTACGGGTAGCTAATCGTATACGGTTGAGTTTTGGGTTCGGTTGTACCTTGTTGAATCTTGTGTTGTGTTCGGTTTGATTTCGAGTTCGGTAATTGTTTCTTTTCGATCTGTCCTCATTCATCCTTAAGGTACATCTTTCACCATCATCTCAATATATAATCATACGCTGCATATATGAAGTAAGTTATATAAGTGGTAGCATGACCTTGTTATATTAGAACCATAATCGAAATCACCATTAGCTATGAATCGGTAAGTCGCGGGTCTTGAACTATCATTTTAATACCAAATCACACACTAATCATAAGTGTTATGTTATAAGGGATCTTAGTCATGAGTTAATATGATATAATCCGACACGTTAGAATCATAAGATAGATCGAAACATGTATTAAGGGAATATGATAAAAAGAAAATAATAATAAATGGATAAAAAATAAAAAACAAACTTTTGTTTTTGAATTATGTTATTAAGGGAATAGGAATTACTTATTGATATTACTATAACATGTCGACATCATTTATTGACAACAACTGCATCACAAACCTTATTTGACATCGATTCCTCTTCCTCATCATCGTAGTCCACAATATGATTGAGGAATAGACATCCCATGTTAATGCAGATCCATTTTACGTTGAGATCATCCACACAATCTTCAACATCAACAGTGTTTGTTGATACCAAATTGTGTTCCTTTTTTGAATGGTATAAACATTTTGTTTTGATACACATCCATTTTTCGTTGTCATCATCAGAATCGATAACATGAACAACGTTCTTTTGGACAAGCGTACCATCGGTTGTTAGTCTTTGACGTTTATTATTTTGTTGAACATCCTGTAAGCAAACTATTATAAGTTAAAGGACATAATGAAATTGCTAATATTCATTTAGCAAGTAATGTAAACCATACCACTTCATCATGTGAGATTATGCTCACAGGTGGGTCTTCATTCCAAAATTCATTTGGTTATTTTGAGTACTCTTCTTGCTGATTTTGAGTATACCCATTATAAGTTTTTTATAAAACATAGTGATTGGCGGACTGTATAAAAAAAAGTTCATAATCAATTAGAAATTTTTTGATATAACCAATTAGTATTAAAAGGCAATTAATTTAACCATGTAAGATTAAACATCCTAAATACAAACTGCATTCAATATATAAATAAAAACAAAACATATATATAGATCAACATCATATTGAATTAAACCATAGCATGAAAATGTGTCTGTGATAAAATCACAAAAAACAAACAAACTGTCTCCAAACAATAAAAAGCATAAATAAAACTGCAACAACAGTCTTTAACAAAACAGAAACCAAAGCAAAAAATGATAAAGAAGCATGTTTGTGATGTTGATCTGTGAAGGAAAATGATCATCAGTTATCCTTGCCATTGCCTACTTCAACCATATCATCATTCTTCAATTTCTTTGCAGATGTATCATCCTGCACACAATCATCCAAATCAATCGCATCACGCTTTGCTTTTCCATAGCTGGTACTTGCATCATCAGCCTTTTGCATTCCCTTGATAACTTCTGGAGTGTGTTCCATGTTGAATGGAATGTTATCCATAGCATTGAATTTGCTTGTGGTAACAGCGGGGGTAACGGGAGTCTGCATTTCAACTTCATTTTCCTGTGATAAACCATGTAAGCATGTATTGTACAGTATTAAGGTTTACTAAATTAATAGGATATAGTATATTTGTAAGGGTTTATAAAAGAACCTCATTGATAAATCCATGTTTAAAGGTCTTTATCATATCTTCATCCTCTGAGATCATCTTGACTTGATAAACATGGTTGTTGTTGTTTATATTATATGATGAATAAAGGAAGCGAAACAACAATTTTCTTCCAACGATAGGAGCCAATTCATCAGGAAAGATATCATCCGCCTGATCTCCATACTTCGCCTTGAGCTTATAACATGGGATGTCAATCAGCTTAGTGATAATATCTTCATACAGCAAAATAGATGCTGAGCCAGTGTCGTCAATAACACGCACTATTACTTTGTACCTAAATTTCAACATACAATTACAGGACCATAAGTATGTTATTTAAAAAAATGAATCAAATGTATCTTATGGGAATTTAGCATAATAATAACAAACGTTACCTTGGTCCCACATTAGTAATCTCTTTGTCCTTTTTCACCACCACACCTTATTCTTGTTTTTCTTTTTGGATGACGATGATTGACCATATTCTTCAGGTTCTTTGGCGACACATCCACATTTCTTGCAGGCGAGATACCACCAACCATGTTCTTTATGTACCTTGTGTATCTTTGCGTACACAATCGCTTCACATTGCTGTATAACATGATTTATATATTAGTACACAAACTTTAGATTCATAAAAAAAAAAAAAAAAAAAAAAAAAAAAAAAAAAAAAAAAAAAAAAAAAAAAAAACGATTATAATAATCACAGATAACTTACGTATTCAGATTCACGAATAGACCCCACCATTTTCCTAACCGCATTCTCAAAAAACTCATCAGAAGTCAATTCTTTTTTGGATGGCGAAAAAACATTTAAAACAATATTCTTCTCAACATATCCATCCATTTCTTGGTACCTATACAACAGAACATAGTGATTCATGATATTATTTTCTTCACCACTTTGAAAAATTAAAAAGATTAAAGTTGTCTAGACAATTATATAGAACCATCGCATAAACAACTGAAGTTCTATCAAGCAAACTGTAAGATTATTATAAGCTTCTATAACAAATCCAAAGATGCTACACCGGAAACAATATAAATTCTATATTGAGTCATCTTTTTTAAGTATTGGAGCAGTGTGATAGGGCATCAACATACTAACATCTACAGATCTTGATGATCTTCCTCATTTCAAATAAGATACTGTAACATCAGCAGTTTTTATAAGCATTACCAAACACACTTTCGATATGTTCCTAAGTTCCTGTACACATATGCAAGCTCTTTATTCATATAGGTCCTTGCATGCATTTGTGTTTATAAAATAAAAGTGACCATTTCGACCTATTTACTGCAATAAAATACATTTAGTCAAATGGGTCCAAATTAGCCTAAAATGTATCATTTCAATACAAACAGCCTCCTCAACTGTTTTATTAAAAGAAAAAGTAGATCATTACTACAATAATACAGTTGTTGTACTTAGAGACACATTCACACTAATAATACAGTTTTATATTATTTTTGACAAACTAAATAAACAATTATAGCACGTATATGTTGAGAGTATGACAGTAATGCTTTTAAACTAATACCTCATAAACCAAAGCAAATAAAAATGATGCAAAAAACATCCTGAATGATCCACTCATAAGCTACTCACAAAAAAGATCCCTTAGTATGCAGGTTTTACTGATTTCGAACAATTGGAAAACACATTTAAAACAATATTCTTCTCAGAATGATAAAAATAAAATTAAGTTTCCTGTTATGAAGACTATTTCATTTCTAGTGGTAAAAACATTCCAAGATTAATAAATGACATATAAAAAATAAAAAACAGGATGATGTTAATAACCTGTTCATCTTGGAATAGAACTTCTAAACCCCAAATTTCATTCGGCTTGGTGATAGGATGAGACTTCCATATACGTACCACCCTCACCAAAATTTTGGCATCATCAAGCATAGGGTCAAGGTCACTCAAAGTAGTAATAACTTGATCCATTTGTTTTGCCTACAAAGACACAACAGTAATACATATTTCAAATATGAAATCATATAAACAATACTAATCATAAAAAAAAACACAGGAAACAAAATTAAAAATTATTGATTAGGATTAGGCATTTCAAATACCTTTTGCTTTTTTTTTTAAGATGAAGTTATAAGAGATGAATGAGGAGATGTTTAGGATGCACTGAAATATATAGTGGTAGGAATTAGGTTAGATGAAGCAAATTGCGAAATTCCAGTAAATTAAAGATTCGAAATTTAAAAGATTTGGCTAAAAATCAGGATCATAGTTAAGCTGATACGTTTCTTGTGATTGAAATTTAAAATTTTAAATGTTATCAAATTATTTTTCAAAATTTCCTTCATTACCAACTTATTTTTCAAAGTTTCCTAAATAAACTTCACAAATGTTTAATTATTTTAAATAACTTTTTTTAAAATTTACATAAAAAATGCACAAAAGTTTAATTATTTGAAATAACATAAACGATGACATGAATGTGATGCAACCAAAGATCAAAAAATATGCAAAACATTGAAAAGAACATCATAGTTATTTGAAATAACATCATAGTTAACATCAACGATAACAATCACTAACCTTTACAACAATGATTGGTATACGAAATACCTCGAGTAAACAGCTTATGATGCTTCATCATCTCCATCCTAAAGACAATCAAGAACAATGATTATTTTTTAAAACAATGTCATCACAATTAAATTGGATAAATACATCCATCAACTAATCAATAAAAAAAAGTGCAAATCAAAGAATCAATGAAACTAATATTTGATAATGAAAAGGAATGGTCTTGATTTTATAAATTAACGAAAGTCAAAAAATGATGAAATTGATAGTATACCTGATTGAATCAAAGATTCAGATACGTGAATATAAAATCAAAATAGGACCTTATTGAAAATAATATCTTGTTCGTTCAACTTATCCAAGAAATACGAATTAAAAAAATGACCTGTTGGCAAACCGTAATCTTGTTCGTTCAATATCTGGAAGAAATCAGAAATATAAAAGCTTGATCCGGGATTGAATGTTGCCCCAAAAAGATCTATTGTTCTAAACTTGATTTAATTTGTATGGATCTTGATTTTGATGTTCGGGGTTTTTGATTTTCGAATAGGGTGGAAAAGGGGATCTAGAGAGAAAAGGTTGTGTGTTTTTTTTTTAGGAGTTGTAAGAAATGAATGAGAGATCAGAGATCCCACAAATTTTTTTTGTTATCAAATGTTTAGAAGTGAAATTGCTTTGGACCGTAGGATCAAATGAATTTCCACGTGTCAGTTGATTAACAATTTTGGGGGGAGAAATAGTAGGACAAAACCATGTCCTATATATATATATATATATATATATATATATATATATATATATATATATATATATATATATATATATATAGTGTAGGGATACAATGAGAAGGATCTTATAATGAGAAGGGTAGGAAGGATTGTGGGAGTGACATGTGTCATCCTCATGCCACATCATATGACATGTGTCACCTAGCCCTACCCCAACCCCGCCACCCACCGAAATATTTTTTTCCGGCCAAAAAACTGTTTTTTTGGGCCAAAATTATTTTCCCGACAAAATTTATACTACATCACATTTATAAAGTTACTGCATCACGGTTATAAAGTTACTGCATCACAATTAAGATTTTACTGCATCACGGTTACTTCATCATGGTTACTGCATCACAATTACGATTATACTTCATCAGTTCCCCCCCCCCCCCCCCCCCCGCCCCGAAATTTTTTTTTCCCGCCAAATTTTTGTTTTCCCGCAAAATTTATACTGCATCACATTTATAAAGTTACTGCCTCACGGGTATAAACTTACTGCATCACAATTATGATTTTACTGCATTACGGTTATTGCATCACAATTATAATTTTAATGCATCACGGTTACAACATGCACTAAAATCATAATTGTGATGCAGTATAAATTTTGGCGGAAAAAAATTGCCCAAAAAAAAATTTTTTTTTGCGGGAAAAAAAAGTTTCGGGGGGGGGGGGGGGGGGTGGGTGGGGGTGACACATGTCACTCCCACAATACTTCCTAGAATTATAATTATAAGACACCTTCTCATAATATCATATATATATATATATATATATATATATATATATATATATATATATATATATATATATATATATATATATTATATATATATATATATATATATATATATAGAAATGTTAAAATAAAAAGACAAATATCCATACACTACGTAAAAAGATTTTTTTTTTTTAAAGTTCGCGAAAAAATCCAAAAAAATTCCACAAGATCGGGTATGTTGGTGTATAAAACTTTTGTGAAAAAAGTTTTTCTGATTTTGAGTTTTTATACGTTTTTTTTAATGCACAAAAAATGAATTTTGATGCGCAAAAAAATTTTGATGCACAAAATTTTCAACTTGTTTTAGTTAGATGAGCAATGTTATTTTGATTAAAAAAGTTAAAAGAACTTGGGCGCAAAAAATTTTTTTTTGATGAACAAAAAAATGATTTAATGCACAAACGTATTTTTTCATAATTGTTTTTGGGAAAAAAATATCCACTTTTAGAAAAACTTTCTTCACAACTTTTTCATGCACCAAATACCTGATCTTGTGGATTTTTTTTTTGGAATTTTTCGAGAAATTTTTTGAAAAAAAAATATCTTTTTTACGTAATGTACGGATATTTGTCTTTTTATTTGATCTTTATTATCCTATATATATATATATATATATAATATATATATATATATATATATATATATATATATATATATATATATATATATATATATATATATATATATATATGCATATAACACATTTATATTTTTAATAATAAAACTTAATGCTAGCTAGCGCCTCATCGGGGCGGGCATAAGGCTTGTGCTATATATATTGGGGCCAATTTTACAAATAGCCCGGTCTATTAAGGTGTTGGGTTTTTTTTAGCCACAAAAAAGTCGCTTTCTCAAAATAGCCCAAAAAATAAGCGACCAAATGTGAGAGCGACATGTGGCGTGTACTTTTTGGCCCCTAGCGAAAAGTCGCTTAAAAAGTCAAAAAGTGGCTTAAAAAAGTAACTTTTTGGCTGCAAAAAGACACAAACAGTAAAGCGACTTTTTGAAAGTCGCTTATTTCTTGGGCTATTTTGAGAAAGCGACCTTTTTGGGGCTAAAAAGCCCAACACCTTAATAGACCAGGCTACTTGTATATTTGGCCGGGCATAAAGCTTGTGCTATCTATATATTGACATGTTGTGTTTATGATATAAATTATTTATACATATGACATAAGAGAATGGTCGACAAAAATGTTACGTAGCCCGCTTTACATGTACACATTCACAAATGCAAGAAAAAATGTACAATATGGGATAATGACTAAGCAATGGGCAATTCATGCAGACTCCACGACCAAAAGTAGATCAATCAAAAAATCTAAAAAGCATTTGAGTTACATTATCAAACAAAAGAAAGAGAAGACGAATATGAATTGAATTATATGCACACAATGAAACACCAAAAAAAAAGGTAAGGGGACATGACTAAAAGATAGATTTTAATGATGGAAAATATGATATCCGAAAGAAAGTGGCCATTTCAAGGATTGTGACGGGGAATGGTGGTCCGTCAAACTAAATAGCTTTCCTTTTTGCTATCACCTCTTATTTTCTTGGCAGACTAATACGCGCGTTTGAACTCACCTTCACACACATTCAAAAATAAGAAAATATGTACCAAGATCATGAAAAACTTTTTCTTGGTTTGTCTATAGGAGCCTGGGATCGGACGAGTCAAAATTTACTCCAATTTCGGTTTATATACAAAACCGTGCTCGAAGCATGTCTCAAGCGAACCGAGCTTGAATGGTTTGGACCCGATCTTGCATCATACTTCAATTCTCGAGCCCTAATTATATATGCTTATAAGTTTGGGTCATTCTTGAAATATTATATTACTATATATAATACAATCGTGATCATAAATCACTGTTCATTACAATTAAGGGTGTTTATGTAATTTTAAATGCACTAGCCAACCAAGATTATCTAACATTGAATGCATTAGCCATGTAGTGGGGGATGTGGTTAGCGATGGCTAATCGGTTAAGCTATGTAGTGGGGGATTTGGTTAGCGATGTTCAGTCCGCTTTTGTTGCTAATCGGAAAATTTTAGACGGGCCTTTCATCTTAAACGAACTTATTTCATGGTGTAAAAGTAAGAAGTCCAAAGCTATGATTTTTAAGGTGGATTTCGAAGAGGCATACGACTCTGTTCGTTGGGATTACTTAGATGATATCTTGAATAAATTTGTGTTTGATTGTAGATGGAGAGGATGGATTCAATGGTGTCTTAAATCGGCTGTGGGACCAGTTCTTGTTAACGGGAGTCCTACAGTTGAATTTCAATTTCAAAGAGGTCTTAAGTAAGGAGATCTCCTTTCACCGTTCTTGTTCTAATTGGTTATGGAAAGTTTACATATTTCTTTTTCTCGAGTATTGAATGAAGGATTATTCTTGGGAATTAATATTGGTCCTTCGTTGAAGATATCTCACTTATTCTATGCGGATGATGCAGTTTTTGTAGGTGAATGGAAAGAGTTGAACCTTACTACTATTGTCCATGTTCTGAAATGTTTCTTTTTTGCATATGGTCTTAAAATAAATATGCAAAAAAGTAAGTTGATGGGATAGGTGTGGCTATGAGAGAAATTGATCAGGAAGCTTCTTTTTCTTATCTTGGTGTTATGGTGGGAGGATCGATTTCTAGAATACACACATGGGATGCTGTAACTAGTAAGATTTCATCTCGATTGCCCAAATGGAAGCTTAAAACTCTTTCAATTGGTGGCAGGTTGACGCTATTAAAATCTGTCCTTGGTTCGTTGCCTTTGTATCATATGGCAATTTTTAAAGTTCCCATGGGTGTGTTAAAAACAATGGAAGCGGTTCGTAGAAATTTTTTTATTGGATCAGAGGGAAAAGATCGTAAAATGATGTAGATGTGTTGGAATAAAGTACTGGCCGCAAAGAAGAAAGGTGGCCTTGGATTCTCTAGTTTCTATGCGTTGAACCGAGCACTTTTGTTCAAATGGGTGTGGAGATTCATCACTCAAAGATCTTCTCTATGGTCTCGGGTTATTAAAGCAATTCATGGTGACAGTGGCCTGCTAGATCGCAACATCTTTATATCTAGACGGTCGCTTTGGTTAGATATAATTAAGGAAGTGTCGGCTCCCAAAAAAAGGGGATAGATCTAATGACATATTGTAGAAAAAAAGGTAGGTAACGGAGAAGATACGCTATTTTGGGAAGAAGTTTGGATGGGGGATAAGGCTTTGAAGTTTCAATACCCTAGATTGTATGCTTTGGAATCGAGTAAACGAATTACAATTGCGAACAAGCTGAGACATAATTCTATTGATTTGACGTTTCGAAGAATGCTAAGGGGAGGGACCGAATATGAGAAGCATTTTGATTTGAGTTCACGAATTAATTCACTAGAGTTGGCCCAAATGCACGATCGTTGGTATTGGTCTCTGATGGGAACATGTATATTCTCGGTTAAGTCGGTTCATAATTTTATCGATGATTTCATGCTTTTTTCGGACGAGGTGCCCACTAGATGGGTAAAGGTGATCTCTATTAAAGTCAATGTTTTTGCTTGGAGAGTTCGAATGGATAAAGTGCCTACTAGGTTGAATTTATCCTTGAGAGGAATGGAAATCCATTCTATTCTATGTCCTTTACGTGATGTTGAAGTTGAATCGATCTCCCATCTTTTATTTTCATGTTCTATGGTAAGAGACATTTTGTCCAAGGTGTTTCGATGGTGGAGTTTGGATGCGACGAGCTTGCATTCATATGAAGAGTGGTTATCATGGATTACTAATATTCGTATTAGTAAACAAGTAAAGTTAGTTTTGGAAGGTGTGTTATATGTTATGTGGTGGGAGATTTGGAGGTTTCGGAATAGTTTGATGTTTGGCTTAATCGCGCCTAGGAATGAGACTATTTTTGATGATATAGTTACTATAACTTATACATGGTGTTCTAATTAGGGGGTGGCAATCGAGTCGTGTTCGTGTTGACCTATTCGATTTCGCGTGTTGGCGGGTTAGTATAACCTTTACCCAAACACGACCCATTTATTAATCGTATCAAGAAACTCAACCATAACCCAGACCTGCATAACACGTGTAACCCGTTTGCGACTCGTTTAACCTATTTAAGTAAATAGGTCAAACGATAAATAAGGTTAGTGGTTTGTTGATTTAACTTGTTTAAATGCAAAAATGATTTAAGGATCTAAAATATGATAAAAATAACTATACGACAATTTTCTGAGTTATAAGCGTCAATTTCAATGATATATGAGGTATAATCGTAATTCACTCATATTAAGTATATAACAAAATACACTTTATCCACATCCAACATAAAAAATCATGTTATATATTTTATTTTTAGTGTCTTATATATTTAAACGGGTTCACGGGTTGACCTATTTAATACTTACTCAACCTAAACACGACCCATTTATTAAACGGGTTAGACGAGTTGACCTATTTTTTACCCAAACCTGTTTATCCTCAACCCAAACCTGTTTAACTTCGTGTTGGGTTCGTGTCGTTTATCATGTCGTGTCGAGAATTGCCACCCTTAGTTCTAATATATGTAAGTCCAAGTTCAATTGGGTGACTTTGATGTAAAATCCTATAAGTGCTATTATGTAATTGTTTTCTTTCTAGTTTCTTGCTAGAAGTGTTCTTATAAAATTTTGCCATTAAAAAAGAAAAAATGCATTAGCCAAATTAACCAACAGAAAAATCATTGCCCCACTACAAATAAGGGGTATTTTTGTAATTTAAGTTGCATTAGCCAATGAAAAGACTACAACACCAAGTACAAATACCCGTATTGCAATATAATGGGGTCAACTTTTTGACTTTTTAAAATAACCATCTACCACACATTAATATACTGAATAAAAAAACAAGTCTTTTGAAACCATAATTAACTTAAGATCAACTAGTTTATTAAAAAAAATAAAGCAGGATAGGATTTTTGAGTAGAAACACTTGAAGAAGGTTTGAGATATACAAATTGTTGAACCCTTCTCCAACAGCCACCAATTGCCTAGTATAAGGGCCTTGAAAAGCAAACCAAGTAGGAAAAATATATAGCAATAAGACATTGAGTGTTAAGCAATATTTCTACTGACAACAAATTTATTTGAAAGTCAGGAACATATAAAACATCTCTCAAAATGAGACCATAATTGATTTGAACATCTCCCACTTTGGTAACCCGTATACTAATTCCATTAGGAAACTTAACCTTAATTAGCTTCTTAAGAATCCTAATAGTCTGAAATAAATGCAAATGAGGTGACATGTGAGCAGAGGCTCCGATATCAACTACCCAGTGAATTCTTATATCTAAAGCACCATTACTAATCAGATTAGTGATAGTAACATGAAATGATACACCTGCGTTTGGTTTGAAAGTATGAAAGGAAATAACTGAATGAGGCTGTGAAGAACCAGCCACATAATAACTATTTTCAACACCTTTCGCTTTGCATTTTCATCATTTCTTGACAATCTGCATTCACCAACTAGGGTAAATTCAGGCTTCTCATTCCTAATCTCATTCTCATACTCCATATGGAATGGTGTGTCCCTTTGCATATAATGATTAAAACTAAAAACACCTAAGTAGCCATTGTACCAATCTGGATGACCAATTCTTTCAAAACATTGCTCAACCACATGCCCTTCTTGATTGTAACCATTCCAAAACCTTCTTATCAACTTTAGCATCTCTGCCTTCCCTCCGATAACCAGATTTACCCTTATTGTTATGATTAGCAAAATAAGCAATAGGATCATGAACTTGTTGAGTAATTTATATATGTTTCAACTTGCTGTAATGTTGTAAGCTTTGTTGATGTTTGGCAAACAATCCATAGAAAGAACTTGATTTCTTATAGCCTTAAACTCATCATTCAATTTCATAACTGCATAAGCTTTGATCTACTATCATTCTCAAAAAATTCTTAGTTATACATAAGAACATTCCTTCATTTTCCCACAAGAATAAACTGGAATACCATTCAAACATTGTAATTCATCCCAAAATCTCTTCAATTTATTAAAATGAGCTGCTACAGTCAGATTACCTTGAAACACTTTGCTTAATTCTCTTTCTACTTGGTAAATGAGGGGTCCATTGCTTTGTCCATATCTGTCTTCATGACCAACAACATATTTTGGATACAGAAATGAATCTGACAATTCAGCAATTACTAGAATTCAAGATCCAACAAGTCACCATATAATCATGGCTAATCCACCTTTGGTAACTAACATCAATTACTACAAGCTTAAATGAAGATCCATTATGAACCCTACCATTAGTTTTACCCCCAACGTCATCTTAATTGTACGGCCCCAACCAAGAAAATTGCCTCCATTAAACGGTGCATTCGTCAACATCATGCTTGAATGATCAAAACATGCAAAATACAATGGATCATTCGCCATGTTTTGTGAAATTAGATTCAAGCCAATTAGGGTTTGAATTGGGGTTATTATTCAAATTAGGGTTTGTGTTTGAAATCTCCATTGAAATGAACCTAAAAAGGTATGAATTGAATTGAAATTAACTGTTGGAAAACAACGATTATCGATCACACGGTGTTAGGTAAATATTTCAAGAATAGTTAACGGTTTTTGTAACAACCCGTAAATTTTCCACGTCAACATTTATTTTCAAACTGCAATTTACGACTTTGAGACTTTACAAGAACACTTTTTACGAATAACTATTTGGTTGAATAATTATAAAATGTGAAACAACCCTCTTGAACACTATGAATTTAGACTACATTTAGTCCACAACGCTCCAGTACCTTGCTCCTACTTCGGTTCGAAATTTTAATCCCAGAGACAATTCCCTTTTTTGTTATTTACGATTGTTACTTTAAATAAACGCTTTTCGCGATTTAAAAAGGACAACGCACCCGACACCCCTAACAATTATTTTTCATGCTTTCCCATACTCCTTAAATTATTTCAAGAGTGCCAAAAATCATTCTCTAACATTTTCCTAATTCTTTTACAAACGTTATTTAAAGATACGTATTTATCGTTAATCACCAAACCAACAACCAATACCTATTTTTAACACCCAATACATATAACATATACACTCTTGTATCAAAACAAGTATTCTACTCCAACAATACCACATGTGCCCCCCCCTGGTTCCATAATTAATTACTAGAAAAAGTTTACATCACACTTAATTAGCCAACACTAGTCCAAGTGTTGAATTACCAAAATACCCTTTTAAGTAAATTACCAAATCGCCCCTCCTTGCACTTTAAATAGAGATGAGATCTAGCTCATTTTATTTTGCATATTTTCACCTAGAAAACCTCTTTTGCTACTCTTGTGGTTCGGCCAAAATTTTAAAGGAAGAAGGAGATCCGGTTTTCTTTTATTTCAAGTATTTAACGATCATTCACGAGCCTTGCATTAACTATAAATCGATTTGGAGTAACCATTGGGGTTCTATTGTTCTTGCTCACGTATCATTTTCATCCTCTTCAAGTAAGTCAAAAACTATTTTCACCCTCTTTATATCATGAGATCTAGTATCAAGTTACATATACTTATTTATCACTTTGTACATGTTGACCAAGCTTTGTATTCACAATAATCTTGTAACCAATGGCTATGTTTTAAACAAATTTTGTTATGAACAAACTAAATGGTTATAGATCTCGACAAGAAAGTGATGATAAATATTATATATACATGTGTATATATATATATATATATATATATATATATATATATATATATATATATATATATATATATATATATATACACATGTATATATAGATATTGTTTCATGAGAAAAGTGTATCTCGGTAGAAAAGTGAGAAAACTATACAAATCACCCCATCCCATTCCCCCTCCTTTTTTTCTATAATTCAAGGGACCTGATTGTAACTTCCTTTATTCTTTATGGGAGTGTTTTGTAAATTCGCGCCTTTCATATATAATGCCTAATTTTCTCTCATTTATTTCTTTTTCTTCTTTCTATCATTTCACGCACCTATCTTCTTTCTCTCATTTTATCTTATTCCTCTCTCACTTCCAGATTTATCAAATCGAAGATTAACGAAATCATATTCATGAAATCATATCGTGTTATCTGATAAGATATCGTGTTATCAGATTCACAATATCATCTCATCATAATTTATCAATTCGAAGATCAAATTAAGGTATGTAACTGATTTCGATTGTAGTTCTGTTTTCGATTAGATTTTTGCTACTTAAAATCAATTATAAAGCTTATATATGTGATTGTTGTTGTTTTATTTGTACGAATTGTTGTTCATATTGAGTTAGGTTTTTGTTTTTATGAAATTTGATTCGTTAATCATCATCTTTGTTTATAGATGTAACGATTTTCAGAGTTTATTGACATGATTCATTGTATAAAATAGTTATTTACAAAAAACTGCACACCAAGTGTTTGATAAAATGTCTGAATAGGATTTTATAATTGCGATGCACTAAGTTCTGATAAAATGTCAGAATCAGTTAACATCTTGCTAATTAACAAGTAGATATTAATTCTAGGAGCAACAAATATATGAATGAGATTAGTTATGTAGTAACAAATATATGAATGATGTTTAAAGGTTGATGATATATACGCCTTTGATAAAATGCTTAAATGATATTTTATAAATGTGATGCATTAAATTTATATTGTGATGCACCAATTTTCATCATTGACTTGCTGAATGATTCAATAGAATGTTTCTATTGACTTTTTAATAGTATGTTGATATTGATATGCACCGACTTATATAACGGTTGTGCGCTAGCTATTAACAAACGGATGCCTTGAATTTTACAAAAAATATATATATATATTTGGAAGGCTATTTATATTTTCATTTCTTCATACAAATTATCATCCGAACAAAGATCTGACCTTGTTTCCGTTTCAGGATGCTCAAATAGTAATAAACGACTTAACTGGTAAGTTGGGTCTCAGATGTTTCTGTTCCTTATGTGGTTGTCTCACACATGTTTAGATACTAATTGATATTAGTTAGTCCCATAGTTACCCTTCGATAACACGTTCTAGCTTGACTTGATTAGGCAAGTGGCTTGGAAGTAGACATATACGCTGTAACTGGGCTGCAAAAGGTGCTGTTGTTGGTGATGATAATCAGGTTTCAGAATCAAAAAGCATGGTGAAGCTAACAAATGAGTCTTAAGGTAAGCATATTCAATATCAAAGTTACCTTCAGTTTCGTGAGTTCCATATCGTTTACAGGTTTGGTGCTTCTAGCATATGCTAACACCTCTTATGTGGAGGATATTTGTTGTTGTTAGACACACTCCAGTTTCGCCTGTTGTCGTAACTCTAACCCACTGTCTAAAACCTGCAGAAAATTTGAATCGTGATACGAAGAGTATGGCTGAGAAAAGAAAGAGAAACAAGAATCATATATCGATCAATGGTGGTAATAAATCAGCTCCGACACCACATAAGATTTGTACTATGCCAACATAGCTTGAGACATGGGAGATTGAAGATGTTGATGCTGTTATAGGTGTTGTAGTCTTGATTACAGTTGCTTATACTATTACAAACAATTGCTTATATCGGTTAAAAGGAAATTATGGAATCATGTGTTTGCTCCTGTTTTTTTGCTTGTAACATAGCTTTTGTACAAATTTTATCTAGTGTTCTACTGGATTTGCAATCTAAATAAAAGTGGCTTGCATCGCCTATGTTCAAGCGATTTACATAAGTTTGTCAATATCATTATAACGTCATGAATCTAATCGTTTATGAACATGTTCTTATAAATTTGACTCTCCAAACTTTAGTATAAAGGATTTGCAAATTTCAGTCCAAACCATTGAAATTGGAAAGCCTAATGGAGAAGAGATCATATCTAACTTGGTAGGTGCGATCCATTTCTCAGTTTATGATATGAAATTCTTCGTTTGGGTCCTGCTGTTGTCCCATTATGGTTCAGTTTTGGTCTTCGTCGTTCAAAACCTGGTGTTCTATCGTTTTGAAATAAAATGACATGGTTTGGAATTAGATATGAAATTAGGCTATAAAGTAACACTGAGTTTGGTTAAGTCTGATATGGAGTCGAACTAGTTTTAAACCATAACTGAAACTATACTATATTGTTTCATCTTCAGAAAAAATGTTCTCAAATTTTATGTTCTCGTCCTGTCTAAACCACTTAATATATGCCAACATCAAAATAATACACTAAATGTTTTACTATAATTTATATCGTGACAATATTTGGTATTAAGTTTATGCAATCTGTTAATATTTATCCGTCTTCTAGTAACTCAACTTACATGCATATAGATTTTCGTCCAAAAACATCCATAAAACTACTATTATTATTAACTCGGAAAGGTCATATTACAAAACACAACTGTGTCGAAACATCTATTGAATGAATGTCGAGTTACCAATGAAAGTGTACGCCATCTTGAGTCCACTCAACAAAGTATGAAGAGTTCTTGTTCAGAACATTCAACATTTGTTCATTGAATTCCTTGGTTGCAAGTGACTACTGTAACCACTCGTAAAATTTCACATTTAAACCAACTACTTTAGAAAATTATTATCCTTTTTCCACGTATAAATTTTTTTTTATTTAATTGTATCTCTTATCCTATGTGACATAACGCACATCTCTGATAAACGAGCTCCAACACAGACCAACCTAACAAACCTAATGTTTATTTCATAAACATCACTATATGGAAACGTTACAAAATACCATTTAACATTTTACGATAATTCCTTAACGAACGTACAAACAAACATTCATTATCTAAATAGAGTTTCTAGGAAGCCCTAAATTCATCACAAAACCAAATAAGCATAACAAAACCATAGAACATAAAAATACAACTCATCTGAGCTACTGTACAAGTCACCAAAGCACCAGAAACCCTAATTCCATTTTAACTCCCGATAAAACCCTAAATTCATAAATCTATAATTTCATGTACAAATTTCACAACCCCTAAATTATTTATATAATATTTTTACAAAATATTAAATGTACAAGTCAAGTAAACTAGAGTACAAGTCCTTTATGCATAAAACCATATATTATAAAAATCTCTATTAAAACCCTACATATAATTATTTTTAAAGCATAGTTTACCAACCAGTCATGCATAATTATTAAAGATTAATTTTTCTAAACTTACTAAATATTTTTATAAGTCTTTCAACTCAATGTACAAGTTCCTAATGCACAAAAACTAAAAATCCCATTTATTTACTTTTAAACATAATAAAAATTTACATATAATTTTTATAACTTAATAAATTAATAAAACTAAGTCATTCGTATATTTTAAATTATGGTACAACCCTATTTAGCATATGTTACAATCCTCTTAAGCCTAACTCATTTTTTCTTTTTATTTTACATAAAGTTCGATTTACATAAATATATTGTAACTTAAATAATTTTCCTAAAATAACAAAAACACTTAAACTAATTTAGTTAACATTTCTAAACCTCCAATACTACTCCTTAAACCCATTGTACAATACCCCAAAGCCCTATTCGACTTCCTTCCCAAAACATGGTTCGAACTCCATCAAAACCTAACTAGAATTTCCTTTACATAAAATCAACACTAAATACATTGTATCTAGCCATGAACACACTCCACCTCCTCTCCCCTCTTCTCTTCAAAGAAGCTATCCACATGTCCCTTCTTACAAGCAAGAACCCTTCTCCTTCATAGTTAAGACCTTTGGTTGGAAATTGAACACATCAACACCTTTTCCCTCCTCTTCCAAGTGGCATACTTCCCATTTCCTGTCAGCCCCATGTCTCCTTATCTCAACACTAGAAAACCCTAATCCCTACTCCATAAATAACAGCCTACTCCTCACTTTTATTCACACACCATTTGACCAACCATCAAACACAGCCCCATACCATTTCACTTCTGATCAATAGCCATTATACGAGCCAAACAAAACCCTAAGGGTCTTAGAAGAGGAGTAAAACCACTGGTGATCAAGAAACAAATCAAAGTCGTTCATAAACCCTAGCCGAATCAAAACTAAGCAAGTGTTACTAAGTCTATTTCTATTCAGTTTATCTTACTTAATATAACTCTAAAAACATTAATCCAAAATCTCTAATGATAAACAAGATCAAAAACATAAGTTTCCTTTATGTTTTTCTTTGTCTGTTCGATCAGAAACACAAATACACCCAAAGTATTCGAGTTTTTGTTAAAATAAATCAAGAACTCATCAAACATGTTAACATACATCAAATAATATCATATCTTATATAAAAATATAGTTAAAAATGTTTAAAAATCTCAAAACCCAATCGGGTTTCATTTTTAGTGTTCATGTTGAGTAGAAAACTAACCCAGAGGCCTAACTTTTGAGCTATAGACCAACGACCAAACGACCTTACAAAAATCTGATTTTTGGTATAAATAATGTTCACCCAGTAAGCTTAATATAAGAAAAAGAATCATGATAAATGATCAATTTTTCTTTAAGTTATCGAGCTCTAAAGTTTGTTCAATATCGCTAAGAATAGAAACTAAATTTCCAGTTATTTATTTTTGGTTTTCATTCGACCAGACACCCAACCTTCGACCCAAAAATCACCCATCAAACGAACCCCATAAAGTCTAATTTTTGGTATGTTTAAAGATCACCTGACCAACTAAATTTAGGAGAAAGAATCAATTAAAACGATCGAATGAGTCAAAAGATATCGGGCTCTTAAGTCTACACAATATCGCTAAAATTAGAACTTTAATTTTCAGTTATTAAGTTTTCAATTTTAGTCGACCAACTCATCAACTTTAGACCCAGTTTTCAACCCTTATAAGTTTTCTAAAAATTCTAATATTTTGGGATATTAAAGATGAGCTAGTTAACTTATTTTAGAAGCAAGAACTTTGAAAAATGATTGATCGGTTCAAAAGTTATTAACCTCTAAAGATTGCCCATCGCTAGTCATTTAAACCCATTTCCAGATCTTTATTAAAATCTTGTCTCCTTTTCATTTCACTCGCTCGACTTTGAAAATATCTTTCGACCACCAAATGGTTTTCAAAAATAACGAAACTTGACATGTTCAAAGTCGACCTGGCTAGCTTTTCATAGGAACTAAGAGCTCGTAAAATGATTTAGTTTTCGTTAAGTTATTTGATCCCAAAACTCTAGTCAAGTCGCTAAATTCATGTGTATTAAATTTTAGTTAAATGGAGTTTTATTGGACTGAAAGTGTAAACATTTTATATTTAGGACCATTTTTGACAATATCAAATAAATAGGGTAGAAAATGTTATTTTTGAAACTTAAGGGTAAAAGTTGTCATTTTCCAATAGTTCAGGGTATAAACTGTCATTTGACCAAACCTTAGGGATAAAAGTATAACTTTTCATAACAATTGTTTTTATCATTTCTATTTTTATTTTCCGATTTAATACCAACGTAATACGTTTATTTTCTTGATGAACGAACGAACAAGAAATATATTAAACAAACGAAAGATATATATATAACGAACGAACAGAAAACATAAGAAAGAATAATAAGATAAAATCTTATTTTTGAAGAAACTTCATGTTGTCTCGTTACAACAATAAATCAACAACCAAATAACGAAATGAAACGAACAAATAAACTATAATCATCTGAAAATGAATACTGAAATTTGGCATAACAACCCAGGTTTCTTGTCCGGAGACGTTTATCAACTTTCTTTCATTTTGTTTTCCATCCAGATTACTAAGGTGAGTTCATTTCCCACTTTTTATATACGTTTTTCTAAATTTGTGGGGAGATACATGCTACCAAACCGAACATAAGTATTTTCTGTATGCTTTCCCGATTAATATTGCATAAGACACCTTATTTGTGTTAGCCGGATGGATAGTCTTTGTACTAGCCGGATTGATAGCCAAATACACCCCATTTGTGTTAGCCGGATGGATAGACTTTGTGCTAGCCGGATTGATAACCAAATGCACCTTATTTGTGTTAGCCGGATGGATAGACTTTGTGCTAGCCGGATTGATAGCCAAATACACCCTTATTTATATCATTTTATGATATCACACACACACACACACACCGTTAATGTTTAAGTTCATGAGACTTAGTGCAACATATAACGAACTGTGATATTACTAATTTATTTCCTACTTAGCTTATGTTCAAACTGATTTAACTTTAAACACTATGGATTCACTCAACCTTTGTGTTGACTTTTTAGCATGTTTATCTCAGGTAATTTGAAGCACGGCTTGGCACGGAATGGCTATGGACTGTCCATTTTTGTTATCATTCAAATAACGTATTTTATTAATGTATTTTGGAACCTCCTGCTGGGACCTGAATATTGTAACTCTGATATAAATAAATGAATGATAAAAATTTTATCTAAAACGTCTCTTTTTTAGTCATTTTCTATTATCATGACTGTGTACTTTGAAGTAGCACCCCAACTTATATTTCCGCTGCGAATATCAAAAACAGGGGTGTTATAGAGTGGTATCAGAGCTCATGGTTATAGAGAACCAAATGTTTTCAAACATTGGACTATAACCGCATTTTCAAAAATAAACAAAATTACTCCAGAAAGTCCTACGCCTTCCGTGCCGGTGTGTTTCAGTATTTAGAGCATCCTTTATTGTGATTATTTGGCATTGATAATTCACATATTTGATAACTACTTGATTAGCTTTATTTGCAAATTTCAAATTGCTTATTATCACTATTTGCGGGTTACTACAGTATCATGTCCCCAGAAACTCCCGAACTTAACGAAACAGCTTTACGTACTATTTGTACATCACCTACTCACTCTCTTAAGAAAACCACATCCGATGAAAAGTTTATCGGTTGCCCAACAACATTTGAGGTTGGACAAAATTCACGCCAAGAAACAATTCAGAAAAATGTTGAATCAAATCCACTAGAACCTAATACTCCCAAAACCCCAATACTAAACTTCCCAGATGCTATATCTACACCTAATTCCCCTGATCCTAATATGAATCCTCAAGATCCCATGTGGACTCTCCTTTATGAACACGCCAATATTCTCGACAATCACGCTGAACATTTGAAAGAGTTACCACATTTACGTTTCGAATGGTACGACCGTAACTTCGACACTCTGTTTAGAAGAACCGATGACGAAAGAAGAACGGTGTTCGACTTGGAAGCAAGTGTTGATCGAATGAAGAATACGCACGACCATAAATTTAAAAGCCTAGATTATAGGATCCGTCATGCGAGGAAGGAAAACAGTCAACTAAGCGGTAGAGTGGCAGATATCGAAAGAACCCTATGGATGGCCAGAGAGACGGCAATCAGCCAGGGTCAGAAGATTTTCACTTTGGAACCTATGCTGGACAGTCAAATAAAGGTGAACCAGGAATTTCAGGAGCGTTTCTTGGAAATGGAAATTTCACAACTACAACTTGAGAATGAAGTTAAGTTTTTACGTCAAGGACGTGGCTGATCTCAAACTCATGTGTAACAACGTTGTGTTTACTAGACCAAATAGTATTTGGTTAGGTATTTCCTGTATTTTCCAATAAACCTAAAACCTTCAGAGTTTGTAATCAATCAATAAATGTATAACAATTATCCTTTTGTTATATATATTATTGTTGAGAAAAAAAATTTCTTTTCCATCATGTCTTACAATAATGTTGTGCATATATGTAATGACTTTCCCTAAAACCTTATCCTTTGTTTATTATCCTTGATAGACAAATGGCTTCGTATAAATCATACCTAGAGCCCAATAAGTGTCACTTATCTTTTTCCTCCTGAACCTAGTCAACCTACCGTAACTAGGTCATAACCATAGAACCCTCCTAAGATAAAATTTCGGAAGAAACCTTGATGAATGAAGAGAAAGTTGCTGAAATTCAAGTGAATTAGTTGATTCCTTAGCAGTTATACCAAGAGTTAATCATTTATTTACGATATTAACCGGACATATCGTGATTAATTGATTTTCAATTGGACATAACTCCGCACTATGACCATTCATTAAGAATAATTTCCTTATTATTCTATCATGGTCATAACTGGAATTCTAAAATTCATATTCTTGTAACACTAGCAGAAGAAAGTCGACATGAAAAATACCATACCCTTATTAACCGCGCCAATGACTCCCGAAGTTATCCAGAAGTTGGTAATCAACCTCATTGCAGCAGTGCTCGAGCTGACTACGACGACTCGTTTAGGAAGCAGTAAGATGGCAACAGGAAAGAAGAAGATGAATGTGTCTTGTACCCCTAAAAGTTTTACGGGTTGTAGACCAGTTCATAACAAAAACCCAGAAGGAATAACTAAACCTACCACTACCCATACCCTAGGAATTAAACAAAATAACCAAAAGCGAAAACATCATGAGATAGAAACCACCATCCCTACTCACTGCCCCGTCTGCCATCACAAGCATCTTCAAGATTGTAGCAACTACCATCGCCAACAAGTTTGTAGGCAGGAAGTTGGTAGAAACTACATCGTCACGCCTGCTCAGAAAGCTGGTTATAATGGAAAACGACCTCTATGTCAACGATGTAAGTTACATCATTATGGAATTTGTTCTATCAAGTGTGGAAAATGCAAAGGAAAAGGACATTATAGGAAGCAATGCCCAAGCTTCAAACCCGACTGGAAGACTAAGACTGATGCGGAAGAAAACTAGAACTTATTAAGGAATCCCAACTCTATCCTAGTATGACCTTTAAGCTTGAATCCCTGAAGTAATGAATAAATTGAGGTTAGAACTCTTTAAGTTGTATTTTCCTTTCAGATACTTCTTAGTTACGATGGACGTAATCTAAATAAATTATCTTTCTACTTTATGAAATCTTTATCTCGTAACAATTCCGTCATAATCCAAATCTGCATTTAGCCTCTATATCTATTCTATTCCTCCATACTCTATTCATAGACATGCCTAGTAGAACCCTAGAAAACTCTAAGATTTATTTTGAGGTTATCCCATTAATACCTTAAGAAATCTCAAAACCCAACACTGTAGTGTGGACTAAGAATGTTCCTATGCTTTTGAAAAATTATTTATGACGTTATTTTACAGAAATAAAATGTTGAACACCATCTAAAACTTTTTGAAAAAGAATAAATATCACAGTGACTGAATCAAACATCACATCATTTGGTCCTCAATTATACATAGCCTGATCAACTATGTATAATTTAGGAAGAATCATGTAATGAATTGGAAAGTTATATTTCCAGATTTTCTACTACTAATTTTCATTCAAAAGCAAAGTATTGAAACAAAACAAATTGTTTATAAACTATTATTTAGATTTAATGCAACAAAAGTCTACATCTACTACCCATCATCTCTAAGATAGGAATTCGACAACATTATGGATAGAAAAACCCTAAGATTTTATTAAGAAACCTTGGAAGATCATACATAGAGACATAACTAGCAACGAAAGTGCTAATATTACAAGGATTACATAAGCTTTATTTCATTGAGAATTACCTAGGAAATACAACAAAGACCATCCTAATAACCCTAGCGCGAGACTTATTTTCTCCATGTTTGATCCACGATAAAGGCTACAATAGTAAGTGGTACGACGAACATTAGGATTATACCCAAGGCTTCAAAATTTTCATCCAAATTATACACCATATAGGAAGCAACCGCAACAACATAGACCATTGCTAGGATTGTAACAAGATGCGGCATTTTGAGGTTTTTAGAAGAAAATTTGGTGGTGAAAGAATGAGGATTAGAAATGAGGTATTTATAGGTGAAAATATGGCCGTTATTTCGATCGTTGGAATCACTATTCATCAAAATTTAAGAAATTTGACCGTTGCACAGTGATTTACTAGGTGGCAAAACATTCAAATTTACTTCATCCAGTAAAAATAAGACTGACCAAACCATCTTCCCTTAGGTATTAAACGGAGAACCAAGGATTAGCAGTGAAACCTAAGAATGAAATAATATTTTGGATATTATTATCTTTAACTTGAGGCACTTTAAGCATATCAAACTCTCAAACCAAATCGTTGTACGATTTTCCTTTATCGCGTTTCGTATCTGAATAGGTTAGAAATCTGAACCTAGCTATCCCTATACTTCATTTTTCTCAATTTTCCAACCAACACAGGCCGAATCTCGGGATGCGATTCCCTCAACGGGGGGATACTATAACCACTCGTAAAATTTCACATTTAAACCAACTACTTTACAGAATTATTATCCTTTTTCCACGTATAATTTTTTTTAATTAATTGTATCTCTTATCTTATGTGACGTAACTCACATCTCTGATAAACGTGCTCCCACACAGACCAACCTAACAAACCTAATGTTTATTTCATAAACATCACTATATGGAAACGTTACAAAATACCATTTACCATTTTACGATAATTCCTTAACGAACGTACAAACAAAACATTCATTATCTAAATAGAGTTTCTAGGAAACCCTAAATTCATCACAACACCAAATAAGCATAACAAAACCATAGAACATAAAAATACAACTCATCTGAGCTACTGTATAAGTCACCAAAGCACCAGAAACCCTAATTCCATTTGAACTCCCGATAAAACCCTAAATTCATAAATCTATGATTTCATGTACAAATTTCACAAACCCTAAATTATTTATATAATATTTTAAAAAATATTAAATGTACAAGTCATGTAAACTAGAGTACAAGTTCTTTATGCATAAAACCATATATTTATAAAATCTCTATTAAAACCCTAAATATAATTATTTTTAAAGCATAGTTTACCAACCAGTCATGCATAATTATTAAAGATTAATTTCTCTAAACTTATTAAATATTTTTACAAGTCTTTAAACTCAATGTACAAGTTCCTAATGCACAAAAACTAAAAATCCCATTTATTTACTTTTAAACATAATAAAAATTTACATATAATTTTTATAACTTAATAAATTAATAAAACTATATTTTTCTTATATTATAAATTATGGTACAACCCTATTTAGCATATGTTACAATCCTTTTAAGCCTAACTCATTTTTCCTTTTTATTTTACATAAAGTTCGATTTATATAAATATATTGTAACTTAAATAATTTTCTTAAAATAACAAAAACAATTAAACTAATTTAGTTAACATTTCTAAACCTCCAATACTACTCCTTAAACCCATTGTACAATACCCCAAAGCCCTATTCGACTTCCTTCCCAAAACCTGGTTCGAACTCCATCAAAACCTAACTAGAATTTCCTTTACATAAAATCAACAATAAATACATTGTATCTAGCCATGAACACACTCCACCTCCTCTCCTCTCTTCTCTTCAAAGAAGCTATCCACATGTCCCTTCTTACAAGCAAGAACCCTTCTCCTTCATAGTTAAGACCTTTGGCGGGAAATTGAACACATCAACACCTTTTCCCTCCTCTTCCAAGTGGCATACTTCCCATTTCCTGTCAGCCCCATGTCTCCTTATCTCAACACTAGAAAATCCTAATCCCTACTCCATAAATAACAGCTTACTCCTCACTTTTATTCACACACCATTCGACCAACCATCAAACACAACCCCATACCATTTCACTTTTGATCAATAGCCATTATACGAGCCAAACAAAACCCTAAGGGTCTTAGAAGAGGTGTAAAACCACTGGTGATCAAGAAACAAATCCAAGTCATTCATAAACCCTAACCGAATAAAAAACTAAGTAAGTGTTACTAACTCTATTTCTATTCAGTTTATCTTACTTAATATAACTCTAAAAACATTAATCCAAAATCTCTAGTGATAAACAAGATCAAAAACATAAGATTCCTTTATGTTTTTCTTTGTCTGTTCGATCAGAAACACAAATACACCCAAAGTATTCGAGTTTTTGTTAAAATAAATCAGGAACTTATCAAACATGTTAACATACATCAAATAATATCATATCTTATATAAAAATATAGTTAAGAATGTTTAAAAATCTCAAAACCCAATCGGGTTTCATTTCAGTGTTCATGTCGAGTAGAAAACCAACCCAGAGGCCTAACTTTTGAGCTATAGACCAACCACCAAACGACCTTACAAAAATCTGATTTTTGGTATAAATAACGTTCACCCAGTAAGCTTAATATAGGAAAAAGAATTGTGAAAAATGATCAATTTTTCATTAAGTTATCGAGCTCTAAAGTTTGTTCAATATAGCGAAGAATAGAAACTAAATTTCTAGTTATTTATTTTTGGTTTTCATTCGACCAGACACCCAACTTTCGACCCAAAAATCACCCATCAAACAAACCCCATAAAGTCTAATTTTTGGTATGTTTAAAGATCACCTGACCAACTAAATTTAGGAGAAAGAATCAATTAAAACGATCGAATGAGTCAAAAGATATCGGGCTCTTAAGTCTGCCCAATATCGCTAAAATTAGAACTTTAATTTTTAGTTATTAAGTTTTCAATTTTAGTCGACCAACTTATCAACTTTAGACCCAGTTTTCAATCCTTATAAGTTTTATAAAAATTCTAATATTTTGGGATATTAAAGATGAGCTAGTTAACTTATTTTAGAAGCAAGAACTTTGAAAAATGATTGATTGGTTCAAAAGTTATTAACCTCTAAAGATTGTCCATCGCTAGTCATTTAAACCCATTTCCAGATCTTTATTAAAATCTTGTCTCCTTTTCATTTCACTCGCTCAACTTTGAAAATATCTTTCGACCACCAAATGGTTTTCAAAAATAACGAAACTTGACATGTTCAAAGTCGACCTGGCTAGCTTTTCATAGGAACTAAGAGCTAGTAAAATGATTTAGTTTTCGTTAAGTTATTTGATCCCAAAACTCTAGTCAAGTCGCTAAATTCATATGTATTAAATTTTAGTTAAATGGAGTTTTATTGGACTGAAAGTGTAAATATTTTATATTTAGGACCATTTTTGACAATATCAAATAAACAGGGTAGAAAATGTTATTTTTGAAACTTACGGGTAAAAGTTATCATTTTCCAAAAGTTCAGGGTATAAACTGTCATTTGACCAATCCTTAGGGATAAAAGTATAACTTTTCATAATCATTGTTTTTATCATTTCTATTTTTATTTTCCGATTTAATACCAACGTAATACGTTTATTTTCTTGATGAACGAACGAACAAGAAATATATTAAACAAACAAAAGATATATATATATATAACGAACGAACAGAAAACATAAGAAAGAATAATAAGATAAAATCTTATTTTTGAAGAAACTTCATGTTGTCTCGTTACAACAATAAATCAACAACCAAATAACGAAATTAAACGAACAAATAAACTATAATCATCTAAAAATGAATACTAAAATTTGGCATAACAACCCAGGTTTCTTGTCCGGAGACGTTTATCAACTTTCTTTCATTTTTTTTCCATCCAGATTGCTAAGGTGAGTTCATAATCCCACTTTTTATATACGTTTTTCTAAATTTGTGGGGAGATACATGCTACCAAACTGAACATAAGTATTTTTTGTATGCTTTCCCGATTAATATTGCATAAGACACCTTATTTGTGTTAGCCGGATGGATAGTCTTTGTACTAGCCGGATTGATAGCCAAATACACCCCATTTGTGTTAGCCGGATGGATAGACTTTGTGCTAGCCGGATAGATAACCAAATGCACCTTATTTGTGTTAGCCGGATGGATAGAGTTTGTGCTAGCCGGATTGATAGCCAAATACACCCTTACTTATATCATTTTATGATATCACACACACACACACACCGTTAATGTTTAAGTTCATGAGACTTAGTGCAACATATAACGAACTGTGATATTACTGATTTATTTCCTACTTAGCTTATGTTCAAACTGATTTAACTTTAAACACTATGGATTCACTCAACCTTTGTGTTGACTTTTTAGCATGTTTATCTCAGGTAATTTGAAGCACGGCTTGGCACGGAATGGCTATGGACTGTCCATTTTTGTTATCATTCAAATAACGTATTTTATTAATGTATTTTGGAACCTCCTGCTGGGACCTAAATATTGTAACTCTGATATAAATAAATGAATGATAACAATTTTATCTAAAACGTCTCTTTTTGAGTCGTTTTCTATTATCATGACTGTGAACTTTGAAGTAGCACCCCAACTTATATTTTCGCTGCGAATATCGAAAACGGGGGTGTTACGACTACGAGTAACGAAAAAATCTGGAACACATTACATTAGTCGTCTGGGAAACTAAATCATTTGACAATAAGATCAACATGTAAATTCAGAAAGAACAAAGTTATTTCCACAAGCAAACTGGTTGATATCTTTGATCACAAATGTATATATTTGATAACAATAAATGAAATAATGGCACGCTACAAGCCTAGCTTCATAAAAAATACACCGATAATTTAACCATGTTTCTTCTGGTTGGTCTTCTTTTTGCCTCCTCTTTTCAATATCAATCCCTTCATTGACAGTGCATTGGAGACGGTCTGCCCCTTGAGCCTCTTTTACAACTTTACCACACTTGACATTCCAATTTTTCCTAATTGTTCAGAGATACCGAAGAAAAGATCAATTTCGATTTACATAGTAAATATGTAAATGGATGCACTAATATGTCCAAACGGATGCTCTAAACATGTAAATGGATGCACTAAACATGCAAACAAATGCCTTAATAAGTCCAACATGCAAATGGATGCACTAAGCATGCAAATGGATGCATTAAACATGCACATTGATGCCTTAATGTGTCCAATGATGCACTAATCATACTTACTTATGACCTAATAAATAAGAAACATAATAAATGTGTAATCACTTAATTTGTCCAATGATGCACAAATCTTTTAACATATATAACAGATGCACTAATACATATATAACGGATGCACTAATCTTTTAACAGATTCACTAATACATATATAACGGATGCACTAATACATATATAACAGATGCACAAATCTTTTAACAGATGCACTAATACATATATAACGGATGCACTAATACATATATAACAGATACAAATTAAACCCAACTTTTTTTTTAATAATAAAGATATATGTACTTATAACACTATTCACACAGAACTAACACAAGGGCAACGGAAATCACCGTCGCTTAAATTTGATTCAAAATTGTATTTATTTGATTTGGCTACCGATGAGTATTTGATAACTTCCATTATATCATATCTCAAAACCACATGAGCTAGAATGCCAGATTATATGGGTTTGTGTGATGTAATTATCCATTTCCTGGAAACTAATATACCTTTGAAAAATCATACCCTCATAAAAGACTTGGAAGCCTGATTTTCATTCGGCTACGGATTTGATGAGCAAGGGTAAACACATGAATTGTCTCCCTAAAAACACTCCATATGTTCCCAGAGCTATGAAAACGATTGGAAGGTTCCTGAGCACTAGACTCGACCTCCTTCAGGAAACAAATGCACTCCTGAAAATTATCATATTAGATCTCTGCATCTTATCATCGATATATAACAGATGCACTAATCTTTTTAACAGATGCACTAATATATATTAAAAGATGCACTAATATATATTAACATATGCACTAATATATTAACAGATGCACTATCTGAGGTGGTGTATTTTATAGTTTTTATGGTTGGAGTCACTAGCATGTTATGCACTTACCGGCATGGCTCATCTATGCCTTCCTATGTCACCCAGAACGTTCACAACATATAAAATAAGTATAGAGCTGATCACATATGTTTCTAGTATTGGTAGGCAATTATGTAAGAAAATTGAGCAAAGTTGGGTATGAATTTGTCAGGTAGGTTTAACTACGTAATCAATGGTAATAGATACACGGACATACAAATAATGTGGACCGACTTTTCATGCTAGAAGCGAGGAATAATATAGTTATCCATACTCAAGTTCCTATTTTAATTCTAATAGGGTATTCTTTATCCTCATCATCATAATCACTACAACTTATATCATCTGTACCGTCACTAGATGCTTGTTCAAGATCTTGTTCTGGATTTTCCGAAGATGACGAGCATGATGAACGAGTCTCCTCATGTGGATCATTGGTAGAAGCAGGAGCTGGAGCAGGATCCGTTTGTAACTGAGGTTCTTGTTGTGGTTGCAGTGGTGGAGCGACCGTGAGGAAGCTAAGAGCTGCCACCACATCAGAGATCATGGGTCGAACAGATGGGTCCTCTTGCACACACATTGCCGCAACCCCAACTGCTTGATTTAAGCTCTTATCTGGAAATGCTCCTTTCAAATGTGGATCTGCCATTTCAGGAAACTTCTTTGGATCTTTAAAATAGGGTTGTGCCTGTTTCAATCCTAGAACTGTCAACTATTATGAAAAGAAACTGCATGTAAACAAATTCACAGAAAAAACTGTATCTTTTCTTCACAGATTAGTAAACGAATTTCATGTAACTTACTATGGTGTAATATATTCATGCTGCTATTATAGATAAACGTGTGAACTTCACCTATTTGTTATACTAGCGTTTTCTCATGTATTATGATGATTTAAGAAAAGTATAGAAAGGCCCATGTGCTTACCCATACGACAAGATTTTGCTCATCTTCTGGGAGAGATGTATCTAAGGCTTTTCTTCCAGTAATGAGCTGGAGTAGAACAATCCCAAAACTGTAAACATTGGATTTGGGGGTGAGCTCACCGTTTTGTTCATATTCTGGCGCACTACCAACAGTACTCACTATCCTTTGTTGCATAGTATTACCAGAGTCAATTGCAAGCTTCACAAGCCCGTAATCTGTGAGCTTTGGCTCCAAGTTTTCATCCAACAAAATGTTTGTAGACCCTAAGTTGCGACAAATAATGGGTGGATTTGCTTTCTCATGTAGATACTCTACAGCCTGTGCAGCTCCTGAAGCTACTTTCATCCTTGTGATCCAATCTAATGGCTCTTTATCAGGCAGAACGTCTGTCATTGAACCAATAAACGGATAATCATACGAATTCTTTAAATTCATCTTCTTGATTACCTAAATCTTAACTATAGTAGAAAACGTGAAGAATTACCATGAAGATGATGATTTAGAGAACCCTTTTTCATGTATTCATAAACGAGTATCCGCTGATCACCATCAGCACAATATCCTATCAGTTCCATAAGATTAGGATGCTGAAGGCGACTCAACGTCCTCACTTCAGCAAGGAACTCTTTTTTTGCTTTTGTTCAAGGGCATTTTACTCGCTTGCCTAAATACATGCCACTAGTCGAATTACTAGCAAATTTATCCTTTTTTAAGGGCATTTTACCCGCTTCGAGCAAGTGCCCTGACTTCTGGTGGGCTCAGACTCTTAGACCTATTCATTTAGTCAGCCAACAGTCGGACACCATGGTTACCAAAGAAAAATAATTACTTGCATACATAAAGATCTCTACGCTAATATGTCCAAACAGGTGCTCTAAAAACGCAAATGGATGCACTAATATCTACCAGATGTGCTAATATCATACAAACAGATGCCCTAACTTATAACATGATGCTATTATCATACTAACAGATGTGCTAATATTTTTTTTGATGCACTAATCAAACAAACAAATGCCCTAATTTAACATTAGGCTCTTATCTTACTAAGAGATGCTGTAACACAATTTTTTGATGCACTAATTATACAAACAAGTGTTGTAACACGTCGATTAATGCCCTAACCATAATAACAGATGCACTAATTACACAATGATGCCCTAACTAATTCAACAAATTTACAATTATTGCGTGTTTACACTTTACACATTAATGCCCTAAAATAAGTTTTTCCTTACTGTTGTTTGAGTTAATATATATTAAATATAAAAATAATTAATCAATCAACAAAATTTGTGCACTTACAGTTATATGTACTTCCGGCGGTGTCAACAGTGATAGACCATTCGTGAGAGCAAATAGAGGTGTCCGGTAATTGATGTCGGTAATTTGATGGAGGTTGCTAGTGTTCAATAGTTTTAATGACGGTGTCGATTCGATGGTGGTGATTCCCGGTGATGATGGTGGTGATTCCCGGTGATGATGGTGGTGATTCCCGGTGATGATGGTGGCGATGGAGATGGTGAGTAGGAGGTAACTGATGGAGTGGGTGTATAATAATGGAGTGTGTGTGATTTTATCCGAGTAAATAACGATTCCCGTTTTCTTTTTCTTTTTTTACCCTGAACTTTTAAACATTTTTGAAATCTATCCTGTAACTTTTTTTCTAACTTTTCTATCTAATTATACTTTTCTCTAGAACCGGACCCTATATATATATATATATATATATATATATATATATATATATATATATATATATATATATATATATATATATATATATATATATATATATATATATATATATATATATATATATGTTAGCGAACTTGTAATTTATACCAACCTTGATGATCATTTGCAAAAACTCTTGAATATTGTTAAGTTATTGTTAGACCACTTTTGTTATGTTGAGAGATTAAGGATGAACTAGGACTAGATTTGGAGTTGTTGCTAAGTGGTTATAATAGCTAGAAGATTTGGAAAAATAGTTTGACACATTTAATAATGAATCTGTCCCATTTTGGTTAATACAAAAAACTCAGTAGGGTGGTGACAAGTTTAGGCTAGAAATATAGAAAATAGACTCAATAACAAAAACGTTGCCACTTGAAGGAGTTAAAACGGGCTTGTAACGAATAAGATACACCATTTTCAATTTAGACGACGAAAACAATTATTTTCAGAAAATTTATGAATCTGTCCAGAATTTGGAAAGACCAAAACTGATGATAAATGGTATCTAGACTAGCCGAGACCTTGAAAATCCGATAGTACACTTAAATACCTTCGCGGGGATAGGTCAAACTTAAGAAACGAAGCTACGACGCAAAAGTTATGGCTTAATAAAGATTTGCGGCAACATATAGTTTTGACAACCTATTATTCCTCTATTAGAAAGCTGTTAGCATTTTTAGAAATAGATTTTGGACCTTTTAGTGCACGTTTTGGCTAAAATGAGGTAAACGGAAATGGTAGAGCATTACATATACTTATTAGACGAGTTAGAGACTTTTGAGATAACCGTTAACATGACGACTAAAATTTGGTCGCAAGATAAACAAGTTACGTTTTCTAAAAAGGGTGATTTTCTGAATAAACGATCAATTTGACGCAACTATATTTTTGGCGATAAACATTACAACAAACATTTACAAGTGATAAAGTAGAGTATGAACTTGCATGCACGACATCATTCCGTGACTTAAATCATATCATTCACAATAGGTTGCGAGTAGTTTCCAAGTCCGTTGTGCCTATGTATCTTGGGACTGTCGTGCCATATGTCTTGAGACTGTTGTGTCCTGCTTCTCGATGCCAGTTGTGTCAGTTGTGATCTTTGCATTGCTGTGGCTAAGGTGAGTTCATGGCCCCTACTTTACCTGTTTTATAACTATTTTGGGGGAGAATACATGCTCGTTTTTAACTAAACCCGATGCTTTTGAATGCTTTAAATGCTGTGATATATTGTTTTCATGATTTTGGACAATAAGTGTGTTTTGATTGCAATATGTGCCTTATTGTGTGAACTCAATTTGTGTGAATTGGCTTGAGTGTGTGAAACTGTTTAGTGATGCATTGATAGTATATATTTTGGGAAGTGACACCCAGTATGGATTTGGGAAGTGGCACCCAGTATACATTTTGGGAAGTGGCACCCAGTAATCATTTGGGAAGTGGCACCCAATCTATGTGTGGATCATTTATGCATGTTTGTAGTCTGTGGTTCAGTTGGCGCATCACTATATGAGCATGGTATCTGTATGATTGGTTTTGGTTCTAAATGTTTTGGATTATGATATTGTTTACAGATTGGATTTGGAACTGTGATTTAGGCAGTGTGAGCCTATGTTGAACTTGACTTGTTTGTGAAAGATGTTTTGAACTCGGAACCATCTGGTTCAACCATATTGTTTTAAACTAAAACCTATGAACTCACCAACCTCGTGTTGACCCGTTTTAGCATGTATTTTCAAGTTCTTAAAGATTTAGCTCACATTTGGTGGCGGTTGGCATTGCATGGTTATAGGATCGAGACATTTGGATATTCATTTGGGGACCTTTGTACTTATTTTATGGGCCTCCGCACAAAAAAATTTAACAATGTAAATTGATACTTTTGATTAATCAATTATATTCTAAATGATTGTGGTGAAAAACCGTTATTTGTACTTGTGTTGTGATACCAATTTTGTAACACCCCAGAGACATTGTCTTTCGCTGCGACCCGATTTTCGGGGTGTGACAGATTGGTATCAGAGCCTTGGTTATAGAGAACTGGGTATTTTTAAAACCTAGATTATAACTACTTTTACGAAAACTTAACCCTATGACCGCCACGTGCCTGCCTGCCAAGCTGATGCCTCGTGTATGATGTTATTGATGATATATTAGATGAGATGTTCTTGATATACTTGACGAGTTGTTTGATGAGATGCTTGATTGTATATTTGTTAAGATGCGTGCCTGACTATTGAATATTTTATATCCGTCTGTTTTAGCTGTTCACTATAAGCATTTCCATATGTTTATGCACGCACCGTACCTGTCACTGAGTTATGCAATTTTCTTGCGTAATCTCACTATTGAAGTTCGAGTTTGTATATTTGTCGTGATTTTGGGAATGATTTTGGATGTAACGGACATACTACTAGTACAACTAGGCTGAGTATTTCAAAAATTCATTGAACCTCGGGTGAATATAGACTGATCACCTATATTCAACCAGGGACAGTGGGACATAGCCTGATCACCTATGTTCGATATAGCCTGATCACCTAATCTCACTATTGAAGGTCGAGTTTGTATATTTGTCGTGATTTTGGGAATGATTTTGGATGTAACGGACATACTACTAGTACAACTAGGCTTAGTATTTCAAAAATTCATTGAACCTCGGGTGAATATAGACTGATCACCTATATTCAACCAGGGACAGTGGGACATAGCCTGATCACCTATGTCCGACTCAGAGGTGAATTTTGAAATACTTGGAGTAGTTATAATGGAATTATGTCCGGGTTGGTTTTTGATTTTGGGAATGGTAAAGTTTTGTGCGTGTACACGGACATTGAGTATTACTTCCACAAACACAACACACTGGCATCACAACACCGCATGAACCATAATACTCCTGGCACCGCTATACTTCTTTGTATATATGGAAATCCTGTTTGTCGCTGTCTGGCCGTAGTTCGCATCGGGTCGGGTTAGACCCGATTGGCACCGTTGAGATCTGAGTTGCTTATTTATAACTCATCAAGATTGTAATAAGTCCATTTGAGCTTATTGGAACGTTTGGATTCGATATTTGGCTATGTTCGGATTTGATTCTAGCTACATTTGGATTTGATATTGGCTATGTTGGATTTGGTTTTGATTCTGATTAAAAACTGGACTATTTAATTTTGTGATCTTGGACTTCATCCTAGATTTGGATTTGATGGGCAGACTTACTTCACTGGTGATCTTGTTACAGTAGCCTCTACCCTAAGCCTTATGCTCAATTGATGTTGTTCAATCAAAGTGGTTCAATCGAGGTTGTAGCTCCCACGTTAAGTACTATGTGCATTACTGATTCAACATCTTCCCTCAGAGTTGTACTCTGAACTCGCTAAACTCCCCATTTGGCAGAGATTTCACGCCCAACAGAAACTTTAAGACGTTAAGGAGTAACCTGAACTGCGTTCCTTGGGACAATCACCTAATTCTCCTTTCGTCCCTCGGGAATACGGTTATCTTACTAACCTCTTATAGGATAATAAACTGCTTTGCCGACAATTTACAAACTGCCCTTGATTTTTCTACCGACCATTTGCGGTCATCCTACAAGATGTTTTACTACTATTTCATGAAAATCAAAATTTTGATCTTACTACCATTTAATAAACGGCAAACTGTTTTCCTGTTACAATGTTATGAATCAAACTAAAAATCAAAATTTTGACCTTGCTACAATTTTATAAATGATGAAATCATTTTCGTATTATCCTATAAGTTGCTTCACAAATCATCTGATAAATCATTTTGAAAAACGATTTGCTGCCTTGCTACTATATCAGAAGCTATACCTCCGAAGCGAATCCCGCATCTCTACCTGAGTAATCGAGTGTGGCAATGGTTGAAATAGACACCTCCAGTTGGCCAAATTCTTTTATGATGATATCTACGACTCTAGTATTTCAAACGGCACTGTGTGAAGTGTTTTGCGGATGATCACCGAATCGTTAAGTAGAAGTTTGAGATACCCAACTTACTAACCCTAAACTTGTTCATGAGACTACCGAGAAGATCGTTCAGATCAGAACCGAGTTGCAAGCCGCTCACAAATTGTTAGAAGAGTTGTGCTGATAAATGACGTAAACCCTTGAATTGAAATCGCAAGGTCGCGATTCCGTTAAGGAGGTGAGACTGTGACAACCCGTAAATTTTCCACGTCAAAATTTATTTTCAAACTCCAATTTACGACTTTGAGACTTTACAAGAACACCTTTTACGAATAACTATTTGGTTGAATAAATATAAAACGTGGAACAACCCTCTTGAACACTATGAATTTAGACTACATTTAGTCCACAACGCTCCAGTACCTTGCTCCTACTTCGGTTCGAAATTTTAATCCCAAAGACAATTCCCTTTTTTGTTATTTACGATTGTTACTTTAAACAAACGCTTTTCGCGATTTAAAAGGACAACGCACCCGACACCCCTAACAATTATTTTTCATGCTTTCCCATACTCCTTAAATTATTTCAAGAGTGCCAAAAATCATTCTCTAACATTTTCCTAATTCTTTTACAAACGTTATTTAAAGATACGTATTTATCGTTAATCACCAAACCAACAACCAATACCTATTTTTAACACCCAATACATATAACATATACACTCTTGTATCAAAACAAGTATTCTACTCCAACAATACCACATGTGCCCCCCCCCTGGTTCCATAATTAATTACTAGACAAAGTTTACATCACACTTAATTAGCCAACACTAGTCCATGAAACATGGAATAATGTTGGGGGCTTGACTAGCCATATTGTCCCCCTAGCCCCCCTCCTAGCCGGCCAACCCCAAGGACCATTGACCAAGACTTTTGACCAAGTGTTGAATTACCAAAATACCCTTTTAAGTAAATTACCAAATCGCCCCTCCTTGCACTATAAATAGAGATGAGATCTAGCTCATTTTATTTTGCACATTTTCACCTAGAAAACCTCTTTTGCTACTCTTGTGGTTCGGCCAAATTTTAAAAGAAGAGGGAGATCCGGTTTTTGATTATTTCAAGTATTTAACGATCATTCACGAGCCTTGCATTAGCTATAAATCGATTTGGAGTAACCGTTGGGGTACTATTGTTCTTGCTCACATCTCATTTTCATCCTCTTCAAGTAAGCCAAAAACTATTTTCACCCTCTTTATATCATGAGATCTAGTATCAAGTTAGCTATACTTATTTATCACTTTGTACATGTTGACCAAGCTTTGTATTCACAATAATCTTGTAACCAATTGCTATGTTTTAAACAAATTTTGTTATGAACAAACTAAATGGTTATAGATCTCGACAAGAAAGTGATGATATATATATATATATATATATATATATATATATATATATATATATATATATATATATTATATATAACAGGATGCGTATGACGTCATCAAATGCAGGATTGATGAATAAGCGCTGGATTGATGAGTAATCATGATCTTATTCCACCTAAGCAGTCCACCTAAGCAATATTTGACCGAATAAAATTCGTTAGTTGACTTTTAATTCCGAAATTTTAAAAAGGATTCTAAATATTCGAACTTGGGTTGTTTACATAGCTTAATTATACGTCAATGTTACCATTAGACCAATTTATATTTTGTGATATAACTCGCACAAAAAATAACTATAATCTTCTTCTTTGATTACCAGGCGGAATTTTTGGAATGGTATATGTATTTTCTAAACATGTATCCCGGATTTTTTTAAAAGATATGTTTAATTTTAATTTGTAGAAGATATAGTTTGAAAGATAAGTTTGGAATGTATTTTGTATAAATCTTTTGTTCCCATATTTAACATCATAATTATACTTTAACGCGTATTTTGTATAAACTTTTTGTTCCTATATTTAAGATCAGAGTTCTACCCTATCACTATATATACATCATATATATACCTCATATTATAACGTTTTTTATAAACTCAAAAAAACAATAAACTCTATTGATAATAATATAGCCATTATGCACGGCCAAAGACACTCTGCAAGGCTTGCAAAAGGAACTGACAAGAAGAACATGAGTGCTTCTTTAGGAGGTATGTTTTTTACATGTAATTTAATCATTAGAATGTAATTTAATCATTAGTTTGCTAGCACTGCCAGACTGTATTGGTAGTACTGCTCGATGTACATGATACTGCTTATGTGTGTTTGTACTGCTGGAGATACTTGATACTGCTTATGTGTGTTTGTATTGCTCGATATATTTGATACTGCTTATGTGTGTTTGTTTTGTTTGTTAATAAACGATGGTGCATGTAAATATTAGCTTGATTATACAACAACAACATAAAAATTACAATATTAAAAACTATTAATATAAATTAACAATATAAGTAATACATTAATGAGGATAGCATATGTTATGTAAATAATTTGATGTTTTAACACATGAATGTTTTTTAACAAATAATTTATTCGTAAAGTTGTTATAATCTTATTTATGTTGTTGTTGGATCAATCTAATGCTTTATTATATGAACGTCTTTATATATTGATTATAGTTCCTGGTGCAAATACAAGCAATACTATACAGAAGAAACATACTAAAGCCTCTTCACAAGGTATTCTATTCTTATATAGGTTTTCGTGAATCCTACATTAATTTGTTTTAATTTACCATATAAGTTTATGATTTGTATCCACCTTCAGATACAACAAGCAGAGGATCTGGCAGTCACGTTCATCCTAAAACCCCTTCACAAGGTATTTTGTTGTTGTATATGTCTTTCATGTATCGTATCTTAGTTTGTATTGTTTTACCCTGAAAGTTGTTGATTTTGTATTTGGTAATCATCCACACTATAATTTTGATACAACAGGTACAAGATCAGCCAACCATGTTTCCGATGTTGTTACACGATCAACAGGTATTAGCTTCATCAATGTTTTATTGCAGTAACTTTGTTGATATTTTATTTATGTACATTTTACATGATGTTTATACTATGTTACTTAATTTATAACTGCTAAATTAGTAGGAAATATAGGTTTGGTTCAGCCATCTTCTTCGTCTGAATTGGATAATTCCATATTTGAAAGTGATACACCCGGTAGTATATCTGGAACAGTTGTTTCTGATGTCGTTGCTAAAGCTAGAGGTAGTACATTGAACATTAATTTTTTTATTTAATACAGTAATACATTGTATTTATACAATCGTAATTGTTCCAGCATCTAAACCACCTGCAAAGGGCAGATTTGGCCACGTCTCATCATCTTTTGAGTCACAACCATCTCATGAAGGTAACATGTTTCTAAACTGATCGTGTTCATATTATAAATTGTGATTATAGTATACACATTAAGTATGTTTGTACATTCTAAATTGCGGTAAATCTATATCCATTGAATAATAGGATCTGTTCGATCATTAAAAAGGAAATCTACCAGTCAATCAAGCTGTTTTGAAACACACTCCACGTATGAAAACTCTAGGATTGATTCTTCCAACTTTCAATCTCAATCAGGTATGAATATTTGTTTATAAAAACCCGCACTTTTATTGTTATATGTTATACAACAATTTGTTTTGTTATTGTTGCTAGGGGCGACAAACTCAAAAGGTGATTCGAAAAGATTTGCTTATATTAGAAATCAACAAAAAGATTTGAGGTACCAAACAACATCTTCGGACGCACCTTCACACCGGAACAAAAAAACCGTTATGCATACATCGTCTTATGCAAAATTTCCTTCAGGTTTTGTACAAACATTCTGGATAATGTCTGTTCCAGATTGCTTATTTTATATAAATAACATTGTCATAATTTCTTTGTGTATTCGTAGGATCTAATTCTCATCCAATTAAAAACAATGGAAAGAGTATGTCCACAATTAAAATTCCTAAGCCAGGTTTATTTAAAATGGTTGATTCATTATACATATTTCATTTTAATGTGATATAAAAAAAAACAGCGTTTTCTATATATATATATATATATATATATATATATATATATATATATATATATATATATATATATATATTTATATATATATATATATGAATGTGAACATGGCCATTAAAGGAAGATGCATCTCCGTATGGCATTCACACAAATTTAACGAAGAACACGATCCTTACAGTCTTGACTGTGTTTTCCAGGATGAAGAGGTATATCAGATGAAATTAGTAAATACCTATATTTGTGTATATTTATTATATATGTTAAATTGATATTTGAACTATATGTACAGTCGAACCGTATCCAAATCTATGTCAAAAAAGAGTTTATGTTTAAATTTGAGCCTCTTTTACGAGAAGGTCAATGTTACATAATCTCTAATTTTGGAGTAGCAGAGAATGCCGGAAGGTTACCTTTGTTACCAAACCAGTGGAAAATATCTTTTTATAAAGGAACCGAGGTTACCCGTATTGATCACATCGACGACAACTTTGTTGGGTTCGTTAACGAGCCATTCTCAAGTATTCTCGATACAGATAATGAATACCACGAACATGATTGTGTTGGTATGTGTTTTTTTAAAAATTATATACAACAGTTGGTGTTACTTGAATGTTTATGTGCATATTTTTATAACAAATGTTTTCCCAGATATTGTTGGTACAGTCGTAGCTATTGGGAAAATAGTGACGTTGAACAATTCTGGCGGTCCTAAGCTACGGAGGACAATTGTCGTTGAAGATGCCGAGTAAATATATTTTATAAATTATTATTTGTTTAAAATAAAAATAACGTGTATAGAATAGTATTCATTTGTAATCATATATTGAGTGTACCCTATTTTATGCAGATCTCTGAGAATTGATTGTACTTTTTGGGACAATTGGGCATTAATGTGGAATGACTACGACAACAAACGTGACGAGCTTTGTCATATAGACATCCTCTTGATGCTGGGGAAAGTGAAATATTGGGACAGTAAGTTTTATAGATGACTTTTAAATTTTTGGTTACGTAATTAAGATTTTTAATTCATATTAATAGATTTTAAAAGTGTCTATATTTGTTGTGCAACACAGATAAGCCATCAATACATAATGCTTTGTTTGGCACAAGAATATTCATAAACAGGGATGTGCCACAATTGTTGGATTTCCGGAAAAGGTATATACATTGATACCGGCACATGTGTGTTTTAGTTTTAAACTAAAAACATGTTAAATTTATTAGGAACCTATTTATACGTTTCACAGATACGAAGAGCAGGAGGGGTATGATGCAGGTGAATTCAGAATTGAGGATCATTCAGTTGGCAGCCATGTTGTTACGCCTGCGGAGTTCATGCACGGCTGTGTGAAGCAAATAGTTGGAACAATTCGAAGCATTGAACCGGTAAAACAAAATTTATTGTTATGGGTATAATATAAATATTATTTTATCACTAATTAAACCCACGTTAGTAATGTTTATGTGTGTTTTTGTATCTAAATACAGGAGTCACACTGTGTAGTTTATGCAGAAGTACATAGCATACAAGAGGAAAATGGGTGGGTTTATACGGGTTGCAAATCATGCAGTACAAGAGTGACACCAATTGTTTTAAAACGCAACTCGGGCACAAGGAATAAGAAACAGTTGTGGTATTGTAAAAACCATGGAGAAACATATGCCGTTGCTTCCAGGTATGTAAAACAACCTATATATATATATATATATATATATATATATATATATATATATATATATATATATATATATATATATATATATATAAATTATTTGGATTTGTCCTTAAACATATAATACATAATGTGGATATTTGGATACTTCGCGTTCGGTGATAAATATTTTATATATGTAGGTTCAAAATCATTGTGCGCATATTTGACCATAGTGGTACTGCACAAGTCGTGATTTTTGACAAGAGTGTGCACAAAATGACAAATTTAACAGCGTGGGAGATAATGGAGAGCGAAGGCATGAACACAGAAGAATACTTTCCGGATGCACTTAATCAAATTATTGGGAGGAAGTATCTTTTCAAAATTTTATTTTCTGAGTTCAATCACAACAACAATAGTTATATATATAGAGCGGAGAAAGTGACGGACGATGTTGATATAATCAACTATTTCAAGAATGGCTTTATAGAAGAAGAGGTCTGATTCATTTTTCCTTTAATGTACCTAACAATGGTTTGTGTTTATAAACAAGTATATGCTAATCCTTATGAATGAATCAAAATAGGATGACGACGAGGAAGACGAAGGTTTAGAGAACAATTCCGTGTGTTCAGATGATGGATCGGAAACACATTCTGATGATATTAGTGAGGTATTGTGCATTGTATTTTTTAATTTCTAAAAACACCGTTAAATTGTAACAAACAATACAAATTAATCTTTTACATCTTCTCGCAACATGTAGCAGGAACCAACAAACGAAGATGTTGTTGAAACGACAGACGCAACGGATGATATTCCAGCAGTGTGCGTTGGTGCCACGAACGCCACTTTAATTCAAATTGATGATGTAGGCAAGCGTACGACAGACAACGTTAACAGTGTACCAGCGACACTGGATGACGAAACACCAGCTAATGATCTTAATAATCAAGAGGAGCAAGAAGACAATTAATTTACATAAGCGTTTTTTAATATTTTTGAACAATTTAATTACAAATTGCAAACTTGCATGTGTGTGGATATTCGTATTAAGCTTTATTCATATTAAGTTTCATTAATTTATCTACCAGTGCAAATGTTGATCATTACGTGAAAAAATGATATAGCAGTACCAAGTATATGAAGCGGTACTAATATAATATTGCATTGATAACCACATGTATAACACTATATTATCTCAAATACAACAGTACTAACGTAACCAGCAGTATTAACATTGGTGATGTTTAAAAATAATATTAACCGGGATAGAAGATGTTGTTGAAACGATAGACGCAACGGATGATATTCCGGCAGTGTGCGTTGGTGCCACGAACGCCACTTTAATTCAAATTGATGATGTATGCAAGCGTACGACAGATAACGTTAACAGTGTACCAGCGACATTGGATGACGAAACACCAGCTAATGATCTTAATAATCAAGAGGAGCAAGAAGACAATTAATTTACATAAGCGTTTTTTAATATTTTTGAACAATTTAATTACAAATTGCAAACTTGCATGTGTGTGGATATTTGTATTAAGCTTTATTCATTACGTGAAAAAATGATATAGCAGTACCAAGTATATGAAGCGGTACTAATATAATATTGCATTGATAACCACATGTATAACACTATATTATCTCAAATACAACAGTACTAACGTAACCAGCAGTATTAACATTGGTGATGTTTAAAAATAATATTAACCGGGATAAGGATGTATACATGATACTTACCTATAAAATTAAAATAAAAAAATTACTACTATTTCGAAGGATGAATATGTACACATTTAATTTTTAAAATTAAAACAACAACCTTATCAATTCCTTGGGTCAAGTGAAGTCGATTCATTGCCCTATTTTCGTGTATATAACTTCCTACACATGATAATAAGAATTTTTAAAATGATATATACATATTATAATCATTTTTTCAAGAATATGATAAATTTTTAGAAAATATGATTTGAAAGATAAGTTTAGAATGTATTTTGTATAAATATTCTGTGCATATATTTAAGATCATATACCTACTTTGACACTATATGGGGGTCAAATATATATTTAAGAGTACTTTGTACTGCTATAAATAATACGTATGTGCTATGTAGTACTACTGAGTTATCTCCATTATGTATTTTAATTTTGTACTACTACGTCCCCGACTTGGTACTGATATTATAACCAGTTCATAAGAGTTATATTAAAACGCAATGTCACTTTAAATATACGTAGTCCATTGTTTTTATACCCCATTAATTCTAACAACGTTTTTAAATGCTCATACACAAACGAACGTAATCTTTATATACAATAAAGCTATGATAATCAAATATTTTGTAGAATTTCCAAATCTATATTTAGAGCATGATATAAATCATGTAAACTCTAGAAAACGTTTAAATTGTAAACGTAATTTTTATCTATAACAAATATATGAGAAACAAATTTTCAGTTTCCATTATATGGTCACCTTCAAACTCTATAAATAAAGCCATATATTAACACATATTGAATATATATCTTCAAAAATTACGAACATAAAATACAAACAATGTCACACCGAAGATCACACAAGGTACATAATCTTAAGTTGAATGTGTTTTGTTAATTATCAGATGAATTAGATACTAATTACTACAATTTTGTCAGGGTAATCCGAAAACAGATCACCACCATCCTCCATCATCAGCCGATGGCTCGCTCGATAAGAATATACCAAACATCATCATATCAGATGATGAGGATGTACAATAACTACATTAACTGTTTATTTACATTATATATGAAACACATTATCTGATTATGTTTAGCATGAATGCAGGATGGACAATTTGATTTGTTCAAAAAAGATATATCCAGTGTGCATATATTGGACGATGAAGAGGTATCCTTCATAACATGTCTAAGTACTATTTTTCTAAACTACCCAGAGGCACTACCTTATAAGATTATCATGAATTGTTTTACATATACGAATACTTATTTTCCAATAATCTTTAGCTAAAATAAATGCTTGAACAATGGTACATGTTTAAAACAACAGGGTTGGTTGATTCTATTGGTCGAGACGTTTACATGTTTAGATAATCAATTGATTATATCTATAACTTAAAATTATGTAGCATATATCCATTAATATATCACAGGATCTAATTATCTTTATAATACTTGCAGGTTGGCCTATCAGATGACGAGGTATTATAACATAACTAAGGTTATTATTATTAATAATAGTTTTTGTTATGTTTAACGAATTAAATATAAATGTTAAATTTATAGATTTATGCTATTGGTGTTAACGGATATCGAACTACTCCAATTTGTAATAAGCGAAAACCACATGATCCGTATGTATGCAAAATATTCAATGAAGATGCTGATTTACATGATACCAATAACGAGGTATTATATAAAAATTTTACTGCGTAGTAATTTGCATTGTAGTAAACATAAAATACTTAATGGTTTTTATTTTTGGATGCTCTGTTTAGGTTGTTTGTTTAACACATAACAATCGGAGATTGTCAAAGGCGAAACCCAGGACCCGTAAAAACGGATGCAAGTTTGATTATTATGAAAATCAAACTGATAACGAGGTATTTTCATAAAATTTTCATTACGTCGAGCTCATCTATTATAAAATCTAAATATCAATCTAATAGTTGCAGGCTGATCAAACAACACATAAACGGTTTAGACCAACTAAAGACAACAAGTTAGTTAGCAACGATATTTTTTATGTTGTTTCATCAGATGATGAAAAAAAAACAAAAAACACGTGACAACAAAGAGGTATAAAAAATGGTTGTAATCCATATTATGTGATACTTATTAATCAGGGGAACTAACAACTTTTGCATTACTTGCAGCCTCTCCCACCTATACACAAACGCCGTAGGCTTGCTAAAAACGGCAAAATAGTCAACAACATAATTGTTGACCTGGATTCATCAGATGATGGAAAGCCACAAGCAAGCAAAGTTGTAGATCTAACTTCGATTGATGATAAAAAAACGCGATCAAAGCGTGTGGAGACTATGACTGCTAATCATCCTGGGGGAAAAAACCCATTGGTAATAATAATTTATGTTTGTACATTATATTTCTATAAAACATATATGTTAAACGAAACATCCTTGCTAATCCCACATTATTAAGCTAACATATACAATAAGGTATACTAACTATATTTTTGGTATGTAGAAACCCATTTTCTCACGGAACTATATGCTATATGATGAAGATACGGATGATGAACATGATAACAACAACAACGTATCTGAAACAGGCATGTGTGTCAATATCAATGCTCTCAAAGAACCCTCTTACCCCACGCGAGATTGTAAACCTAAATATACTATCCCTGATGAATTTGTTGTTGAAGACTCTTCCACAGGTTGTTTGTTAAAATTTTTTTTTTATTATTATTTGTGTTTGTAAATTGTTAAACATGTTTTAAAATAATAGTTTGTTTATATAATTTTATAGTTGATAATTTCATAGGCGACTCAAGATATACATCTATTGATGACGATTATGATGAAGATTACCAATCTAACATGGTTGACAATGACGTGTGGGACGAGATGCCTGATATCGATGGAAAAGTACATGGTAGAATCATCCACATCAGCGATGTTGATGAAGAAACGTGGGAAATAAATTCAGCCGCGTATAGTGTCAGTTATGACTCTAACGACGATGATGTCAGCAACTTTATCAATGACAGATCTACTGATTATGAAACAACCAGTGATGATGACAGCGAAGATGAATTATGAACAAATGGAACACGATTTCCCATGTTATCATCTTAGATTATTTACAATAAATACTTAAGTTTCATGTTATCATTTTAGATTATTTACAATAAAGACTTATGTTCTAATTTTTTAATAAATTAACCTCATTACTTTTCACATGAGACTTTGCTACTTAAGCATTCGATGTTTATAATTTATATGCGTAATCCATCTCATAACAAAAATATGTTACTAACTTTGTTTGTGTGAAATATACCGCCAGAGTATGAAATAAAATCAAATATCAGCAAAACACACCAACTAATCAACAAACAAAGACAAAGCAAACTAATAAAAAATCATATCCATTTAAACTCTGGTAGGACAGAACATGGTACTGTCAGTGTCAGTAATGTAATAGAACATGATACTGCATTGTGTGCGAATATGAAAGACAAAAATATTGACAATAGGCATCATTTAAAATTGATTACAACCATCCAGTATAAAATTACAAGTCATGCCCGCCCATTGGGCGGGCTTTGAAGTCTAGTGTATATATATATATATATATATATATATATATATATATATATATATATATATATATATATATATACACATATACATACATATATATACACATATACATATATATATATATATATATATATATATATATATATATATATATATATATATACATATACATATATATACATATATAGATATATATACATATATATATATATATATATATATATATATATATATATATATATATATATATATATATATATATATATATATATATATATATATATATATACACACACACACATGTTAGCGAACTTGTAATTTATACCAACCTTGATGATCATTTACAAGAACTCTTGAATATTGTTAAGTTATTGTTAGACCACTTTTGTTATGTTGAGAGATTGGGGGATGAACTAGGACTAGATTTGGAGTTGTTGTTAAGTGGTTATAATAGCTAGAAGATTTGGAAAAATAGTTTGACACATTTAATAATGAATCTGTCACGTTTTGGTTAATATAGAAAAATCAGTAGGGTGGTGACAAGTTTAGGCTAGAAATATAGAAAATAGACTCAATAACGAAAACGTGGCCGCTTGAAGGAGTTAAGACGGGCTTGTAACGAAAAAGATACACCATTTTCAATTTAGACGACGAAAACAATTATTTTCAGAAAATTAATGAATCTGTCCAGAATTTGGAAAGACCAAAACTGATGATAAATTGTATCTAGACTAGCCGAGACCTTGAAAAGCCGATAGTACACTTAAATACCTTCGCGGGGATAGGTCAAACTTAAAAAACGAAGCTACGACGCAAAAGTTATGGCTTAATAAAGATTTGCGGCAACATATAGTTTTGACAGCCTATTATTCCTCTATTAAAAAGCTGTTAGGATTTTTAGAAATAGATTTTGGACCTTTTAGTGCATGTTTTGGCTAAAATGAGGTAAACGGAAATGGTAGAGCATTACATACACTTATTAGACGAGTTAGAGACTTTTGAGATAACCGTTAACATGACGACTAAAATTTGGTCGTAAGATAAACAAATTACGTTTTCTAAAAAGGATGATTTTCTGAATAAACGATCAAATTGACGCAACTATATTTTTGGCGATAAACATTACAACAAACATGTACAAGTGATAAAGTAGAGTATGAACTTGCATGCACGACATCATTCCGTGACTTAAATCATATCATTCACATTAGGTTGCGAGTAGTTTTCGAGTCCGTTGTGCTTGTGTATCTTGGGACTATCGTGCCATATGTCTTGAGACTGTTGTGTCCTGCTTCTCGATGCCAGTCGTGTCAGTTGTTATCTTTGCATTGCTGTGGCTAAGGTGAGTTCATGGCCCCTACTTTACCTATTTTATAACTGGGAAGTAGCACCCAGTATACATTTTGGGAAGTGGCACCCAGTAATCATTTGGGAAGTGGCACCCAATCTATGTGTGGATCATTTATGCGTGTTTGTAGTCTGTGGTTCAGTTGGCGCATCACTATATGAGCATGGTATCTGTATGATTGATTTTGGTTCTAAATGTTTTGAATTATGATATTGTTTACAGATTGGATTTGGAACTGTGATTTAGGCAGTGTGAGCCTATGTTGAACTTGACTTGTTTGTGGAAGATGTTTTGAACTCGGAACCGTCTGGTTCAACCATATTGTTTTAAACTGAAACTTATGAACTCACCAACCTCGTGTTGACCCGTTTTAGCATGTATTTTCAGGTTCTTAAAGAGTTAGCTCACATTTGGCGGCAGTTGGCATGGCATGGCATGGTTATAGGATTGAGACATTTGGATATTCATTTAGGGACCGTTGTACTTATTTTATGGGCCTATTTCTGCAAAAAAAATTTAACATTGTAAATTGATACTTTTAATTAACACTACAACAAAAGTGGCTTTTTAGGACCCTTTGTGTGGGACGCTATGATAATGGAGTCCTAAAAAACTGTTTAATAGGACATATGAGCATTTAGGGTCCTTTTTAAATATTTGCTACTTAGGCAATGTCCTAAAAAGTTATATAATAGGATGGTCGATGATTTGGGGTCCTATTATCATATACCTTAATAGGACGCTTAAAATATGGATCCTAATAAATTACTTTATAAGACATTTAGTTGTTGGTGTACCATTATGTGATAGTGTAATACGACACTTGATCACTAGATGTCCTATTATCATATACCTTAATAGGACGCTTAAAATATGGATCCTAATAAATTACTTTATAAGACATTTAGTTGTTGGTGTCCCATTATGTGATAGTGTAATACGACACTTGATCACTAGATGTCCTATTATGACATAACCTTAATAGGACGCTTAAAATATGGATCCTAATAAATTACTTTATAAGACATTTAGTTGTTGGTGTCCCATTATGTGATAGTGTAATACGACACTTGATCACTAGATGTCCTATTATGACATAACCTTAATAGGACGCTTAAAATATGGATCCTAATAAATTACTTTATAAGACATTTAGTTGTTGGTGTCCCATTATGTGATAGTGTAATACGACACTTGATCACTAGATGTCCTATTATGACATAACCTAATAAGACATAATAGGACACTTGAGTTTTGAGTCATAAGACATCAGTTAGTTAAAACGCTTATTCACAAAAAGTTTTATTATAGCAAAATTTAATAGGACCTTTGACACGTGGGTATTATAACGTTAACCTTTATAGGACGCTTATGTACAATGGTTTTATTATTGTACACCATAATAGGACATTTCATTTTTGAGTCATATAACATCATTTTTTTAAAACGATTATTTGCAAAAGTTTTATTATAACAAAACTTAATAGGACCCTTAAAGGATGCATATTCATTATGGTTTTATTACAATACACCATAATAGGACACTTGATACATAAGTCATAAAACATTAATTATTTAGAACGCTTATTCGCAAATGTATTATTAAAACATAAGTTAATATGACAGTTGATACTTGGGTACCATAGATTGATACTTGGGTACCATAGATTGATACACCTATGTCTTTTAACATTAACCTTTATAGTACGCTTATTTGTTGTGGTTTTATTATCATACGCCATAATAGAACACTCCTTATTATGTGATAGTGTAATACGACATTGCATCTGGTGCAAGAACGTATGATGTGCAATACATATGACTTACTTAGGTGTGTACTATAAACTCATACACTTAAAAAATTGGTTTCATACATTTTACACGTTTTCGCCGGTATTTACACGTTTTCGTGTAAGAACGTATGATGTGCAATACATATGACTTACTTAGGTGTGTACTATAAACTCATACACGAAAACGTGTAAATAGCACCAAAAAAAGCCACTTTTCTTACGGGGGTACTAAAAATACGGATGAAAACGTGTAAAAACGGACGAAAACGTGTAAATACCGGCGAAAACGTGTAAATACGGACGAAAACGTGTAAATACGGAAGAAAACGTGTAAAAACGGACGAAAACGTGTAAATACGGACGAAAACGTGCAAAAACGTGTAAATACTGAGAAAAACGTGTAAAAACGGACGAAAACGTGTAAAAAACGGACGAAAACGTGTAAATACGGACGAAAACGTGTAAATACGGACGAAAACGTGTAAAAACGGACGAAAACGTGTAAATACGGACGAAAACGTGTAGATACTGAGAAAAAAGTGTAAAAATGGATGAAAACCTGTAAATACGGATGAAAACGTGTAAATACGGATGAAAACGTGCAAAAACGGATGAAAACGTGTAAAAACGGACGAAAACGTTTTAATACGGATGAAAACGTGTAAAAACGGACGAAAACGTTTTAATACGGACGAAAAAGTTTTAAAAGGAGAGGGAGGAAGAAGAAAGGCTGGCTGAGGAAAAGGAAGACGACCGTCATATTCAAACACCACCAACCACTCCTCCACATTCTCCACCAATTGTCCATGAATCACCTCTAGTGTCTCAACAAGCAAGAAAACAAAGAAGATAACTAGGCTCAAAAGGGATGATCTAATCTCCTAAGCGTCTGAAAGGGTGAAAAAGTCCGCAAAGCTGGAACGTACCAAGAAAGCTAGTGTAACAACCGACAAGTTTCCAAAATTTGTTCTACGAGCCAAAATAACTATTTTGATATTCCTTAGCTTTTAAAACTCTTTGAACTTGTTTTGGATTGAATAACAATGGATATCTTGTTGAAACTTGAGAGTTATTCATTTATCGAGCCAACATAACCTAAAACACGCGAAACGAATCGAATTTGCCAAATAAATTAATTTCGATAAAGTTATGCATATTTATACTCGTTCTTATCAGAAAAATTATTTCGGGAATAATGAAGCAAGTTTCATAGTTTTTCGAGTCTGTTTGGTACGACGAAAACGTATAAAAACGGACGAAAACGTGTAAATACGGATGAAAACGTGTAAAAACGGACAAAAACGTGTAAAAACGGACAAAAACGTGTAAATACGGACGTAAACGTGTAAATACGGTCAAAAACGTGTAAATACTGAGAAAAATGTGTAAAAACGGACGAAAACGTGTAAATATGGATGAAAACGTGTAAAAACAGATAAAAACGTGTAAATACAGACGAAACGTGTAAATACGGATGAAACGTGTAAAAATGGACGAAACGTGTAAATACGGACAAAACGTTAGATACTGAGAAAAAGTGTAAAAATGGACGAAAACCTGTAAATACGATGAAAACGTGTAAATACGGAGAAAACGTGCAAAAACGGATGAATACGTGTAAAAACAGACGAAAAACGTTAATACGGAAAATGAAAGAGAAAACGTGTAAACAGAAAACGGACGAAAAACGTGTAATACGAAAGTGTAAAACAGAAACGTGTAATTGAAAAAACGTGAATCGGACAAAACATGTAAAAAAGGAGGAAAACGTGTAAATACGGACGAAAACGTGTAAAAATGGACGAAAACGTGTAAATACGGACGAAAACGTGTTAAAACGGACGAAAACGTGTAAATACGGACGAAAACGTGTAAATACTGACAAAAACGTGTAAATACGGACGAAAACGTGTAAAAAACTGATGAAAACGTGTAAATACGGAAGAAAACGTGTAAATACTGACAAAAATGTGTAAAAACGTACGAAAACGTGTAAATACGGACGAAAACGTGTAAATACGTATGAAAACGTGTAAAAATGGACGAAAACGTGTAAATACGGACGAAAACGTGTAAATACTGACGAAAACGTGTGAATCCGGGCGAAAACGTGTAAATATGGACGAAAACGTGTAAATGCGGACGAAAACGTGTTAAAACGGACGAAAACGTGTAAAAAACGGACGAAAACGTGTAAATACGGACGAAAACGTGTAAAAACGGACGAAATAATTTGGTTAAGACCAGACCTATGTCGATCCGGTTAATCAACCTGGTGGGTCTGGGGTAGGAAATGAAGTAACTCCACCTCGTCCTGATCCTTTTAATCAACCTGGTGGATCTGGGGTTACTCCACCTCGTCCTGATCCGGTTAATCAACCTGGTAATGACGAGGAAAAGAATGAGGATGAACAGACGAAGGACTTTGACATGGATAAGGATGATGAGACAAATAAGATGTTTTTTGATGAGGAAGAGATCAATAAAGCTGCTGTAGAGCTGGAATTGGAAAAGAAGAGGGAGGAAGAAGAAAGGTTGGCTGAGGAAAAGGAAGACGACCGTCATATTCAAACACCACCAACCACTCCTCCACATTCTCCACCAATTGTCCATGAATCACCTCCAGTGTCTCAACAAGCAAGAAAACAAAGAAGATAACTAGGCTCAAAAGGGATGATCTAATCTCCTAAGCGTCTGAAAGGGTGAAAAAGTCCGCAAAGCTGGAACGTACCAAGAAAGATGACCAACTACGTGACCAAGTCGAAACCTTAACCAATATGGTCACTGGTCTTGTCGGACAAGTGAATGAGCTGCAAAACACCAAAGCTAGTGTAACAACCGACAAGTTTCCAAAATTTGTTCTACGAGCCAAAATAACTATTTTGATTATCCTTAGCTTTTAAAACTCTTTGAACTTGTTTTGGATTGAATAACAGTGGATATCTTGTTGAAACGTGAGAGTTATTCATTTATCGAGCCAACATAACCTAAAACACGTGAAACGAATCGAATTTGCCAAATAAATTAATTTCGATAAAGTTATGCATATTTATACTCGTTCTTATCAGAAAAATTATTTCGGGAATAATGAAGCAAGTTTCATAATTTTTCGAGTCTGTTTAGTACGTCGAATGGGTCCCACATTGTTTATGCCAAAAGTTTTACCTAGTTGGCAATTTATACCCCCGCCCAAAATTTACCCCCCGCCCCCATACTATGATTTGGCCAGGTTTAGTCCCTCACAGGGTATAAAAGGCGAATTTTTTTTTTATATTTTATTCATTTTTACACACTCTCACACACATATCTCTCTCACCCCTCCCCCACCTCCGTCCGGCCACAATTCTGGCAGCCACCGTCGATGGAAAATTTTCCGGCGAAACCCAAACCTATACCATTCGATAGATCAAGCAACGGAGACCCTTTCTGGAGAGTATGAGACCAAGAGGAGCTCGTTTGATCATGTTTTGAAGGCCACCACATCCGGTACACCAGCAGTTTCCGGCGACTTTTCTGGTCACCTGAATATTTTTCCGGCCATTTTTATTTTATTGCACCAAAAGATAGATCGGGCTATCCCCTCCCTCTCTCTTCCACATCCGACCACCACACCGGAAAAAAATTCCGGCCAAACTTCGGCTACTCTTTTTCTTGTTCCAAAACTTAGATCGACCCACCCCGACTTTATTTCTACCAGCCACTCGCTGCCAATCACCACCGTACACCGGCACGCTCCTCCCCACCTCGCTGCTGTCACCACCAAGAGCCACCACAGCCCTCCCCACCATCGTCCCACGGTAAAAATCAACCACGCGCCTCCTTTTTGGTTTTTAATAAACATTTTAACAAACCCTAATTTTTATTTTTATTAAATCCGGATTTTAAATAAATTTTATTAAAAAAAAAAGGTTCAGAAACCCTAAACTCGTGTGGATCTTTTGCTTGGTCCCGGCTCACAGTTGACTCGGTTAACCACCGAGTCAACTCAGTTGAGTTTGCTCTTTTAATGCTATTGATGTTGTTGTTGAGTTTGGATGTGGTTTTGTTTGGATTTGGTTGTGGGTTGCTCTCGGCAGCCACGGCTAGTCCAAGCCGTGACTCACGGCGACCACAGTAGCAATAATATTGATTTTTTTTTGTAGATTTGTAGTTTTTTTAATTGATCCGTATAGATGTATATGTTTTTTTTTTGTAGATCTAACCTTTTTTTTTTTTTTTTTTTTTTTTTTTTTTTTAGTGTTGCCGTTTGGTGGTTGCCGTTTGCCGGAAAATTTTAAGGTTACCGGAAAAAAATCGCGTTGCTGCTGCGGCTGATTTGTGCTTTTTTTTTTTTGGGCTAAATAAATTGTTGTATGTGCATTTTTTGTTTTGATTCTTTTTTCTTTTCATTATCGGTTTGTTATATATATGTCGGAATTTGAATAAGTTGTTGTTCCTTATTATTTTTTTTTTTCAGATTTGTTTGTGGTTAAGTACTGTTATGCACTGTTCGGGTTACTGTTCCTAAGGGTTGGGTTTTAGAATATATATATAATTCATATTAAAGATTTTTAAAAAAATGAAACTAAAATTAATGTTTTCTATTAAAACTTGTGTGGATCCATGTTTTGAAACCGAGAATCGTCTGACTTGTGGGCGAGTCGACTCAACTCAGTGAGTTGAGTCAACTCGACCGAGTCAACTCACCGAGTTGAGTTGACTCGGATATTGGCTATATTTCTGTGTGGATGTGATATCCTAGATTCGCATTGGGTTTATTGTTGTTGTTAATTATTTTGACTCGTATGGAGTCGAGTCATGACTCATTATGAGTCACGACCTGATTGGGTGATCCGAACTGTATATACCTTTGCTTATCTGCTTTTTGTTGCCTCGGTTCAAATTAGATTAGCATGTTCGGTTGGTGCTTGGTTTTGTTTATAGTTTAGATTTGACTCGGATTTGGTATTTACTTTGTTGTTGGTTGCGATAAGCTTACTCCTCTTGATCATTTTATTGTTGTCGTTGTTTTGTTTGACACATATTAGGGTGAGTCGTGACTTGTTACGAGTCACGACGTGAGTGTGGTTGTCTTATTTAGATAGTGGCGATTTGTTGTCGACTGATGTGGGAAGACACTGCAGTTTGTGGACATAATGAAGTGGGAAGACACTGCAGTTTCGTAACTTGCTGTCATGGAATTTAGAGTTTGCACAGCTTATGTGTACATGTTTATATACGTTAGAAAAGGCTTAAATGCTTATGCGTACATGTTTATATACATGATTTTTTTGCTAATATTTCGTGACTATTTCAACGGGTTCTGTGTTCTTTGAATGACTCATGCACCTGTGCAACAATAGTTCTTACATGTCTGATATTTTCACAGGGGTTCAAGTCGGTTGCAGCTAGTATCTAAGGATGGAGGGTGTGGTGCCACTTTTCAGCTATCGTTCTTGTGATGGGATCTACCTTCTCTACTCCTATAGCTCGTGTCAAGTCACTATTGAATTCAAGTTTAGCTGCTGTTTGGGATTGCTTGTACAGGTTGTTTTGGGTTGCTTGTCAAGGATATTGCTGATCTATCTTCATTTACAAATTATGAATTTGACATGTTATAAGAACATTGAAATACATATTACTTATACGAACAACATGACAGTTTTGACAGTTTTGACTATTTGTTAATGTATCCTGTCGATATCCACTTTTAATATTCATTTTCTTTTTATTCATACAGGCATCTTTGGGACGAGATCCAACTCGATTGGATCTTTTTAGTGCATGCTTCGCTGACAAAGATGGAAATACCAAAAATGAAGACACTGCAAAAGCGATTGTAAGTAATATGCTTTTATGTTTGCAAAAGTGTATTAATAGCAGAAGTTAAACACAATATGCTTTGTTCCGTAATACATGCTTTTCCTATATGTTGTTCATGTTTATATAAAATGCAGGATGATATGAAACGACGTAGTGATAATCTGCCCAACGGTTCGATTGATAATCCTGGACCAGATGATATTTTTTCTACAGTTATGGGTAAAGATCGAAATGGTGATGCAGGCATGTATGGTCTAGGTGTTCGTGCTTCTGATGTTTGGGGTGTAACACCAAGTCGTTCAGCAATTCATATAGAAAACAACGAATTGAAGTCTAGATGTGGAGAACTTACTAGTGAAAATGAAAAGTTACGAGCCCAGTTATCAGAGAAGAATGGGTCGACGGATAGTTCCATTGTTCCACCTCTTACATCACAACATTCTCCTGTTGTAACCACTGAACCTCCACGCTTACGGGTATGTTCCTTTCTAGTTGTTATAGCTTATTTTATATTTGATAGCTAATGAACCTAGGCTACAAGCTTATGTATCAGTATTATGATTTAGAATGCTCATTTGCCTTTTAAATTTGTTAACTCAGTTATTAAGGGGTGTTTGGTTCTGTGTTGTTTCAACTGTGGTAGTTGCCTTTTCACTTGTTTATCTGCACACTCTGACCTCTTAGGTGATATTAGAACCAGTAAAACTATAAAACCAATGTTTGAACTACAGAAAGTCAAAATCAAATTACCTTCACTCTCACAGTCCACTGTTGGGACCTGTGAGGATCAAATCTCACCCACTTGGTCTAAATCTTGTTCATGTATCTTAAATTAGTGTTATCATAGCTTAAATAATCATAATTAGTGCATACGGATCAAACAAGTTTCATTAAAGTCAAAGTTTAAGTTCAAAATCAAAAAGTCAAAATGGTATGTTAGTCAGAAACTCCATACCTGCAGTATTACATCTGTTTAACCTAATACATGTGTGTTAACTATAAATTGATAAATGTTTGTTGAAAACTGAAATCTAGGTCGGGGATGAAGTTGTCCTTAAAAGCATTCTAAACTCAACCGAGACTGTAGCAAAAGGATGGCTGAGGAGCTTGAACCCAAATGATATTGTTGGTGGTGCAGAGCTTGGACGAGGATGGTGTGAGGTAAACGTTCAAGTACCAACAAAAAGAGATGAAATTTTGGTGAGACCCTATGGGTTATTTACCACAATTGAAGACTGTGTTGGTGCAACCATAGCATGGCCTTGTCCCTTTATCTCGGTATGTCTTTGTTAATCTTGTGATACCAATAATTTTACTAACATGGACCTTAATGCTTATACATGGGTGTTCATTTGTAGGTGGCCCGTGAGGATTGAGAGAGATGATGCATGATGACCACGGACTAAGCTTCTTGTTGCGTTAATGTATTGTTTAATGTTAACAGACTTTATGTTAGATTCTGTCTACCTTATTTATGTTTAGTGCTTTTGTTATGACAATTGGTAATTTGAAATACAATTTCCTTTTATTCATTTAATATTTAGTTGATGTTTTATTCATATCGTAATAATATAGTGTGCATGGTGAAAATAGCGTACTATCATATGACTTGTCAGGACTTTTAAATTGTCCTATTAAACTTATTAACCGTCCTAACAATTAACTTAACATTGTAAAAGTGTCCTAATATGTTGTTATTAGGACGTTATTTAGGTTGTTAATAGACATTTTATACGACCAAAAAATTGGTTTCATAATCTTATTTGAGATGTTAGAACCCTTTTCTTGGTCCTAAATTAGCTATAATGTTATATGATAAGCGTCCTAACAATTATCTTTTAAGTACGCTTGTATGTGTATCAAAAGATTAAAATTAGGTAACAACGTTTTACAACATTGTAAAAGTGTCCTAATATGTTGTTATTAGGACGTTATTTGCTTGTTCATATACATATTATGCGACCATAAATTTGGTTTCATAATCGTATTTGGGATATTAGGACCCTTTTCTTGGTGTTAAAGTAACTATAATGGTATATGATAACCGTCCTAAGAATTAACATTAAAGGACGCTTGTATGTGTATCAAAAGATTAAAAGTAGGTTACCACATGTTAGAACATTGGAAAAGTGTCCTAATATGTTTTTATTAGGACGTTATTTGTGTTGTTTATAGACGTAAAATGCGACCATAAAATTGGTATCATAATCTTATTTGAGTTATTAGGACCCTTTTCTTGGTTGCTAAAATAGCTATGATGTTACATCGTAAGCGTCCTAACAATACTTTTAGGACGTTTTTATGTGTTTCAAAAGATTAAAAGTAGGTAATCACATGTTAAAACAATGTAAAAGTGTCCTAATATGGTTTTATTAGGACGCTATTTGTGTTGTTCATAGACATATATTACGACCATAAAATTGGTTTCATAAGGGTTAGGACGCTTTGGACCTATTACAACCGCTCGAGATGAAACGCTTTCATCCTTGGTCCTATTAAATGAAAGGTCCTAAAAAGTACCATTTTATGACGCTTATGGGGGTCCTAAAAAGCCATTTTTCTTGTAGTGTAATCAATTATGTTCTAAATGATTGTGGTGAAAAACCGTTCTTTGTACTTGTGTTGTGATACCAATTTTGTAGCACCCCAACGACATTGTCTTCCGCTGCTACCTGATTTTCGGGGTGTAAATATTTCAAGGACAGTTAACGGTTTTTGTAACATAATCAAGCAACTTGCGCTCTGATACCATGTGAAAGTGATAAGCAGAAATGGATTCAGAAATGAGTTTTCATTAATGAACAAATGAGGGGGGTAAACCTTTTATACAATGATTAGAAAACTCAAACAAAAATTAGAATAATTTACACCATAGACCCTTTACTATCTAAAATGTACATACACTACAAAAACTATTCAACTATATTTCTATAAACTCGAGCTTGAGTCAAATGTATATACATGATTAAAACCAACGATACCGCAATTATTATCGCTATTGTTATTGTTTACATAAGGTATGTATTGAGCGTTTTGGGGTGGTCGATCGTTTGGTTTCCCACGTTCGGTAAGGACCCTAGTAGGTCACTGAAGTCATGAGTAGGGGTAACGCTCACGAGTGGACTTGGTTGGATTGTGTGAATTATCCGAGAGGACAATCGACTTCGGCGTAAAGTTCCCAGGGCAAACCTGCGAAGTGGTTCTAGTGATTAGCTTGGGCCATTTTATAACAACCCGTAATTTTCCAGGTCATTCATTATTCCTAAACTAAAACTAATTATTTTGAAGTTTACATAAGTACTTTTTCACGTATAACTTTTGAGTTAAATCGCGTAAATCAAAAAATAACATTATGAGCACAACGACTATGGACTAAATTTAGTCTACACATCTTTAGTACATTGCCATTATTACGATGCTCATTTTATTATTATCACATTTACATTAATTAACTAAATATACGCTTTTTACAATTTACATGCATGCACAATATACCCAGTACCTTTAATAATTAATCTAATACATCACTATACTTAATAAACTACTAAAAAAACTCAAATAATATTTTACTTTCACTTTTTGAGTTACTTTTGATATATATACACACTTTATTTTCCTTGTAAGCGTTTTAGGCGTCGTGAGGTTGTATCAGGGTGTCTCTTCCTGATTATTATTGTGTCTTGTTTATAAGGTCTTAGAGTAGCTCTATAAAGGGTCTCTACTTTCAGGTGTGTAAGCCTTTCAGGCGTTACGTGGTTTCCACTTTTATATTTGTGAGCCTTTCAAGCATTGTAAAGTTTGTTTTGATAAGCTTTTTAGGTGTTAATGCGTTTTTGTCTTGTCAGGATGTATGTTCCTAATTGTTTTGATGCCTCATATGTTTGGAGGTTTGAATGTAACTCTGTCGAGAGTGTTTGTTCAGGATCTACGAATCTTGTAGATTTTGTGTATCACAGGTCGTGCTTTCTTGATAATGCCGTGCCTCAATTGTTGTAAGGCTTAAATTAAACTCGTTAGAGTGTTGGTTTGCAAATTTTCTCTTTTCCTGAAGGTATGTTTGTAGGCACAAGGGTAATGATGAATTTGGAGCTCATTAAGTCTTCATAATAAGTAGCACATTTAGTGTTGAAACATGAAAAGTGTAAATCATTAGATCAGGAACTTCTATTTATATTTTGTATAAGTCTAGGGGATGTTATGTTAGAATGTAGTATGTTGCGACAACATATACTCTCGCAACACTTGTATAGTTGCGAGAGGATGCTTGGCAATTGTATGGGTATAAATACCCCCTACCTCATGGGTTATGAGGTGTGTATTCTTCTATCTATCTATGTGAGACTTTCTTTATTTCTCTCGTTTCTCTCTCTAAACTAAAGTGTCCACACCCACTTTATCTCATTAAGATTATTAGAGTAGACGTGATATTGTTGGAAAAACAATTGGTATCAGAGCCAAATATGATTCGTTGTTTCATGTAGTTGTGTTTTAGTTTTGTTTCGATCTTCATTAGTAGTAAAAGTTTTGATCTTTGTAGAATTTATGAACTTTCTCTCTTTATAATATTTTTTACTTTCATACGTATTATCAAGATTACTCTTAAACGTGTTTAATCTTATAAAACGTGCGTTAGAATAACATATTTGAAGATTAAGAAAGACTTTTAATCATTCTATACAAAATTTTTTATGAATTTGGTGAAGATTTAGGCTGGAAAACGTGGTTTGAAGGTTTTGAAAAAGTGTACTTTCTCTCTTAAAAATAAGGTTTTGTATTTTGCTCGTAAAATTTTGCTTGCAAAATTCAAGGGTTTTGTTGCAATAGTTGGCTAAGTATTAGTTGCGATAGCTGTGGTCAGTTGCGATAGGTGTTGCGATAGCTGTTTATTGCAAGTTTTGGGTTGCGATAGCCTTTGTATTGGGTTGCGATAGCAATTCTTGTGATACTAGCTTTGCGAAGCTTTTGGTTACCCATTGTTTACGAAAGAAAACTCTGCCCAACTCGCAAGAAGTAGTTGCGATAGCTCCAAGTATTGTTGGGATAGGAGAAGTTTGCGACATCTCATCTTACGAGACTTACTGTTACCCACGTTTTGCGAAAGAAAACTCTGCCCAATTTTCTATAGGAAGTTGTTATAGTTACTATTCACAAGACTTTGTTGCGATACCTTGATTCAAAAAAATTTATTTAATTTTAAATCCTTTAACAAGATTAAAAATTATTAATAGACTTTAATCATTTAAATATCACAATATAAAATTCCAAACAACCAACCATCTCAACTCAAACAAACTAAAACACCACTTTCAAACAAAAACAACATCTCATATCAAAGATCCACCATCACAATGTCTACTACTCAAGATGCATTGGCTGCGGGGAGCGATGCAAGGCCTCCATGTTGTACCAGGGAATCTATGTTCAATGGTCTTCAAGGTTTATGAATGTTATCATGGGCTACAAAGAGCGAAAGCTGTTGATTAACTCCATAAAAACTGGTCCTTATGTCATGAAAGAGATAGACGACTCTACTAACCCAGGACAGAAACGGCTAGAAACTGAAGATGATCTGAATCAAAATGAACTTGCTCAATTTGAAGCTGATATCTGTGCCAAGAATTTAATTCTATATGGTTTAAGCAATGACATATACAATGCCATTGACAGCAATCTACCTGCTCATGACTTATGGCAAGCTTTGGAAAGATTGATGCAAGGTGCTGATGTTGGCACACAAACACAACAGACTCTGGCTCTGTGGAATTATCAGTCTTTCAAGCAATTACCTGAGGAGAGTTTAGAAGATGCATATATTCGTTTCAACAAGCTTATCAATGAAATGAATCGTCATAACCTCAAAAGATCAAACATTGAACACAACACTATGTTTCTCACAAACCTACAACCTGAATGGAGACGTTTCACTATTGCTATTAGACAGAATCAAGACCTAACTTTGAAAGACATCAACAATTTGTTTGATCTTCTGAAACACAATCAGGTTGAAGTCAATGACATCCTTGAACAGAAAACAAAAGAGAAGGAAAAAGAACTCTCAACTCAACTTTCAACACAACCACCAGTTATTGATCCACTTGCTTTGGTCTCCTTATACAACCAAAATCAATCTTCCTACAACTCAAACAACGACACACACTACTCACCCGTTGATGATGCAATTGAATCTACTCAAGACCAAGCAAATGTTGAACTTACCAAAATTGTCCAAAACCTAGCATTACTTGAAAAACAGAGTCAAAAATCTTTTTACAAACGTCCAACCAACAATAATCTTCGAACCACTTCTACACCCACTGCAATGAACAAAAGACAAGATATCCCCCAAGAGGTGAAGTTATAAGGCAAGGTGCTCAGAAGAATGACAAGAATGATGCTGGCCAAGACAATCAAGAACCAAAATGCTTTGGTTGCGGTCAACAAGGTCATTTTGCAAGGAATTGTCCAAATGGGAAAGTGCGTAGCAGGGCTTACTACAGATAGAAAATGTTGTTTGCTGACATAGAAGAAAAGAGAAAACTGCTTAGTGCTGATGAAAATGATTTCATGGTGGACACGGATGACGAAGGCGAGATATTGGAAAGAAACATGGTGTACATAGCTTCTTTGGAGAAGGTGGATGCCTTTGAAGCTCAAGATGAGGATGCAACTCCAAGCTATGACACTGATGCTGAAGAAGATGACACACTTGTCAACAAGGTACACATATCAGATGCTTGTGATAATGATGATCTTGATGAATTCATACATGGTCACATTCATACCATTAGTAAGACAACTGAAGTTAACATAAGTAGTGTAACATCTACAAGTGCTACCCCTCAGTTATCTACTAATAGTATAGATAGCAATCATGCATCAACAAGTCAAGATCATGTTGATATGCTTCAAAATTATGCCACTATTCAATCTCAAATTCAAAATAATGCTAACTTGATAAAACTGGAACAAGATAGAATTGCTTCTTTAGAAGAAAAAAAATTAAGGACATGTTATATGAAGAGCAGTCTGAACGACCACTAGTGCTTAAACGTCAAATTCAAGATTTACAAAATGAAAATTTTCTTTTCAAAAGAAATATTTCAAATTTTGAAAACATCAAAAAGAATTTTGAAAATGAAGTTTTTAAACTTAAAGAAGAAAAAGTTAATTGTATTCAACGATTAACTAGAGCTGAAACTAAAATTCGCAATACCGATCAGACTTCTCAGACTATGTACATGTTACTACCCAAACCAGATTCATTCATGGATCTAAAACAGGGTCTTGGTTATACTAAACCATCTCCCTTGACATGGTTAAATGTCAAACACCAAGTTTGTATGATGCTGATTACATGAGAAGTGATACATTCAAAGATTACATGTTTGTTCCTAATGACATCTCTCAAGAGGAAATCCAAAAACGTTTAAACGTTAACCAAAAGAAAACCAATTTCTCCTACTTTAGTGCCGACTATGGTTTGATAAATAAAAAAATGCTCTTTCAAGAAAACCAACAAATGTTTAACATCATGTGGATCAGATTTCTGACAACCCATATGATTCAAAAAAATATGAGAGTTTAGCGAGAAAAACCTTTTGCAATCTCAAAAATCAAATAAATGGAACTTTATCTATTATTCGTGGAAAGAAAGAGTTTCAATTGGCTGAACTTTTAAGATCCAATTCTTATGAAATTGATGTCTTAAGGGAAGTCAATAAACTGTTAAAAACATTTATCGAGCCTCCCATGAACAGAGTTAATGATCAATCTAAAGCCTTTGAAGAGGCATTGATTTCTGAAATGCAAACTGATTTAACTTGCGTCACATCTCTTGAAGATGAATATGACCTTCTCAGCTTAAACTCTGACATTCAAAAAGAATATTTTCTCAATCAAATGGAATCAATCAAACCAAAATTTTCTATAAATAAGGAGAAAATTGAAGAATTGGAAAATAAACAAATGTCTTTAGCAATGGAAAACCTTTTACTCACATAGAGTCTAAGAGAATGTTTGCAAAAGAACGTTGAGTTGAACGAGAAATTGTCTTGTTGTACTGCCAGATTTGAAAACTCTTGTGCTAAACTTGAAAAATAATCTTTAATGTTTGAAGCAAAATGACAGCGAAAAATTGATGAAAACAAATACGACAAGCTTTCCTACGAAAATTCTTTGAAATCAATCTTAAAAGAGAACGAGGAACTCAAATCTAAAGTGTTTGATTTGATGAAAAACAAGAATCATGAGTTTGTTGCTTCGCGCGAGTAGGAAAATCAAAAATTTTCATACTTTTCAAATCAACTAACCTTTTTGGCAAATCAAAAACAAAAAACTCATATTCTTGAGCCAAAACAAAAAGAGGTTTTATCTAATCCTAAAGTAATTGCTCCCGGTATGTATCAAATTGGATCTACTTTTACTAGAGAACCATATGGTTCAAATGATATGATTCATAACAAGGAATTAGAAATAGCTAGGAAGCAAGCATTACTTAGTAAGGATATGCCTTTAGATGCACCAATGTGTTCTTTGACTCCTCCCCCTATAGAAAAGAAACCCAAAGAGTCAAAGAAACAAAAGAACAAGAATCGTAAGAAATAGAAATTAGCTCAACATGATCAAATTACACAATCTCCTAACGCAGATTTGCTTTTTGATCTAGGTTTAGACACTACTTGTAGCAAGGAGAGACCACCTAAGAAATGTGCGTTGAAGACTAGTGCCTCTCAGCCTAAAGTTGTAGAAAAACCTAGACATTTTAAAGCTTTCAATAAAAAAATGCTCTAAGCGAATGGATGACTGTAATGACTTAAATTTGCATGGATCTGTTGCTTCTAATAGCAAGAATGCTTGTTTTAATTCTGTTACTTATAATTCTGTTTCTTCTAATTGTGTGCATGTTTATTTGAATTGTGATAATGTGAATGCCAACACCACTAGGACTGCTTCACCAAATCTAAGAAACCATAAGCATAGAGACAAAATGGTCATGGATCCCAACGGGTAGAATATTTGAGGATCATGAATTATTCCCTAGATCCTGCTTTAAGTGGAAACCCACCGGAAGAGTGTTCAAACACGTAGGTTATAGATGGCAACCAGTTAAGAAGAAATCCGAACCTAGCACCACTACAATAGAAAAGTTCAACCCACTAGGTTTGCATTCTATACAGTCTAACTACGTGGAACCACTTTATCAGCGGGTTTCAAATTTTCTGTTTCTTGATTTGATGTGCAGCTTGTCCAAGTGTGCCTCTGGTACCTCGACTCGGGGTGCACCCGACATATGACCGGGAACAAGGCATTGCTCAAGAACTTCGTGGCTAAATTCTTAGGTATAGTGCATTTTGGGAATGACCACATTGCTAAAATCACCGGCTATGGGATCTCATTCATGATAAAGTCACAATTCAAAGAGTCTACTTTGTCGAAGGACTTGGTCACAATTTGTTTAATATTGGCCAATTTTGTGATAGCGGTTTAGAGGTGGCATTCAGAAAACATTCGTATATTGTTCGCACTCTTGAAGGCGTTGATATTCTCAAAGGCTCCAGGGATTCGAATCTATACCAAATTGCACTTAACGAAATTACATCACCAAAACGGATTTGTTTGCTTGCAAAAGCTACATCATCACAAGCCTGTCTATTGCATCGTCGATTCTCTCATTTGAACTTCAGAACTATAAAGGACCTTGCTCAAAACAACCTAGTCAGAGGATTGCCAAAACTATCATTCAAGAAAGATCATCTTTGTTAAGCGTGTGAATTAGGAAAGATGACACGTGCAACACTCAAATCCAAATCCGAACCTAGTTCCGTTGCTCCAATGCATTTATTGCATATGGATTTGTGTGGCCCAATGCGCGTTGTCAGCAGAAATGGAAAGAAATATATTTTGTTTAATGTGGATGACTATTCACGTTACACTTGGGTTCATTTTCTTGCTTCTAAAGGTGAAACTCCAAATGTAATCATCAAGTTCATCAAAAGAGTACAAGTTGGTCTACTAGCTCAAGTTCGATTTGTAAGAACAGACAATGGAACGGAGTTCACGAATCAAATTCTTCAGAATTTCTTTGATTCTACTGGCATTACTCATCAGAGATCTGTGGCTTACACTCCTCAACAAAATGTTGTAGTCGAAAGACGAAATCGTACATTAGTAGAAGCTGCAAGAACAATGCTAATCTCCGCTAATGTTCCATTTGTAAGACACTGCAAAAATCCATTGTGATAAACCTCGTTAATTAATAATAACCTCAAATTACTGTTTACTAGATCCCATTTTTACGGGAAAATTTAAACTTTTTCTTACCACATTATTCCAACAAGAGAATCACCAAATAACTACACTCACTCGCAACGCGTATTCCGAAACATACTTATTTCACAAAAACTAATATTTCACAAATTCCCATCTTCACTAAGTTCAAATTTCACTAATTATGACTAATATTATTAAAAGGTACACACAAATCACATTTTCACCATAATTCAATACACTAATCACACTTAACTAATTTCATTTCACAAATATACCCCAATCGGATCCACAGACCAGCTAGCCCATCATCGCATTCACACGGGTCAAAGCCCAACTCCTAGCCCACGCATATTTTGTTATTTCATGTGTTATGCGACCAGCCACACACCCTCCAAAACGACCTGTGTACTCTCGAATGTTAAACACGACTTAGCAATATTTTTTTACACCATATTGATCACCACCTGCTAGGCTATACACGAGCCAAATTCCAGATTTAAAGATCACGAATTTCTAGGATTTTCAAGACCCATTTTTTGTCCCATAATAACCCAACTCGTATATATAATAATCTCAAAACTTAACCGTGTTAACCCACGCTTGTTCCTATGACTTTCTAACGATAATAATAACATACTATGATATTAAAAAGACAGTTAGAGCAGCAGTAAATGATTGTGGCTCGCTAAACTCACTTGGCCCACGTTTAAGATACAAACCGAGTATGTACATACCACAAAAACAATGGATAAGGTTATCCATACTCCCATATCTTATCTAAAATCTTTTCCTGTCAGAACATGGTCCCTCAAATCCTATTAACCCACAGTAATTCCTTATGATTGAGTTGAAAGTCTTCAAGTCAACAAAAACGTGTGGACATACCCACACAAGCCAAATAGCGAACAAAACTAATCATGCCAAATCTTTCAAATATCTCACAAGATCTTGAAATAGATTTCATATGTACTCACACACTATAGACTTCACAGTAAGAGCATGTGGGAATTTGGAGGTCAAATGGTCAAGAAGAGGATGTGTTATCCACTTCTATATAATCCACCCTTACTTGGCAGTTTTATATTCATTCGAACTACACATTCTTACTGTCAAAGTGACCATAAAATCATCAAGAAGTTCTTGTCTCTCTCGTGGAAAGCAAGTCGAGTGGAAGGAAGAGATACGCGAAGCGTATTCTAAGCATTGGACTGCCTTTCTTCACTTTCATTCTCATTCGAACCTTACTGCTTCCTTCCTTGTGCTTCAATCTAACATCACAGCCCTTCTTCACCACCTTTTCTAAAGGTGTGGTACGTGCTTAATATCTCCTCATTTATTTGCACGCTAAATCACTTCTCATGCATGACATTAAAAAGTCGAACGTATTAAATTTTCATTTCGTATGCCACGTTAATAATAACAAGAAGACTTCGTATGGTGATTAACACACATCAAAAGCCACAATAGATCATGCATATCCACATCATCCATTCATGCATGTCATTTCTCTTTGATATTTGCATTCGAACATCCATATACATTAAGTTATACGTATAACCAATTAAACGAAGGAACTATGTAAATAGATAATGAACTCATAAGGATTATTGCTTACTCGTCTCTCAACATTACAAGGCACGTAACACGCTAGCATTACACACGAACACATAAAATACTACACGTTCAAAATGTATATAGGAAGTATATGATATTTGCCTAAGTCTTTTACCTTTAAAACGTGCCAAACTCGCCCTCAAAACAAAGGTGTATTTCGTAAAAAATCACCACGCGACATAACATTTTCTTCACACGACCTAATTATTAACCCAACTAACTACATTTTTCATGAATATAACTTATTTTAAAAACCTCAAATTGACCCTTTAAATGATCCAAAGTGTTTCACAAAAATCGATTTAGAAAAACTTTAAAAACTATATCGAATGGGCTCCAAGCCCAAAAAGCTGTTTTAATAAGCTCCGAATAAGTCAGCATCATGGCACTTTTAGAACAAGTTTTGGAAATAAAGATAAGCCGTTTTGATAATCCAAACCCTCGCCAAAGCCCATGGATCAAAAATACTTAACGGGCCACTAAAATGATTCGTTAAGGCCCATTTATAGTTAGAATAAGCAAATGGCCAAATAAATAGTTGAAATAAGTTAAAAATTACTTAAATAAGCCTTAGGAAAAATCGCCCCATTTTTCCCTACCTTTTTGTCAATTTTGGACTAAAAAAGTAACGCAACGTAACTAGAAGGACTAAAACTGCCAAACCAAGAACTGTGTGGACTGAAGCTATGAAAACAGAACATATAGGGTATAAATGGACATATTATTGAATGACAAGCCTTATTTGTACTTTTGGACAAGTATGGACTGTTTATGGACATTGGACTTAACGAAGGACTAACGACGTAACGCGAATGCAGTTAGGGTAAAAAGTGTAAATCTGGAAAAGAACATGGACCTACTGTTTCTATTTTTCATTCTTATTTCATTTTTCCATTTTTCACCACACCTTCACTTCATATGCATTTTTGAGCATTTTATTTGCATATCATTAAGTTTTGTTACTTATTATAACTAGAAACACTTCGAGTTATACATTTTAAGTATGCCACACACTCCCACTTTAGAGATCAAATCGTTATTCGTTATTCATTTCGCACCCACCATTAGCACTTGGTTAGATTCTTAGACTCTACTATTTATCAGGTTCTGTTTGGAGCTGTTACCTTAATCTTATCCGAACTTACTTCCACTATCACCAGAATCACTAAGGTGAGTCGTAGCCTCACTTTTAGTCATTTCATACTTTTGGGGGAGATACATGCTCAAATAATTTTTGTTTACTTTCATGCTATGAGCAACTACCTGATTTACTCAGAATTATATTTTCTACTTATATGCTTGTTGTACTCTTTGAAAAGGGATATAAGAATGCTCTACCTGAAATTGCTTGTTTTGCTTGACACTGAACTCAACTAATAGTAGATACAAACTGTTGTGGTATAAAAGCACTATCACTGTTACATGAAACTTCTGTATTTCACTAGAAATAATCGCCATGATTAAAATCGCACCAACTAAACCACCTACTTACCCATATTGCCCAAGTTAACTTTATATCCCTCGATCATGAGCCATTAATCACTGCGGTGAGCACGAATATAGTGAACAGCTTCGAAAGCTGTTGGAGGCTGACGACCTATCCCACTAAATACTTGACGGAATGCCTATGTGGTTAGTCGTATTTAGTCACGATGCGCTATATTTGAGAAAAATAGGAATCACCTATTACACGAGGGCTAACACCCATCAGTAATCTAATGGGACACCGCCGTTTTACGGTACTTTGTTAACGTTTTGCGTGTCATGAGGCTTAGGGCAATATAATTATATGAATGTTTCATATATATATTAGGATACAGCTGTGTTTAGTAAACCACCACTCCACACTGATATATTTCAGACACTAGATTGTTGTTTCCAATATTTGTTAGGATTATAGACCCTGTACTTGGAACTTAATTGTTATTTTATATGATTTAATTGTGGCTCTTAACTGGTACAACTTATAAATTATTTCATCACTACTGGTAACTCGTTTCAAATATCATTCCATCTTTGAAACTATAGAAGAACACTGTTTTCTCATATATATATATCTGATCCAATTATCACCATGCATTCTCGAATCTATTGAAATAAATTGTTTTCCCATTAAACTCTACGAACTCACCAACCATTGTGTTGACACTTTTAAGCATGTATCTCAGGTAACTCAGGGAGCAGGACAAGACACGGAGCGGGCATCATATATACTCTGATAATTTAAGTGGTGTAAAACGAAATATGTCATTCTTTCTAAACTACCATATCTTTTTATAAAGATTTCAAAACGAATATATCACCTTTGTATCAACAGAATTATTTTGAATGACATATAACATTCAAAACGTCTCTTTCGAGCCGTTTTCTGTAATTATGACTTCGATCCTCACCGTAACACCCTAATTATTTTTCCGCTGCCATAAAACAAAATTAGGGGGTGTTACAGATTGGTATCAGAGCCTATAGTTATAGAGAACCAAATGTTTTTAAACATTGAACTATAACTACACTTTCAAAATGAATGATTTTACACCCTATCAACTTATGCCCTCCGTGTCTGCAGGCTGTCATGCTCAATATGTTACTTATTAAGATTATGTTACACTAATCTTTATATGCTTACACATTTATTTTTCACACACCACATACTTTGTTATTTCACACTCATTATTACACCTTTAACGTATAAATACTTATAACTACTATATTCGGGTATTGCAGTACCATGTCTTCCAAACTAGTTGATAACACCAAGACTACCCCTCCTACTACACATGCGTCATCTACCTACCAAATTGCACCAAATACTGAAGATCCTTATGTACAAATGTCACAACCCCAGCCCGATATAGAACTCACTCAGGAATCACCTCCGTCATCACCTACTCACTCACCTCCACGTCAGAAACTTAGGAGAGCAACCGAATCCTATTCAGATGAAGATTTGATTGGTGGTCAACCAACATTTGAATTTGGACAGAGTTCACACCAAGAAATGACTTGGAAGAATTTCAACCTAAATTCTCCCCTGCCTAACACCTCAGATTTCTCCATGCCAGATATCCCAAATAATGTATCCTCACCCAATTCTCCTGACTACAATGTAGACACCCGTGACTCCATATGGACTCGTCTTTATCAACATGCTAGCATACTAGACGCTCACTCTGAACAGCTAAAAGAGTTACACCCATTACGATTCGAATGGTATGACCGTAACATTGATACCCTGTTCAAGAGGACAGATGCTGAGAGACGAGAAGTGTTTGGTTTAGGAGTGAATGTGGGTAACATGAAGGACAATTACGAGCAGGAACTTAGAAACTTGGATGCCAGAACCCGCTGTTTGGGTAGAGGCCATACTCAAACACACATTAGGATTGAAGACATTGAAAGAGCATTATGGTTGGCTAGAGACACAGCAAGAACCCAAAGCCAAAAGATTGCAGCCTTGGAAAACATGTTAGCTAATCAGATGAATGCGTGCCAGGAACGTTTCTCAGCCATGGAAGCTGCACAACTGGATCTTGAGGCAGAAGTTAGACGTCTACGTCAGAGACATAACTAATCTTAAGTATCGTTGTTGTACTCAATAAACCAAATAATTTTGGTTAGTATTCCATGTATTTCGCAATAATTCTGTAACTCTCAGAAATTGTAATCGACTTTTAAGCTATGACAGTCTTTTTCCATTATATCTTTCTGTTGTAAACAAATTTCCCCCACCAAGCTCTATTATAATGCTATAAGTGCAAAGAGCCATGCAAAACCTCACCATTTGTTACTCTCTTAGGTGAATAAATAACTCCACATGAATCAATGAGACATTAATAAAAGACCTTGTGTTGGTTGTTTTGCAAACATCAATCAAACAAGTTATTAGAGTTATGTCAACTTTGATGATTATATTCAAACTTATTATGATTGTACATCAAATATACCACGACTAAACAATAAACCATAGAATTACAAGAACAAATTTTCAAAAGAGAACTTGATGAATGAAGAAAAAGTTGTTGAACTTCAGCTTTTGCAGGAAAATCCGTTTAATTCCTTAACAATCCCATATCAAGAGATGATTATTATTTTACAATGCTACCCAGACACATCATATTTCTATGATCCTCAGTTGGTTTTGATTTTGTATTAAGATCACATTGTTAGCAATAATATGCAAATACTTTATTATTTGAAATTAATCTAATGATAAAGTGAATACTAAATCAGTGTTTCTTGTTGTAGTCATTGAAGATGGCCAACATGAGCAACACCCATACCCCCTCAGCACTTACAACAACCATGACTCCTAAAACTATCGAGAAGTTGGTAAACAATATCGTTGCAGCAGTACTCGAAGTGACCACAACAGTCCATCCGAGTGACAATGACATGACGAGAAAAGAAAGAAAGAATGTTATACCTTGTAAGCATAACCATGAAAGTTTCATGGGACGTAGGCCAGTTCGCCTAGAGGATTCAAGAAAAATGACTAAACCTATCCGCACATGTACCCAAAGAATTAGGCAAGATATTGCACTTAAGAAAAATAACCAAAAGCGAAAACTTGAGGAGAGAAGATCCTTTATCCTCAACGAATGTGAGTTCCACAATGATGTTTGCATCCGCAATCATCTACAAGACCGCATTGAATATCTTCGCCAGCAAAGGCCCAAACCAGAAGTTGGAAGAAACTGCGTCACCACCCCTACTACAAGAGACAACTACTATGGAAATAAACCTCTGTGCTCAAGATGTAAGTTGCATCACACCGGGCTTTGCACTGCTAAGTGCGGGAGATGCAGAAAAACAGGCCACAAGACAGGAGATTGCAAAGCCATGGAAGGAAATGAGCAACTATCACCTAGAAAATGCCATGAATGTGGTGAAATGGGTCATTACAAGAGTCGTTGCCCGAACTACAAAGCCCATTGGGAGCCCAAGATTTGTGCAAGGGAATAAGAACTCGTCAAAGAATCTTAACTGTGTCGAAGAATGACCTCTATGTTAAGCAGATGAATGAATTCCTGCTGTAAAATAAATAAACTCTAGTCTAGAACTATTTAAGTTGTATTTCCTTATGTACTTTGCCTTAGGTTTGATGGATATAACCTAAGTGCAACAACTATCGTTCTACCGTATGAATATTTACCTTGTAATATTTCAGTAATCGTCGTAATCTATGTCTATTTTCATTCCTATTCCACTTTCCATATTCATAGTTGATATGTAACAATACCTCGATACCACCCTAAGAATTTGACCAAACACCATATCTGATCAAACAATAGACTAATACCACATTGTAAGAAACTTTCATCTAAAACCTAAGTTTATACCAAGAATATCCAAATATCATTTTAGAGATTCCTGACTTATCATTGGAGTATGAACAAAAACTTTCTAATCCTTTTAGAAATAATCAAAGGGTGTCCGACTTTGTGACGGAACCATTATAATTGAACCATATAAAATTCCTTGAAGAAGCATAAATATCATAATGACTGAGCTAAGCATCACATCATTTGGTCCTCAATTATACATAGCCTAGCTACCTATGTATAATTTAGGAAGAATCATGTTATAAATGGAACAGTTATCTTTTCAAAGTCTTTAATAACAATTTTCATTCCAAAGTAAGATTTTGAGATAAAATAAAAGGTTCATGAACATCACTTTTGGCAAGCCCCAGTAGGATCTACACTTATTACCTATTACTTTATTATAAGAAATCGAGAAAAGTTCGAATTTAGAAACTATAAGAATTCACAACAATATGTGGCAAACACAAATAACATAAATTTCATTAAAAACCACGGAAATTAATACATAGCGAGATGATTAACATCGGAAGTGCTAATAATACAATGAACACAATATAAGGCATAGAATCTTCGATAGGTTGGCCCACTGATGTAGACTAAATAACGAGATAACACAAATCAAGCCTGTTGATTCACACGAATACCAGGATCGATCCTTCCAACAATCGTTGATTCAATTGAATACCGACCATTAGGATTCTTAGCAAGAAAACTGCCAAAAATAGACTTTTTGTATTTTCATGAACTCCTTAGCCACAAAGGCAATACACTTATTAAATAGAGAAACAAAGTCGAAATGGGCCCTAAAGAACAAACGGGCCGAAAGCTATTACAAAAACAAAAGTCTAAAAAACCCGAAAAAACATAAAAATGCAAATAACTCATAAAATATAGTGTTTCGGGCCTCGAAAGTTCCGTAAACCGACGAAGTCTGTTTACCACAACGTGCTTCTCGTTCCAAGCTTCGAATCGACTGGTCATAGGCCTGAAACGGAGCCCCGTAGCCCAAGTTATGCCCATTTTAGTGAAGCCCCTTTAGTCACGCGATCTTGGGCCTCCAGAAACATGATGGCCCGTTCCTCAACACTTGGGCCCGCATCATTCCCAACATAGCAACAAAAACCACCACCAATCCAGCGATAGCAAGAGCCACCACAGGATGAATCACCTTGATTATTCTGCGTCAATAATGCAACGAAATATTAAAAGCCACAACGAGACTAATTCGCAAACATAAAGGTAAATGAGTTTTATTCCACACTTATTAAAGGTTACATAGAAACACAACAAAGACCCATTACAAACAACACTAGCTTAAAAACTATTACCCCCAAAATTTATCCACAACAACGGCTAGGATTGTGAGGGGTACGACAACCAGCAAATACCCGATCAAGTGGCCGGAATCTTCGACGGGGAGGAGAGCTAAACAAGCGGCGGCGAAGGCGATGAACATGGTTGCAAAAATGATGGTGAACGGCGGCATGATTATTTTTGGGAAAGATGAAGTGAAAAAGGTAAAGTGGGGAAGAAAAAGGGGAAAAGTAAATAGGGTATTTATAGGGAAAAACTAGCCGTTATTTTACTATTCACGACCATTAAGTTACAAATCACTACCATTAAAAATCCACTAGTCTCGACCGCTAGAACACTGAACATTAAGTGTTAAATACTTCCTACTCTCGACCGTTATTTCCACTATTCATAGCCTATGAATGCATTAGTTGACCAAACATTCAAATTCATTTCGTCTAGTACGAATAAATCTAGTTGGATCTCGTCTCCTTGATATTCAAATAAGAATCTCTCGACAACATTTTTCCATAAACTCTCATTCCTGAACACCACATTTTTCAACATCTATCACAGACTGAACTTCGGGACGAAGTTCAAAATTGAGGGGTGGATACTGTAAGAAACTGCAAAAATCCATTGTGATAAACCTCGTTAATTAATAATAACCTCGAATTACTGTTTACTAGATCCCATTTTTACGGAAAAATTTAAACTTTTTCTTATCACATTATTCCAACAAGAGAATCACCAAATAACTACACTCACTCGCAACGCGTATTCCGAAACATACTTATTTCACAAAAACTAATATTTCACAAATTCCCATCTTCACTAAGTTCAAATTTCACTAATTATGACTAATATTAATAAAGGTACACACAAATCACATTTTTACCATAATTCAATACATTAATCACACTTAACTAATTTCATTTCACAAATATACCCCAATCAGATCCATAGACCAGCCAGCCCATCATCGCATTCACATGGGTCAAAGCCCAACTCCTAGCCCACGCATATTTTGTTATTTCATGTGTTATGCGACCAGCCACACCCCCTCCAAAACGACCTGTGTACTCTCGAATGTTAAACACGACTTAGCAATATTTTTTTACACCATATTGATCACCACCTGCTAGGCTATATACGAGCCAAATTCCAGATTTAAAGATCACGAATTTCTAGGATTTTCAAGACCCATTTGTTTGTCCCATAATAACCCAACTCGTATATATAATAATCTCAAAACTTAACCGTGTTAACCCACGCTTGTTCCTATGACTTTCTAACGATAATATTAACATACTATGATATTAAAAAGACAGTTAGAGCAGCAGTAAATGATTGTGGCTCGCTAAACTCACTTGGCCCACGTTTAAGATATAAACCGAGTATGTACATACCACAAAAACAACGGATAAGGTTATCCATACTCCCATATCTTATCTAAAATCTTTTCCTGTCAAAACATAGTCCCTCAAATCCTATTAACCCACAGTAATTCCTTATGATTGAGTTGAAAGTCTTCAAGTCAACAAAAACGTGTGGACATACCCACACAAGCCAAATAGCGAACAAAACTAATCATGCCAAATCTTTCAAATATCTCACAAGATCTTGAAATAGATTTCATATGTACTCACACACTGTAGACTTCACAGTAAGAGCATGTTGGAATTTGGAGGTCAAATGGTCAAGAAGAGGATGTGCTATCCACTTCTATATAATCCACCCTCCCTTGGCAGTTTTATACTCATTCGAACTACACATTCTTACTGTCAAAGTGACCATAAAATCATCAAGAAGTTCTTGTCTCTCTCGTGGAAAGCAAGTCGAGTGGAAGGAAGAGATACGCGAAGCGTATTCGAAGCAGTGGACTGCCTTTCTTCACTTTCATTCTCATTCGAACCTTACTGCTTCCTTCCTTGTGCTTCGATCTAACATCACAGCCCTTCTTCACCACCTTTTCTAAAGGTGTGGTACGTGCTTAACATCTCCTCATTTATTTGCACGCTAAATCACTTCTCATGCATGACATTAAAAAGTCGAACGTATTAAATTTTCATTTCATATGCCACGTTAATAATAACAAGAAGACTTCGTATGGTGATCAACACACATCAAAAGCCACAATAGATCATGCATATCCACATCATCCATTCATGCATGTCATTTCTCTTTGATATTTGCATTCGAACATCCATATACATTAAGTTATACGTATAACCAATTAAACGAAGGAACTATGTAAATAGATAATGAACTCATAAGGATTATTGCTTACTCGTCTCTCAACATTACAAGGCACGTACCACACTAGCATTACACAGGAACACATAAAATACTACATGTTCAAAATGTATATAGGAAGTATATGATATTTGCGTAAGTCTTTTACCTTTAAAACGTGCCAAACTCGCCCTCAAAACAAAGGTGTATTTCGTAAAAAATCACCACGTGACATAACATTTTATTCACACGACCTAATTGATAACCCAACTAACTACATTTTTCATGAATATAACTTATTTTAAAAACCTCAAATTGACCCTTTAAATGATCCAAAGTGTTTCACAAAAATCAATTTAGAAAAACTTTAAAAACTATATCGAATGGGCTCCAAGCCCAAAAAGCTGTTTTAATAAGCTCCGAATAAGTCAGCATCATGGCACTTTTAGAACAAGTTTTGGAAATAAAGATAAGCCGTTTTGATAATCCAAACCATCGCCAAAGCCCATGGATCAAAAATACTTAACGGGCCACTAAAATGATTCGTTAAGGCCCATTTATAGTTAGAATAAGCAAATGGCCAAATAAATAGTTGAAATAAGTTAAAAATTACTTAAATAAGCCTTAGGAAAAATTGCCCCATTTTTCCCTACCTTTTTGTCAATTTTGGACTAAAAAAGTAACGCAACGTAACTAGAAGGACTAAAACTGCCAAACCAAGAACTGTGTGGACTGAAGCTATGAAAACAGAACATATAGGGTATAAATGGACATATTATTGAATGACAAGCCTTATTTGTACTTTTGGACAAGTATGGACTGTTTATGGACATTGGACTTAACAAAGGACTAACGACGTAACGCGAATGCAGTTAGGATAAAAAGTGTAAATCTGGAAAAGAACAAGGACCTACTGTTTCTATTTTTCATTCTTATTTCATTTTTCCATTTTTCACCACACCTTCACTTCATATGCATTTTTGAGCATTTTATTTGCATATCATTGAGTTTTGTTACTTATTATAACTAGAAACACTTCGAGTTATACATTTTAAGTATACCACACACTCCCACTTTAGAGATCAAATCGTTATTCGTTATTCATTTCGCACCCACCATTAGCACTTGGTTAGATTCTTAGGCTCTACTATTTATCAGGTTCTGTTTGGAGCTGTTACCTTAATCTTATCTGAACTTACTTCCACTATCACCAGAATCACTAAGGTGAGTCGTAGCTCCACTTTTAATCATTTAATACTTTTGGGGGAGATACATGCTCAAATGATTTTTGTTTACTTTCATGCTATGAGCAACTACCTGATTTACTCAGAATTATATTTTCTACTTATATGCTTGTTGTACTCTTTGAAAAGGGATATAAGAATGCTCTACCTGAAATTGCTTGTTTTGCTTGACACTGAACTCAACTAATAGTAGATACAAACTGTTGTGGTATAAAAGCACTATCACTGTTACATGAAACTTCTGTATTTCACTAGAAATAATCGCCATGATTAAAATCGCACCAACTAAACCACCTACTTACCCATATTGCCCAAGTTAACTTTATATCCCTCGATCATGAGCCATTAATCACTGCGGTGAGCGCGAATATAGTGAACAGCTTCGAAAGCTGTTGGAGGCTGACGACCTATCCCACTAAATACTTGACGGAATGCCTATGTGGTTAGTCGTATTTAGTCGCGATGCGCTATATTTGAGAAAAATAGGAATCACCTATTACACGAGGGCTAACACCCATTAGTAATCTAATGGGACACCGCCGTTTTATGGTACTTTGTTAACGTTTTGCGTGTCATGAGGCTTAGGGCAATATAATTATATGAATGTTTCATATATATATTAGGATACAGCTGTATTTAGTAAACCACCACTCCACACTGATAGATTTCAGACACTAGATTGTTGTTTCCAATATGTGTTAGGATTATAGACCCTGTACTTGGAACTTAATTATTATTTTATATGATTTAATTGTGGCTCTTAACTGGTACAACTTATAAATTATTTCATCACTACTGGTAACTCGTTTCAAATATCATTCCATCTTTGAAACTATAGAAGAACACTGTTTTCTCATATATATATATATCTGATCCAATTATCACCATGCATTCTCGAATCTATTGAAATAAATTGTTTTCCCATTAAACTCTACAAACTCACCAACCATTGTGTTGACACTTTTAAGCATGTATCTCAGGTAACTTACGGAGCAGGACAACACACGGAGCGGGCATCATATATACTCTGATAATTTAAGTGGTGTAAAACAAAATATGTCATTCTTTCTAAACTACCATATCTTTTTATAAAGATTTCAAAACGAATATATCACCTTTGTATCAACAGAATTATTTTGAATGACATATAACTTTCAAAACATCTCCTTCGAGCCGTTTTCTGTAATTATGAATTCGATCCTCACCGTAACACCCTAATTATTTTTCCGCTGCCAAAAAACAAAATTAGGGGGTGTTACACCATTAATTTATGGTCTGAAGCAGTGTCAACCGCTTGTTTCACACAAAACTGATCTATCATTCATAAATGATTCAACAAAACTCCATATCACATCCTTCACAAATGCAAACCCGATGTAAAATACTTACGCACTTTTGGTTGTCGGTGTTACCATCTTAATGATCGTGATGACCTTGGAAAGTTAAAAGAAAAAGGGGATGTAGGAATTTTCCTTGGATATTTTACACAATCAAGTGCATATCGTATTTACAACCGGAGAACAAAGTTGATACAAGAAACAATCCATGTTCACTTCGACGAAGTAGAAGAAATGGCTTCTGATCAAGTCATCTCAGAACCCGTACAAAGGACTATGACTTCTGAACAACATGGTTCAGGACTCGTAACAAAACCAACATCAACACCAAAACCTAAACATATTCAAAAGGAACAGTTAAATGGGTTGTTTGAGAACTTCTATGATGAATCATGTGGAGGAAATAAGACGGAGGTGTCTACAATATCCGCTGCGACTCCGATTATCGAAGTTAATCATCAAGAAGACATGCCATCTCCCGTATCCAGTTCATCAACAACTACTTATAAAGATTCCGATCCAATACCAGATACCCCACCAATTATACCGATTCAACAAGAACTTTCACCAAACAATACCACTCCAACCTCCAGTGCAAATGTTGATGATCAAATAATTACCAATGCATCGTCTGAAGAGGAACCATTTACAAACCCATTCGCGACTCCCGAAGCTGAGGTCGATGGACCTTCTAAGACGCGGTTTGTTGATCCTTCAAACATGAAACTGCTTTACCAACCACATCCGCACAGAAGAAGATGGACTCACGATCACCCTCTACAACAAATAATTAGAAATCCTTCTCAACTAGTTCAAACAAGAAGTTCTACAGCAGATTAATGTTTCTACAATTCATTCCTAAGTAGAGTTGAACCTGCCAATGTCAAAGCAGCACTTGCAGATCCTGATTGGATTGTCGCTATGCAAGAAGAAATAAACCAATTCAAATGCCATGGCGTCTGGCGAAGGGTTTCATGACCTCTAGGAAAACTCATAATTGCATTGAAATGCATTCTAAAGAACAAGCTTGATGAAGACGGTGACGTAATAAAAAACAAGGCTCATCTTGTTGCCAAAGGTCACAATCAAGAAGAAGGAATCGACTTTGATGAATCATTTGCACCAGTAGCTAGGATCGAAGCAATATGCTTATTCTTGGCTCATGCAGCTCATAAATCTTTCACCCTATAGCAAATGGACGTGAAAACGGCCTTTTTGTATGGGGAGTTAGAGGAAGAGGTGTATGTGAGTCAACCAGAAGGCTTCGTTGATCCAGACCATTCGGATGATGTCTATGTCCTTGACAAAGCCGTCTACGGACTCAAGTAAGCACCACGTGCATGGTACAAAGTGTTGTTAGAATATCTGCTCAAACACAATTTCGTCAAAGGTTCAATTGATCCAACTTTATTTATTAGAAGAAAAGGTGACGACATCATGCTAGTCCAAATTTATGTCGATGATATCATTTTTGCATCGACGAATCCTATATATTGCAAAAACTTTGAAAATATCATGCGACAGAAATTTGAGATGAGCATGATGGGAGAGTTAAAATTCTTTTTGGGTCTACAAATAAACCAAACTCCTCGTGGTATCTTTATTCATCAAAACAAATACACGATGGAAATTTTGAAAAAGTTTGGAATGGAAAAATCTGACTCTATGAGTACACCTATGCAACACAAGCCTAAACTAGATGAAGATAGAGGTGGTAAACCAGTTGATGCTACAAAATACCGTAGTATGATTGGTTCACTCATGTCTCTTACAACTATTCGGCCTGGTATTCATTTTGCAGTCTGTATATGTGCCCATTACCAATCAAGGCCAACGGAAAAGCACCTTATTGTTGTGAAACAGATCTTTCGGTACCTAAAAGGAACAATTCACATGGGCCTTGTGTATCCGAAAGACACCGGTTTCGAACTAATTGCCTATTCAGATGCAGATTATGCAGGTTCCCAAATTAATTGCAAAAGTACTTCAGGATTTGCTCAATTCTTGGGGGAGAAGTTAATCAACTGGTCTTCAAAGAATCAGAATCACACTTCCTTATCCACTGCAGAAGCTGAATACATATCCCTCTCCGGATAATGTGCACAAGTACTATGGATGAAAAGACAACTGACGGACTATGGCTTCTTTTACGACAAAATCCCAATTTATTGTGATTCACAAAGTGCCGTTGCCATCTCTTGTAATACAGTACAGCACTCACGGACAAAGTATATAGCAGTCAGATACCATTTCATCAAAGAACATGTAGAAAGACGGATTGTGGAATTGTACTTCGTGAAAACTGATTACCAAATTGCCGACTTCTTCACAAAAGCTCTGCCACCGAAAAGATTTAAATACATCCGACAACGTCTAGGAATGGCAAGCATTCGTGATGAACATGACAATGATGATCAAAAGGTCAAAGAAGTCACCAAAGTAACAGAAATCACAAGTACATCTGGTAAAACAATCGGGTAATTATTAACTCATAATGGCTGTTGATTAAATCGTAGATTAACACCCGTTTTTAAAGAAAGGACCCTGAACGTACGCTTCAGTGCGTCAATCCTTCAGAAAAGAAGAGAAATCTTCTTAATTATCGTGAGCAAAATTTATACAAGATTTTTTAAAAAGATTTTTATATAACCTTCTAAAATTTTTTCCTCATGATAAACAAATCTTGAGCACGTTTTTCTGATTATTAATATAATCTTTTTTAGCTCAAGTAAGAATAAAATTTCAAAAACAATGCTACCCACCTGAAGAATGGATCAAAAACATTTTAAAATATTAAGCTATTTTTGAGGGGGATAAAAATAGAAGTTTGTTTTTAAAATATTAAGTTGTTTTAATTTTGTTTGGACATTAAAAACAAAAATGTTGTTAAAACGTTGGGAAAATACCATCACTTCGAGGGGGAGTGTTAATTTTATTTAAACATTTTTGATATAACACAAACGATCAATAAAAAGATCTAAAATGTTTTCAAAATTTTGTTAAAAATAAAATGTGAATAAAAAGGACTTTTTGTGAAAGAGAGCATAAATCAAGGGGGATTTTTTATAAATTATTAAAACGGATTTGAACCCTCCCCCGGTCCAAAAACTCTCGCAGAACTGGGTCAAAATCAAAAAGTTCAAAAAGTCCAAAAGGGTTATTAACCTACCCACTTGACTGCGAGAGAAAAAATACACAAACCTTTCTTGCTATCACAAACTATCTCTCCTTGCACCCAAAGTACTCGCATCGCAAAACTCTCGGTTTAACAAAGATTTCTTGATTCCTAAGTGTTTTTCGTGCAAAAAGTAAGCTTATAAACTTCTTTAACTAGTTGTTTTAAATCTTTGTTATGAATTTCAGTTATTGGTTTGCATTACATTGATCAAAACTGTTAGTTAGGGTTGCGTATTTACACAACACTTAAATCACTTTTGAGTTTGCAATTTAGAGTGTTTTGATTGAATTCTTGTGGTTAGATGACTGAGATAGGATGTTTTGATCATGTTTATGAAAGAAAACGGGAACTTAAACGGCTTGATTTGGGGTAAAATGGATCAATTTTGGGTCGAAGATGAACAGTTAGGGTTACGACCCCAATAATGGTGGTTTGCGAGACTTTAGGATAGAGCCAAAAACTTATTTTAATAGTAATTTAAAATATGCGAGACTTTGGTTGCGACAGCAGTTTTACACTTAGTGTCGCAACTGATGCCTTGCGATAGCAATTTTCCTAAATGCGTTGCGATAGCTTGCTATCACAACTTTTTCTTGCGATAGCAATTTTCAAAACTTGTTGCGATAGCAATTTACTATCACAACATCAGTTTGCAATACATGTTCTTATCGTTTGCGACAGTTGACTATATTTGACCATGTTTGTGATACCAAATCCTGCGATAGCAGATTTTGCGAAACTTTGTCAACCACTACTTTCTAAATGTTACTCTGCCCAAAAATTTTAAAATCTTTGCGAAACTTTTTTAAGTTTTATACTTATATAAATTTTCACAAAAATTTTAACAAATTTTGACAAAGTAATAATTTTGATCAAACTTTCTTTCATAAAAACAGTCATAACTTATTCAAAACTTCAATATATTTGAAAATAACTTTTTAAACATTAAAAGTTCAAAAATGAGCCAAATTTCAAACAAAAGTGTAATTCAAAATCTTTGAAAGATCATGTCAATAAGATAAAATCTAATCTTTTACAAAAAGAAGAGTTTTTTTAAGACTTTTGAACAAAATTTGTATATGATTAGTTTACTTTGGATTAAACTAGGATTATATCCCGATATTGCCTTTACGTAGTTCGAGATGCATATTTTTAATTAATTAAATATACTCTTCTATGATTGCATATACATTTTGTGAATGACATTTTATTATGTCAATGCGAATGAATGGTTTTGACGGATAAAATTCAAATTCTTTCTTGGTTGCCAAAGCTATGAATTTCAAAATTAAAAATCAATTCATGCAACCTTGAAAAGTTTTTCACTCAAATATGTTTTCAAATGGTTTTGAGACAACTTGACACGGTCTTAACTAAGAATATCTCATCTTCAAGGTGGTTATTAGGACTAGTTGTCACGTCAAAAATGATAATGTATCCCTTTAACTACACAACGTAATAGAGTATTCAATGTTTTGATACGTTTAGGGAAATCTCACTCTTATGCAATAAAAACTCTTTTGAAACGACCTGTATTTGAGTTAACCTAAAACTTCTCATCTTCAAGATAGTTATTAGGAATAGTTATCACCAAAAAGCTGAAAATGGACTCCAGTAACTAAGCAACGTAATAGAGTGTTAAAGTTTAGTTATTTATCAAGAAATCTCATGCTCGTGCAATTAAATTATCTTTGTAAATGTTTTTCTAATCAAGTCATCTTGTATAAACTTGATTACTTAAGTTTCAAACAAACGTTGATACTTTTTCCCAAAACTTCAAAAAGGTTAGATGAACGTATATTTTAAAGCACGAGCAATATAAAACAACGTTCAATCTAAACCTCAAAAACATTTTAAAAAAGTTTCACATTACAAACTTTTGGTGAGGAAAAACAAAAACAGACAGAGAGAATTAAATCGCATGTGAAAAGAAAAGAGCATGCACTTATGCTATAAAAGCAAGAAAGCATAAGAAAAGAAAAATAAAAGAAATATGCTCGAAAAAGAAATGCCAGAGCATACAAAAACAGGCATAGTGAAAATAAATGAATTTAAATTTATCCATATACTTACAACTTTCATATCATTTCAGAATCATATTCACAAAAATGGCTCAAGAACAAGTTCAAAATCAACCACAACACATTCAAGGGGAAGCTCAAGCTGCTCATGTACCTACAAATGAAGAACTTTTTCCTAAAGCAGACTTCCTCAGAATTGGTGATTGCAATCATTGATTCATTCTTAATTCCTTTGAATGTGACCAAAACATTATCCCAAAAATTCTCCGACATCACCCAATTTATCCTGCTATATCATCATCAGACTCTAACACTCCAATGATATACTTACAACAATACTGGCATCATGTTGTGCTCTTGGAAGATGTCAAGCCTGATACCCTTCAAAGTATAATAGAGACACAACAATTCAATTTTACGTCAGAAGATCTTCATGCAACACTTAATCTTCCTAACGCTAATCATGGAAATTATGAAGATTTCGAGGAAGCACCAAACGTTGATCAGCTCAAAGAATTCTTCATTGAGCTAGGGTACGACAAAGATGCTGAAAGTGCTGAAAACTTCAAAATATTATCAGCATTTAAAAGGAAGTACCTACACGCAAGATGGGCTACGCTCTTCTCAATTCTGAACCGTTGTATAACGGGTAAGGAAACAGGGATGGATCGAGGCACTACAACACTTTACCAAGTCATGTATGGTATAGAGAAACAACACCACTTCAATTATGCCAAGATGATCTGGACTGATGTAGTAGATCATGTAAGGAAGTCAACAAAGAAGAAGAATGTGTGCATTCCCTTTGTCAGATACATCAAGTTGATGATTGCCCAATTCATGAGGCAACATCCGAATATCTTAAGAAGATAAGACGATCCTACAGTAGACAAACCTTATATGCATAGTACATCTGGTGTATCGATTGTTACCAGTAATACACCTATTCCAATACCACAATCCCTGCTGGATCTTGCTGACAAGGAGTCAGATGCATACAACGAGTACATGGAGTTAGTTAATGCTCCTATGGGAAGCTCAAAACCGAGCGGACCTACCCCGGGAGCGCATAAGGTAAAAATAGAGTCTAGCGCCAATGTAGGAACCCCTAGGACGCGAAAGAAGACAACTTCAAGGAAACGAACTAAGCCAGGGAGTAAGCTTAGGCAGTTGCAAGACGAGGATGATGAAGAAGGGGATACACTCATCGAGTCACAAAATGATGAGTCTAGGAAAATAAACGAAGTCGAAGATGGTGTGGGGAAGGATACGGAGTTTAGTGAACCTTCTAAGGAGGATAAAGATAGTGAGGAGATTAGGCATAGTGATGATCGTCCGGATGACGATGATGGAGATGATAAGGGGGACAGAGATGACACACATAGAACGGAGCTTAGAACGCAGATGAAGAATGAAACAAGTAGGTCTAGGTCCACTGAGCAACACCAGCTCACTCATCCCATTACCACCGAAGGCATTCCATCAGCACCACCACCAACAACAACAACACAAGCAACAGCAACAACAACAACAACACCAACAACAACAACAACAACAACAACAATACCACTTTCAACAACAACAACAACCCCGATCACAACTCACACTTCACAACAACCATCATCAACAACAATACCAATGAAACATATTCCGACAACCTCAACATCAACTCTATTCACAAGAATTCGAGCCGAACCAGTTCCATTTATCACAACCACACACTTCAATGAAGTAATGGGGAAGCTATAAGCTGACATGGAAGCAAGATTCACAGCTCAACGACTAAGTGAATCTTAAGCTGGATCATCATCAACAACAAAAACACTATCATTGGAACGTCTGTCAAAGATCATGTTATATAGGTTTTTGAATGATGCTTCACTACAACAAGCTCAACCCAACATATAAAATGGACTACTGGAGCCCGAAGCTGAACCACCGACAACAACCTAAGCTGGCAATCAACTTAAAGACCTAGAGAAGCAAATGAAGAAAAACAATAATGAGGCAATAAAGCTGATCAAGAAATTGTCAACAAGGGTAGTCGAGTTGGAAAGCCAATGTCGTCCACAGTCACGAAAGCACGGTCAGGATGATCATGAGGGGGAGAAAAGCGCTAAAAGACCAAGATCTACAACAACTACAACCTTCTTAACACATAAACAAGCTTCGCCTCAACAACAACAACACAACAAATCCAGTTCACAACAAAAAACTGATGAATATGAAGATGTGAACATAGAGGATGAAGCAGTTGGGGATGAAACTCAAAAAGAAGGTGTAGATGTTGAAGAAGACTTTTGGACAGACATGACATATTGGGATGGAGATATACCTCCAGAGCTCGGAGGGTTTGATGTGTTAGATATTGAAGATGATGATGAATTTGATGATGGAGGGTTTGATGTGTCAGATATTGAAGATGATGATGAATTTGATGATGTGTTAAAGGATCCAATGCAAATGGGTGAAAAATTTGAAGATCCTCCAACAAAATTGGACGAGTTATTCTCTAATCTGCACGAACGATTTGGATTCAACATCAGGGATGATGATCCATTGGAGAAAAGAATGGAAGGTATCTATGATTCGGTAATCTACAAGTTCAAGAGTGATCGTGACTTGAACACAAGATTTGTCGATCAAGAGGTATCTAAAGCGTTAAATGCCTCAACTTCTTGGGATAAATCGCAACCAAAAGAACAAGTTTTAAGTGCTAAAAATGAAGGGTTCAGACCAAGAAGAAGAGAATTTTCTCCACTTTGGAAACAAATCCCAAGAGTTACAAGATCGGATACCGCTCCTCTAGTTCCGTACATCAACGACTATCGTTTGTACATGCTTCAAGGTCCAGACAAATGCCAACCATCAACCAAGGAAGTTGCAACATATGAGGAAATTCTAGGACCATTTCTGGAAGAATGTAGATTTGCTGACATCTTCTATGAGACGGAAGTTGATCGTGAAAAGTACAACAGAGACGTATATCTGGGGATTATTAACGTAAATGAATGATCGAGGGGATTCTATCGATTGAGGCAGCTCAGACACAAGCCTCGTGAAAAAGTCTACTCGAAGCACAGAATCCTAAGATATGTCGAAGTCAACTCAAAATATCAATCTTCTCATGGATCAGTTGAATATCACGTTGTACGTACAGATAATCAACACTACCGGTTCACTGAAGCTGACTACATCAACCTTCATCCTCATGATCTTGAAGACATTCTTAAGAGAAGAAGAGACTGCTTCAACAAGAAAGCCATTGATCAAGACGTGATTGAATCAATATTGATCTTCATGAGGGCTTATGTTGTAGTAGCTCACATTGAAGACTTCTAGGTGGGGATTGAAAGCTATCAGAGGAAGATCAACCTGAAGCCTCCGATGTTAGCTTGCATTGGTATTCATAAAGTCAAAGGCTGGATGTATTTCACAAGACCCGGTCTTGGGCTATGTCTTCTGTATGTGACTGAAAAGAAGCAGAAGAGGCTATTCAGAGTCGTTGAAGTAGCCAAGTTCTCTTCAGGTACTCTGCTAAGAATCCTGAAGAAACTTAAGCGGATAAAGAGGAAGGTAGAGAAGCTGCAGATAGAGATGACTGCCAGCAATCATCGAATCTTGACAAGAGTTGTGAATGTGATTAAAGTAAGGCTGATGCTTTGAGCATTATAGAGAAGAATGGAACAAAGAATAGGATGTCGAAGTTGGCCTGACAAGAAGCCCATAAATAGAATACCTGAATGATCTACCCTTAGGGGGAGATTGTTGAAACACGAAAAGCGTAAATCATTAGATCAGGAACTTCTATTTATATTTTGTATAAGTCTAGGGGATGTTATGTTAGAATGTAGTATGTTGCGACAGCATATACTCTCGCAACACTTGCATAGTTGCGAGAGGACGCTTTATAAATACCCCTTACCTCATGGGTTATGAGGTGTGTGTTCTTCTATCTATCTATGCGAGACTTTCTTTATTTCTCTCGTTTCTCTCTAAACTAAAGTGTCCACACCCACTTTATCTCACTAAGATTATTAGAGTAGTCGTGATATTATTGAAACAACATTTAGTGATCAAATAAACGCGACTAAGTATCACTTAGGTTAACGACATGTTCTCCTTGTACGTACAAGAACCAATATGCAATATGTAGTTTGTTTGACTGTTTCATGTACCCAAACTCTTTGAAATTTTATAACGTGACGGCTCAGAAGTGTTTACACGTGACAGCTTCAAGACAGAGGTGACGGCGTCATGACGGTGATTACATAGACGAAACCCTAATTGGAGGCGAGCTGACGGCGTCACAATTTTCCAGTGACGCCATCACAAGTGTATTCCTATATATATGTTTTTCGTATTTTCTCATTCATTGTAACATCTTGAAGTAATACTTTGGAGGACAAAACCCTAGACGAATTTCGGAGCTTTTGTAGGGCTTTTCTAGCCTTTTTCACTCATGTGTAATGGAAGATAAGTTATTTGTTTAATCATTCAATATGTCTATGTGTTGTTTGATTACTTGTTTTTCTTTTCTTCGTTATAACACGCTAGGCTAGATTTACTTGTGTTTGCTTAGATCTAATGAAAGCTAGTTATTGATCATTGATTTGTCGTCTCTTGTTTAATTGATTGCCTAGCGTTAGGAGTAGGAAAACTGGCTGTTTTCTTATATGTATTAGCTTGAACGTCTTACTAAACGCAACCATAGAGTGCACTATTGGTTTTTCTCGTTGTATTTATTGCATGAATTGCGGCTTGTAGATCCTGGAAAACTTAATAGACTTTATGGTTTTTAGGGGAGACTTGTATGTTCATAGAGTTGGGGACTTCGGCACCTCCCCACGACCAATATTAAGGAATACAACGTTTCAATTAAAACAAGGACGTAACAATTCGACAAATCAGTAGGAGATAACTAGGGAGTAAGGAAATCTAAGTAAACACATTTTCCTCATTAAAAGAGTTACCACCTTTACTTTTCTTGTTATTTAGTTTAATTTAATTTTATTATTAGTTTTGGTTTAGTTAGCTAGTAGCTAAACCGCCCACTCTTCAAACCCCGAGATTTTAATTTGCTTTTCATAAAATATAAAAATACAAAAAGACTCATCTCTCACCTTTAAACCTATCTCGACATACACTTCAGCCTTCACATACGCTATTCCCCTAGAGAACGATCAATCCCCCGTGTCTTGCCTATACTACACTACAACAGTTAGGTACACTGCCTAGGAGGATTGTAAAACTTCTTGTGAGGTCTTACAACCGCCGCATCAAGTTTTTGGTGCCGCTGCCGGGTAATAGTATAGGTTTCGATTTCTATCTCGTTTAGGTCTACTCACTAGATTCCTATCAAGTGAAATTTTTATTTTCTTCTTATTTAGCTTTCTTTTAGTCTATCTTTTCTTTGTTCCTTTTGTTTCGTAATTCTCTTCATTCACCATCACGGTGAATGAAGGCGTCTTTAAACCCCTTGACCAACCACACCAAGCACACCAACCACACCAAGAGCAACCCCACCAAGAACAACCACACCAAGACCCACCTCGAGTCCGTACTCTAGGTGAGTACTGGTGCGTGGGTTTTGCAACCTTACAACAGGTTTTACCTCTCGAGGGATCTCAAGAGGCTTACAACCCCACCAGGCAGTGTACCTGACCGATGTAGTATAGTGTAGTGGTAAGTACGGGGGATTGATCGTTCTCCACAGGGAATAGTGTTCGTTAGGTGTGAAAGGCTACTCTAATTAGGTCTAAGGGTTGAGGAAGATTCTTTTTTATGTTTTTATAATTTTATGAAAGCAAGTAAAATCTCGGGTTTTGAAGGAGTGGGCGGAATTAGTTGCTAGTCAACTAACCCAAATTACTACAAATGCAAATAAAATAAAATAACAAAAATGAAAAGTGGTGAGAAACTTATGTGTAGAGAAATGTGTTTACTTAGATTTCCTTACTCCCTAACTATCTTTTACCGGTTAATTAGTGTGTATTAGTCGCGTGGATGACGGGTGTATTCCTTAATACCATTCGTGGGTGGCGTACTTACTTCCCCAAACTCTACAAGCTCCTACTTCACTCCTATGTCGAGCCGGCTAGGAAGCTCCTAACATGGGATCACTAGAATTCGCTTGTGCATTAAATACAACCATAAAAACCTTTAGTACGCGTTTGGTTCATGTTTCTTAAGACGTTCAAGCAAGTTACCGAATAGGAAGTTAGCCAGTTTTCTTAAGCCTAACATAGATAAACAATCATCCAATACAACTAATAACACACTAACAACCAATAATCAATAGCTAGGTTTCATTAGATCTAAGCAAACACAAGATAAAATTAGCCTAACATGTTAAACAAAAGACAAGCATAAGATAGAATCAAACAACACATAGACATATTGAATGATTAATTGATAACTTATCTTTCAATGAAACATGGAAGATCTCAGGGCAAAAAGCCCTGAAAAAGTAGCTAAAATCGTCTTAGGGTTTTATCCCAAAATTCCACACACTAAGCTCTCCCTTAATGACAAAAAATTAGAAAACTATATATAGACTTTGACATCTGACGGCGTCACCTTATGCATTGTGACGCCGTCACCTCGCCGCTTTTAGGGTTCCCGGATGACCATCTTGACGCCGTCCCTCTTTAGCTCTTCAAAAATCCATTCTGGCTTATCAAGGCTTGACGCCGTCGGATCCTAAACGTGACGCCGTCCCCTTATGATTTAAGCCGTGACGCCCTTGATTTAGTTAAAGCGTGACGCCGTCAGAATTCTCATGCAAACTCACTGGCCCGTCATGAGTAAATTTCACATCCAACTTTTCTTGCCAAGGCATGACGCCGTCTGGAGTTAATGTTGACGCCGTCAAAGGTGACTTTCAGCACAATTTTGAGACTTTGCCGTTTTCTTCACTTTTATGCTCCAAAAACGTCCAAAATGCCTCCTTTTCCAGATTTCTCCTCAAAAGTACCTAAAATGACAAAAGGAACGATTTAGGGCAATATTTGATCAAATAAATACGATTTCGGGCTTAAATGACCCCTTAAAAGCGGTACACTTTTCGCCTCATCAAATACCCTTACACTTGAGATTTGCTTGTCCTCAAGCAAATGCGCTTTTATTCTAATCAAAATACAAGTTAGGGGTCATTTAATGCAAACATAAAAGTAATTACAACAAATAATCGTTCCACTTCAATCATAATAAGCACGGAGATTACATACTAGCACCTCACAAGTAGTGTTTAGATACTCACATCTCTCAAGTGTCATCAAAATAAATCTCATAAATGAAAACGGAAAATATCTCTCACTACCTGTCATAGCAAATAGATTACCATAGGCTTGGGAAAGGATCGAAAACCTCCTCCACTAGGCGTAAGCACCTAAGATAAACTATCAAAGAGGGCTTTTAAATGGGTTATAACGTTAGGTGTAGGGAAAAGGAAAACACGGTTTGGTTGGATAAAGGATATTTTACTGGTGGCGAGTTAAAAATCTTGATCAATTACATGTACTATACAACGTTGCTAAGCCAAGACTAGACTCGATCTTAAGCTAATGAAAGAAAATAACAAAACATAAACATAAAATAAACATAAAATGAAACGGGATGGTAGTCCGTATGTTTTTTCTACTTTTCTTTTTCTCATTTTTTTTTGTATTTTTCTTGATTTTTTTTTTTTTTTTTTTTTTTTTTTTTTTTTTTTTTTTTTTTTTTTTTTTGCATACACTCTTGCCCTACCATCCAAAATAATACATCATAGGGGCGTTGCATCCCCTTACACTTGAACTTTTACATAACTTTACAAATACTAATCTAATGACTCGAATTAAGATAATTGAAAAACTTGGAGTACTTTTAAAACATTTAGCACATATGGGGGTAATAAATGATGTTCTTCCCCATTACTCCATTACACTAGTACTTTACCCATGAGTCCCAATCGTCCCAAAACAATATGTACAAGGATATGACTCGACTTAGCAACCATGTAATCAACTAGATAATTAACTTGGGTTTAAACAAATGTTGTAACAATAATGCACTAAAAATGAGTGCATACAAGGTAGGCTAAGGCGATTTGGGTGTACATTTAAGTGGGGTGTAAACAAATTCTTCCTTCAAGTAAAATGCTTAAAGGTCGAAACGAAAAGATAGGCTCTGAGGGGTGTACTAGGGGTATCGTGTACTAAAAATGAGTACAACGCAAAGGGTGTGGGAGAATTACTTGACCAATGTAGCCAATGTAATTATAACAAAAACACAGGTGTAAAACAATGGGTTAATCCTAATGCCTCTTATCATGTAGTAAATCTAACTACACGAATGTAGTCTCACTTGTGGCCTCGGAATGGTCCTAACGCAAGTTCTAGAATCTAAGTGCTACCGGTACACACATCATAGCATAAATGCTTTTCCTACCAATTCTAGGGGTGAACCTCACATATTTGGGGGTGGAAAATTTTTTAGTGGTACGGTTTTTGTGCTAGTCATATAACTCCTATCCGTGAGACGCTCATTAAGATCAAAGTTTCACTCCTATATGTTGTAAAAAATTTTAAATTTGGCACTAAAATTACCTTAACAAGTATTTCTCTCAGTTTTATTACACATCTACCATCAAACAAACAAAAATCAAGCACAATTGTATTCTCAAAAATCGTACTTTTACCCTCCCCTTACACTTAAGATGAACATTGTCCCCAATGTTCAAATAACAAGATGTAAAAGAATAAAGTAAAAGAATGAAATCAAATACTCCCCTGATTCGCTCGTTGGATAATGAATTTACACGGTTAAATCTTCCTCCAAAGAGAATGTTGAAGCTCCATGACTAATGCATCGCCATAAGCTTGATTCAAAACATTTCCTTGTCCAAAATAACCTGTTGAACCTGAGAAAACAAACACGAAAACCTGCATAACATCGGCGGGATAAAATCTATATATAAGGATATAATGCTTGTGGAATGATAATTTTGCAGATTCCTGGAGATTATAAGTTGGAGATTTTAATAAAAACTTTTTAAAAACAAAAATTTCAAAAATTTCTGAAAATTAAATCTGACGCCGTCAGGTTATAACCCCTGACGCCGTCAGAAATGACCTGACAAAAATTTTCATTTTAAGTTTCCGGAAAATTTCTGGAAAAACCTTTACCTTACTTCCTGGAAATCCTGCAAAACATCATTATGACTCGATACAAGCATTTGACTCAAACAAATACGGATATGTATGTTAATTTATTATTATTACGATTCATGTTAATTTGTGTTCTAATAAACCGATTTAGATTTCCCTTACACTTATCTTTTGCAAAATACCTTTATATGTAGTTAAGACGAAGTTAAAAACAAAATAAAGCATTTTCACAATTTAGTTTTGAACATGAATCAATAAGAATAAAAATTACACACACATACGAAGCAAATAAAACAAACACAAAAATAAATAAACACACAAAGCAAATAAAACAAATAAAGCTTGGGTTGCCTCCCAAGAAGCGCCTTTCTTTATTAACGAGTCTTGTAGCTAGACTCAAAGTCACGTACATTACGTGACTCCATCATCGGTCACGGTTCCTAGGCCATTCTCCTTTGATTCTCTATCAGAATCACTTTCATAGTGAAGGTATTTCGGGTCCTCGAGATCAAAGGGATTATTTCGGTATTTAGAACTAAGCTCCTTATCATGCTTAAAGAATCCACTTGACAGGTCAAAAGTGTCCTTACATCCCCTTCTCACATCATCATCACACAACACTAGTTGGGAACTTAACCTATCGAGCCCATCATAATCAATCTCCTTGAATTCTCTCATCTTGTGAGGCGTTTGGTATGAGATTTCCCTAATCCCATCGGTGAAAGTCACGATCCCATTGAGCTCGTCCACAACCAAGCTTGTGGCCTTGCAAAAAGGTGCCCCAAAAACAACTTGTGATAACCTGGGATCGATGTATTTTTTGATATTATCGACGATTGCGAAGCTCATAGTGAATGTCATGTTTCCTACAAACACCTGTACATCATCATCTATGCCAATGTCGTCCTTCCCTTTATGAATCATCCCCCATCTGCAAATGTTGTTATAATGAAACAGGGACATCACATTTTTGGGTAAACATGTGTCGATGTAAACATTATAAAAATGCTTGTGACCAATCATGCAAGGTATTTTGAGATTATTCGGATCACATCGCTTAATTCGGCCAGGCCTTCTACCGCGTAACCCCCATGTGTTGCTACTCGCTGATGGTTGATACTCATACACTTCTTCACAGCCATCCCGAAAAATCACTTTCCTGACACCATCGGTAAATAATGCACTCCTATCATCCTCATCGAGTATCACTCCCGTTGCTTTTATGAATGGTTTGCCTAGAACAAGGCCAGTTAAGGGTGGGCTGATGATAGGGTTCATGTTATTAATTACAGTTAACTCGATATGAAAGAGGAACTTTTCTATCACAATTGGTACCCTCCTTATTACCCCGATGATATTAGACCCTTCATATTTGACTTGTTCAGTGAAGGCTTCATTATATAGAGAAAGGGATATTGCGCTTATAGAAGAGTTGGGGTTTATGTAGGCATCTTTTATAAACTTTTTCCTAGTGGTGCAAGAAATCTTAAAGACCCTAGGAGCGCCATCCTCTATTCTCTCTCCGAATCCCATAGGCGACCTTGCTGTGCCCCTCTCAAGTTCCTCTACCAGGGGGCGGTCCAGCAGTCCTGCAAGCCCATGAGGCATTTCGGATTTCTCTTCCGAGCCCTCCTCATCACTCACCTTTATTGTACTCGAGTTCTTTGGTGAGTCTAGATAGTAGTCGGGCGCCTCGGGTTTCTTTTCGGGAACTTTACCCTCCATTTCATTGTCCACATTCTTGGCTGTTTGTTGGTCCAGATTTGGTTTAGGAACAGGTATTGTTGTAATGGTGTTCACGAAGTGGAGAGGTTTCGAAGGGGTACGAGTATCTCCTGTTTTTTTTTCGTTCTGTGATATGTATTTGAAAAGTTTACTAGGGTGCTTGATTTTTACAGGAGGGGGTGTTTGGTGGGTTACCGTAACAGATTTGATCTCATTAACTCGTGCCAACTCACAATTTGACCTGCCAGCAAGGCGATCATTGATAACCTTTAACAGGTTATCAACCTTGTTGTTCATATCAACTTGCTGTTGTCTGAATTGATTCTCAAGTTTGGAAAGCTGTGTTTCTTGAGAGAGAATGAATTTTTGCAGTGATTCCTCGCGATTTTGTTGTTTATGCGTGTGTCGCTGAGGATAATGTTCAGACCAGGTGAGCGGGGTAGAGTCATTGAATGATATGCTACGAGTTTGGTTCCAACTAAAATTTGGCTTATTCTTCCATGCCTCATACCCATCTTCGGAATTTTTGGGCCCATAATTAGTGGCGAGCCACTTATCTCCCGCCTTATCGATTCGCGAGGATGCGAATTCTTTGAAAGCCTGTTTGGGAAGTTCCATGCAATCATGAGTGTCGTGGGGACCACTACATAATTTACATGAAGAAGTGATTTTGTTCACTTGGCTTGAAGGTTTAGGAGCCTCGTAGGATTTCATGAGAAACTTGACTTGGTCTTCAAGTTCTACGATCCTACGGTCGGAAGTGCTTGAATTGTTCGAAGGCAAAGATATTGCCTTGACCGTTTTATTCAAATCACGGGGGTCACTCCAACTTTCGTTGTCATAAAGAGCAAGATCCTCTAGGAGAGCCCATGATTGTTCCGCACTTAGATCACGTAGCTTGCCACCGGCCGATTGGTCAATGGTTTGCCTCGTGGAGAGATTGATATGATCATAGAAGATTTGGACTTGGAGCCAAAGTTCTATGCCATGGTGAGGGACTTTTTGGAGTAAGTCCTTGAATCGAGTCCATGCCTCGTAGGGAGTTTCGCCTTGACGTTGTTGGAACATCAAGATATCATTCCTTAGCTTGGTAGTTCTTCCCGGTGGGAAAAACTGAGCAAGGAAACGAGTGGTGAGATCATCCCAAGAGGTAATGGATCCTGCGGGTTGACGTTCTAGCCACTGACTAGCTTGGTCCCGCAAAGAGAATTGGAAGAGACGCAATCGGGTCGTCTCTCGAGTGGCAACATCAAGGTCTATAGAATCAACGATTTTAAGAAAGTCCTTGAGATGTTGATTAGGATCTTCAGAACGAAGTCCATGGAATGCGCATCCGCTTTGCACCAACCGGATGGTGTCGGATCGCAAGGGTGTGATATTGGCTCCTTGAGTGAGCTCAATGGTGTTTCGATAGCCGTGGTGGCTAGGACGGGAATACTCTCCTAAAGTACGGGCTCTAGGAGGTGGTGGTGGTTGTTGTGGTGGTGGGTTGTGTGGGTTAAGGATATTACCATCTTCCATGATGTCGGACGGTAATGGTTACGAACAAAGACACGAAGAAAATAGATAGACTAAAGAAAACCTAGAAAAAGAAAATAAAAATCTCACTAGAAAGGAATCTAGTGAGTAGACCTAATAGAAATAAAAATTCAACCTAAACAATAACTATTCCCCGGCAACGGCGCCAAAAACTTGGTGCGTGGGTTTTGCAACCTTACAACAGGTTTTACCTCTCGAGGGATCTCAAGAGGCTTACAACCCCACCAGGCAGTGTACCTGACCGATGTAGTATAGTGTAGTGGTAAGTACGGGGGATTGATCGTTCTCCACAGGGAATAGTGTTCGTTAGGTGTGAAAGGCTACTCTAATTAGGTCTAAGGGTTGAGGAAGATTCTTTTTTATGTTTTTATAATTTTATGAAAGCAAGTAAAATCTCGGGTTTTGAAGGAGTGGGCGGAATTAGTTGCTAGTCAACTAACCCAAATTACTACAAATGCAAATAAAATAAAATAACAAAAATGAAAAGTGGTGAGAAACTTATGTGTAGAGAAATGTGTTTACTTAGATTTCCTTACTCCCTAACTATCTTTTACCGGTTAATTAGTGTGTATTAGTCGCGTGGATGACGGGTGTATTCCTTAATACCATTCGTGGGGTGGCGTACTTACTTCCCCAAACTCTACAAGCTCCTACTTCACTCCTATGTCGAGCCGGCTAGGAAGCTCCTAACATGGGATCACTAGAATTCGCTTGTGCATTAAATACAACCATAAAAACCTTTAGTACGCGTTTGGTTCATGTTTCTTAAGACGTTCAAGCAAGTTACCGAATAGGAAGTTAGCCAGTTTTCTTAAGCCTAACATAGATAAACAATCATCCAATACAACTAATAACACACTAACAACCAATAATCAATAGCTAGGTTTCATTAGATCTAAGCAAACACAAGATAAAATTAGCCTAACATGTTAAACAAAAGACAAGCATAAGATAGAATCAAACAACACATAGACATATTGAATGATTAATTGATAACTTATCTTTCAATGAAACATGGAAGATCTCAGGGCAAAAAGCCCTGAAAAAGTAGCTAAAATCGTCTTAGGGTTTTATCCCAAAATTCCACACACTAAGCTCTCCCTTAATGACAAAAAATTAGAAAACTATATATAGACTTTGACATCTGACGGCGTCACCTTATGCATTGTGACGCCGTCACCTCGCCGCTTTTAGGGTTCCCGGATGACCATCTTGACGCCGTCCCTCTTTAGCTCTTCAAAAATCCATTCTGGCTTATCAAGGCTTGACGCCGTCGGATCCTAAACGTGACGCCGTCCCCTTATGATTTAAGCCGTGACGCCCTTGATTTAGTTAAAGCGTGACGCCGTCAGAATTCTCATGCAAACTCACTGGCCCGTCATGAGTAAATTTCACATCCAACTTTTCTTGCCAAGGCATGACGCCGTCTGGAGTTAATGTTGACGCCGTCAAAGGTGACTTTCAGCACAATTTTGAGACTTTGCCGTTTTCTTCACTTTTATGCTCCAAAAACGTCCAAAATGCCTCCTTTTCCAGATTTCTCCTCAAAAGTACCTAAAATGACAAAAGGAACGATTTAGGGCAATATTTGATCAAATAAATACGATTTCGGGCTTAAATGACCCCTTAAAAGCGGTACACTTTTCGCCTCATCAAGTACTCCAAACCAAGCCACCAAGGCTATCGAAACACCATTGAGCTCCCCCAAAGAGCCAATGTATCTCCGTTGCGATCTGACACCATCCGGTTGTTGCAAAATGGATGCGCATTCCATGGACTTCGTTCCGAAGATCCAAACCAACATCTTAAGGATTTTCTTAAAATTGTTGATTCCGTTGACCTTGATGTTGCTACTCAAGAGACGACGCGATTGCGTCTCTTCCAATTCTCTCTACGTGACCAAGCTAGTAATTGGCTTGAGCGTTTACCCGCGACACCATCCGGTTGGTGCAAAACGGATGTGCATTCCATGGACTTCGTTCCGAAGATCCAAACCAACATCTTAAGGATTTTCTTAAAATTGTTGATTCCGTTGACCTTGATGTTGCTACTTAAGAGACGATGCGATTGCGTCTCTTCCAATTCTCTCTACGTGACCAAGCCAGTAATTGGCTTGAGCGTTTACCCGTGGGATCTATCTCAACTTGGGATGATCTTACTTCTCATTTCCTCGCTCAATTTTTCCCACCGGGGAGAACTACCAAGCTAAGGAATCACATCTTGATGTTCCAACAACGTCAAGGTGAAAATCTTTACGAAGGATGGACTCGTTTCAAGGACTTACTCCAAAAATTCCCTCATCATGGCATTGATCTTTGGATCCGAATCCAAATTTTCTATGATGGTGTCAGTCATCATACTAGAAGGTCCATTGACTATGCTGCCAATGGGAAACTAAGCAACCTTAACGTTGAGAAGTGCTGGAAAGTCATTAAGGGCTTAGCACAATATGAAGAGGAAGGATGGGAAGATCTAATATTCCTGGAAGAAGGGAGTTTAGACTATGTTAGCACAACTCAAGAGCAAGTATTTGAGAGTGTAGAAAGATAGGTTGAGGAGCTAATGAGGGCTGAGATGCCTAGGTATGACCATGAGACGAAACCCTGTGAGCATGTGAATAAAGTTAGGAGGTACATGCTTCCTAAGATTTCGCGACAAGAAGAATTCGAAGGAATAATGTGGACATTTGTGAACAATCAAGAAAAACAAATCCAATGACTAGAAGCCCACATTGACAACACCAGGAATGTCTTTATGAAATTAGCTGAGGATTTCATATTAAGGTTAAGAGAAAAAATTGTGATCGAAGCTTCGCCTAAGAAGATTGAAAAGGTTTTTGAGATCCCGGAACTTGTCAAAATGAGTAATGATTCGCACAATGAAACAACCTCATTCGTAGATTCAATCCAGGGCAACTACTATTCCCATAAATCACCCTGTATCGAAGGGAAGTCTCTTGTCAACAACGTTTTCATTAGAGTTGTACGAGTTATGCTTCCCGACTTTCACAACACAAGGAAACGTTCCTTTGGATTTAAACCAAGTGTACAAAAAACTCGAATAAAATCTTCCTTTATTCTCAAAACTCTTCGAGAAAGATTTCTTAACTCATTAATTACTTACCAAGATGGAGATTGGAAACTGAGTCGCACAATAATTGACTCCTTAAAAAGCCAATTCACACCTGACAATAGCAACAAAGTGTTTGACCCATGTGGGTGGCGGGATTTAAAAGATTTCTTAAAACAAGGGACGAGGGAACACATTCTTTAAATCTATAAAACTCTCAATTTATCCTTTCATATTAAAAATAAATAAATAAATAAATAAATAAAAATATTATTCAATAAAATGGAGGTGTGACGGCGTCACAAATTACACGTGACGACGTCAGCCCGTCTACACAGGTTTATTAACCACAAACCCATCACTTTCACTCTCAACCCCACAAACCATATCCATCCTACACCTCACCACCGAATCTCCAAGGATCAAATCGCCCACTTTCGTTGCTAATCTCCGTTTGGTAAGTACATCTTATTAATCCTTCTTGATTCAATTGTTCATTAGATCTATCAATTTAGGATTCCCCCAAAAATCCGAAAGCCTAGGATTGATTCGTGATTAGAACTTGTTTTGCCTTATAATCATGTTAGTTTAACAAGGATTATGGTAGCATTTATTTTGTAATCAATTGGGTTTGATGTTACGAGGGAAAAATGATGAAATCGGACCACACACCCTTTGCAAGTTGGTATTTTGCTGTCAAAAGGGGTGTTTTGTTTAAGGATTTAAAGTTTAAATCCTGATTTTTCCCTCATATTTTTGGATCTGAAAATGTTAAGGGTGTGACGGCGTCAGCCCGCAGGCGTGACGGCGTCAGCACCATTTGATGGCTTATTCATGTTTTTTCCCCCATCTCATTTGCTTCTATTTTTCTTGTGTTGTTTCAGGAAATGAGTAAGAGGTCAAGGCATAACAGAGGGCAGTCCTCAGGCTCTCAAAGAGAATATTATGCGGAGACCATCCGTAGTTGGGAACGTTTTGATACCAATTTTGCTAACGCCTACCACACTCAATTGCTCAATCAAACTATTGATCATGGGGCTATTTTAGATTGGAAATATATGGAGGATCACAACCTTGAGGATGGGTTTCTTGCTAGCTTTCAGACGGATGATTTCACGGGCCCTCAATGGGCAAGGTTGTTTCATATCCGTGAGCCCATTTATCAGGAGCTTGTGCATGAGTTCTTTGCCACTTATCATATGGAGTTTGAGACATGTAGGAATGATGTCACTACTAAGGGGATTCAGTTTAGGTTAGGAGGAGAGTGACGTTCATGTTCTGTGCTTGAGTGTGGTTGGAGAGTTGGGTTGTATAGGGCGGCTGAGTTTGAGGAGGCTGAATTCCAGGTGCAGCTGAGTCAGGGCATGACTACCAAATCCGACATGAGGAGCATTGGCTTTTGGCCACTTATTGGGGATGTGGATTATGTTATTGGGGCTACAGGAGCAGCCAAGATTAGGGATCCTAGAGTCAGGTTGACGCATCACTGCATTGCTTTTTCTATAGCTGGGTGTTAGAACACTACTCATCGTGTTACCCTACTGGATTTGTTCTTCCTGTATTCGATCTATTCTCCTGATGGGTTCTGTAACCTCCCTTTTTGGTTGGCCAACTATCTGAGCAATGCGTCTAGGGAGAAGTTGAGTGACAAGGTCTATAGGAGGATGTTTGTCACTAAGCTTGCTCGCTCATATGCAGTACTTTGTCATGAGATTCAGGGATACTTGAGTGTTGGAGCTCCTGCTAGGGTAGTCAAGGCCATATCCTTGAAGGCGATGAACGTGGTCATGACTTTGGATTGTAGTCACTGTGTATGGTCGGGTCCTAGGCCAGCAGCTGCTCAGGACGATGATGATGATGATGATGATGAGCAGCAGCATCAGCAGCAGCAGGAGGGCGGAGTTGGTAGTTCCACAGATGCCTACAGGCATATGAGCTAGGGCGATTGGCAGGTCCACCAGGGAGGTTGGATGGGTCAGATGGATACCTGGAGGACTAGGCAGGACCAGTGGTTCGACTGGATGTATGATCACACTGTTCGACAGATGCAGTACCTCTCTACGCGTAATCAGTTGGACCCCCACCTGCAGATTGATCCTTTTCCTGGCCGTGAGCATGACTACCCACCATACGGGTACACTAGGCATCTCCCTCCTGGCTATGACTACCGTTATGACACAGCTCCTGACCAGTGATTTGTTTGGTTGTTTTTATTGGTGATATTTGAACAAGTATTTCCATGTGATGTTTTTAAGACAATATTTGGGTTGTAATAAGTAGGATTTTATTATCGTATTTGGTGATGGATATTTGTGACATTTGTGATTGTTTAATTTTAATTTATTAGGATTTCTTATTAGTCTTTTTAATTGTTTGTTTGTTTGATTTTATTTTTGTTTGTGTCATATATATGTTTTATCATCATTGTTTATCTTTCATGTTTTGAATATAATTAGTGAAAATGCTTTATTTTGTCTCTAACCTCGTCTTAATTACATATAAAGGTATTTTACAAAAAGATAAGTGTAGGGAAGATCATATTTGTTTAAAAGAACGAAATTCGAACATGAAAGTTAACAATTGATGATTAACATATATTCTATCATATTTTTGTATTTTTCTGAGTCAAATGCTTGTATCGAGTCACAATCAATGTTTTACAGAATTTATAGGTTTTAATAATTATATTTTTTTCAGAAATTTTCCCGGAAACAAAACGTAAAAAATTCTGTCAGGTCTATCCTAACGGCGTCAGGGTTTACACCCGACGGCATCAGGCACCGTAGCAACAGTTTTTTAGATTTTTGTTTTCCTGTCGAAATTAATTTTTGAAAATTTCTATAATTTTTAATTTTCTAGGGTTCTGTAAACATTTATTTTGCATGCATTATATCTTATTTTCTTTCTAAGATTTTTATTATATATAGTGTTTACCGTCGACTTTATGCGAGGTTTCATGTTCGTTTTCTTAGTGATTACCAGGTTATATTGGACAAGAAGATGAAAGTATACATTGGAAGTGAAGCTTATCTTATTTATCTTCTTGGAGGAGGATTTAACCATGTTTCACATCATCCATGCCGAGCAAATCAGGGTAATATTAGTTTCTTTCATCTCTTTTATTCTTTCTGTTATCATAATTTTGATGCTTTTTAAAAACATTGGGGAAAATGTTCTATTTAATTGTAGGGAGGGAAAAATGGGATACCTTAGAAACTATAACTCGCTTGATATTTTTTTTGTCTTGGAGTAATTGTGTAATAAACTGAAAGAGATACTTGTAAAGGTGATTTTAGTAACAAATTAAAAAAAATTATGACATATAGGAGTGAAACTTTAGTTTTAATAAGCGTCTCATGGATAGGAATTATATAGCTAGCACAAAAACACAACCACTCAAAATTTTCCACCCCAAAAATGTGATGTTCGCCTTTAGATTATTAGGAAAAAACATTCACCTTTAATGCTTATTAGTGTACCAGTAGTATATAGATTCTACAACTTGCGTTTGTGATGCATCCCGAGATCGCTAGTGAGACTACATTCGTGTAGTTAGAATTGACTAAATGATAAGTGGCATTAGGATAACCCTTGTTTTAAACCTGTTCTATAATTACATTGGCTTCATTGATCAAGTAATTCTCCCACACCATTGCTATGTACTCATTTTTAGTACAAGATACCCCTAGTACACCCCTTAGAGCCTATCCTTTTCGCGGTTCTTATGATATTTCTGTGGATTCCAAAATATTAATGAAGAGCATTGTTTACAATCCACCCCCAAATGTACACCCATATTGCATTAGCCTACCTTGTATGCACTCATCTTTAGTGCATTATTGTTACAACATATATGTTAAACCCTTTGTTAATTATCTAGTTGATTACATGGTTGCTAAGTCGAGTCATATCTTGTAAATACAGTTTTGGGACGATTGGGACTCATGGGTAAAGTACTAGTTATTATGGAGTAATGGGGAAGAAATCCTAATGTTATTACGTTAAAAGTTTTAAAGTACTCCAAGTGTTTTAATCCTCTTAATTCGGGTCATTAGCTAGTTTTAATTATTTAAAAGTTCAAGTGTAGGGATGCAACTATAAATCCCTTTTGTATGGATGTATATTTTGGATAGTAGGGCAAGAGTGTATGAAAAAAAGAAAAAAAAAAAAGAAGAAAGAAAAAATGATAAAAAAAATAAAAAAAGAAAAAAAAGAAAAAGAAAAAACAAACGGACTATCATCCCATCTTTTATTTTTGTTTAAGTCAAGATAGTGTCAAGAAAAATACAAAAAGAGTTAGTATTTAGCGAGTCGAGTCGAGTCTTGGCTTAGCAACGCCACCTTGTACATGTGATTGACTTAGATAATTGACTTGCCACCAGTAAAAATTCCCTATATCCAACAAAACCGTGTTTTCCAAACCCTTACACATAACGTTACAACCCTTTAAAATCCCTCTTTGATAGTTTATGCTAGGTGCTTACGCCAAAGTGGTGGAGGTTTGATCCGTTCTCAAGCCTATGGTAATCTATGTGCTATAACTGGTAGAGAGTGTTTATTTTTCTCGTTTCCTTTCATGTTATATAACTTATACACCCGAGAGATGTGAGAATCCAAACACTTTATGTGAGGTGCTAGTATATAATTTCCGTGCTTATTGTGACTATGGTGGAACGAATATGTGTTGTAATTACTTTTATACCAATACTAAATGACCCCTAACTTGTAGATTGATTATATAAAGCACATTTGCTTGAGGACAAGCAAATCCCAAGTGTAGGGATATTTGATAAGTATTCATTTAATAACTTTTTACAGGGTCATTTAAGCCTAAAAGTCGTATGTAATTGATCAAATATTGCCCTAAATTGTTTCTTTTTGCATTTTAGGTACTTGGGACGTGAATTGTAAAAACCAGCGTGTTTTGGACCAAAAACGACAAGAAAACGAAGAAAAATGACCAAGTCAAAAATTTGTCAAAGTGGATACCTGACAGTGTCACGATCTATAACCTGATGTCGTCACTTGTAGTTGAAGACCCAGAATCTTTGCAATTTTATAACGTGACGACTCAGAAGTTTTTAGACGTGACGGCTTCAAGACAAAGCTGGCTGCGATTACACAGATGAAACCCTAATTAGAGGCGAGCTGACGGCGTCACAATTTGCAAGTGACGCCGTCACAAGTGTATTCCTATATATATAATTTTTGTATTTTTCTCCTTCATTGTAACATCTTGAAGTAATACTTTGGAGGACAAAACCCTAGACGAATTTCAGAGCTTTTGTAGGGCTTTTCTAGTCTTTTTCACCCATGAGTAATTGAAAATAAGTTATTCATTTACTCAATGTTGCAAAAATCGGCTAAATCGGCCGATTAATCGGTAATCGGCCTTATACCTTGTTGATTTTTGAAAATCGGTGGAAAAAATCGGCCTAGGCAAAAATCGGCCACTAATCAGTCTTAAATCGGCCGAATCGGTCAAAAATCGGCCGAATCGGCCTAATCGGTCAACTTAAAAAAAATTAATAATTTTGGCATTCTACTTAATTTGGGGATCATTTATCTCACTTATAACGCACAATGGGTCTCATAATCAGAATTGGAGCCTTTTATTGAGGTTTGGAAACATAGTAGGCTTGGAATCACTTAAGATCTTTAGTTTGGTCTCCAGAAATACACAAAACTTGCAGGAAATGCCAATCCGATTAATCACTGATTAATCCCGCCTTGACCGATTAATCGCTGCAGGGTGGTCGACCGCCCGACTACCGATTCACGATTTTTGCAACATAAGTTATGCATTTAATCATTCAATATGTCTATGTGTTGTTTGATTACTTATTTTTCTTTTCTTCGTTATAGCATTCTAGGCTAGATTTACTTGTGTTTGCTTAGATATAATGAAACACAGTTATTGATCATCGATTTGTCGTCTCTTGTTTAATTGATTGCCTAGCGTTAGGAGTAGGAAAACTGGCTATTTTCTTGTATGTGTTAGCTTGAGCGTCTTACTAAACGCAACCATAGAGTGCACTGTTGGTTTTTCTCATTGTATTTATTGCATGAATTGAGGCTTGTAGATCTTGGAAAACTTAATAGGTTTGCATGTGCCTTCTGGAGGTGTCCAGGTTGAGGAGTTTGTGTTAGCTGTTCTGATTTGTTTTGTTGTCTATTGGTTTTGCTCTCGTAGGTTTGCTGTTTGGATGTGTCCTGGACTCAAGGTTCCCGGACTGGTTGTGTTGGTTATTAGAGGATGATCTCAGGCTACTTGAGGTTGAGGTTGAGCTGCTTAGGGCTGAGGCTTTTGCTGCATGAGTTTTTATTCAGGCCGCATTTTGGTTTCTTTGAACCATTTTCCAGGCTGTTTCGTGATGGTTGTTATAGCGCCATTTTGTCAGGGTGAGTGGTTTGGACACGGTTTTGCCTGAATAAGGCTTTGTGTGTGTTTTTGTGGCGGTTTTGATGATTTTTGTGTTTCTTGGTGAATCGAAAAGTTTTTTCGGCGATTTTGATGCTGAAAGAGGTGGTTGTTTTTGATTTATTGTTTGCAGTGACGTTTTTCGTGTTTTGAGACGAAAAACGGGGTTTCGGCTTGTTGCCTGGAGACGAGTATTTCGCATGAAATCCTCCGTTTCTAGGTAAGGATGACTTTTCCAGCGAGGGAAATGTCGAATGGTTGGTTTTTAGGTTTTCCGACGCCAGGAAGCAGAAACGATTATCGTTTCGCTTGGTTTTCTGGCGACGGATTATCGAAACAAAGTTTTCGAGTGCTGGTAAACTTAAACGATGGGTGTTTTTTGGTTTTTTTGGTTAGGGAAAATCGCGGCTATTTGTATCGTATAGCACTGATGGTGCCATGTTTACGTAAGGTACGTATTGAGGGTTTTGGGGTGGTCGATCATTTGGTTTCCCATGTTTGGTAAGACCCTTGAAGGTGATTGGAGTCACGAGTTGGGGTAAAGTTCACGAGTCGACTTGGTTGGATTGTGTCAATTATCCGAGAGGACAATCGACTTGGGCGTGGAGTTCCAGGGCAGACTTGGGAAGTGTTGCTAGTGATTAGCTTGGGTGTAACACCCCCTAAATTATGAGTTAACGGCGGAAGACTAATCAAGGTATTACGGGGAGGATCTTTGTCATAATCATAGAAAATGGATCAAAAGAGGCGTTTTGAAAGTATTTGTCATTCAAATAATAGTTGAGGTACAAAAAGTGAAAATATCAAAGTTGAGACATCCCATAAAAGGGTGTAGTAGTTTGAAAATGAATGACATAATTTATTTTACACCACATAAAAACCCTTGGTTTAATGCCCACTCCGTGCCTTGTCTGCTCCGCTAATTACCTGAGATAAACATGCTAAAAGTCAACAAAAATTGTTGAGTGAAATCATAGAGTTTGTGGTAATAATGAGTTTGGAACACAAGTTTGTGATTGCCTGTGTATTACAATCATGTTTGAAATGGTGATATTGCAGTTGTGTATATTGCCCTAAGTCTCATGACACGCAAACGTTAACAGTGTTAGTAACCGGTGATAATGGGCCCTCGTGTAATAGGTGATTTTGCCATTTTCCTATTTCCTTCAAATATAGTGCATTGCGACTAATCCGACTAGCAACTAAGGCTATCCGTCAGGCATTAGTGGAATAGGCAGTCAGCCTAGTGATTAATGGTTCATGATGTGAGGGGCTTTTGGCAATAGAGTAACTTAGGCAATATCAATCAGGAGAAGCATACAAAAATACTTGAAAATACTTGTGTTCTAGTTTGTAGCATGTATCTCCCCCATAGAATGTGAAATCAAGTGAATTACGGGAACGGCTCCAACACACGACCTGAATAATTGTGAAGTCTGAGAATTTGATAGTTTTGACTTAATATGAATAGTGATTGTGAAAATGAGTAACGGATAACGATTTGATGTGTGATGAGTGTGAGTGATATGCTTAAAATGCTTAAAGTTCAAAAATAATATTATATATAATATTATCTTGTTTTTATGTCTTTGAATTCATAAATATCGATTCCTCGAAAGTGGTTGAACGAAACGTTAAGTTAATTCGTTAAAAACTCGTTATATAAATATAAACGTTACGTGTTTAAATATATTGAACGAAATGTAAAAATGCACGTGAGTGAATGGGAAAGTGAAAAATATGAAATGTAATATGCATGAGTTAAAGTTACAGTTTGGTCCTTGTACTTATACAAATTTTACACTTTCTACCCTAACGGAGTTAGTTTTGCACCGTTAGTCCCTAGTTAGTAATATGTTACATTTTTAGTCCAAAAAGTTCTAAAATGACATATTAAACCTTCTGTTTAATGTTTGATCATATTCTACCCTTAATTTACTAAAATGACAGTTTGGGGATATAATTATATAAACTTTACACTTTTAACCCGAATAGTAATATATTTTGCAAAACAAGTCCAAAAATCACAAAAATAGTGGGAAATGATTTCCGAGAGTTTTAACATTCTTATAAAGCTTAATTGAGTCAAAATAAACTGCTTATTTGCAAAAGTGCTTATTTTTTTGCTTATTGGGCTTTAGTGATTCCAAACAAAAGCCCAATAAGGTTTTATGATCCGAGGGTTTTAGAAACAAAGTGGGCCTGGTTTTAAGCTTATTTCAATGTTCTAAAAATAGTACAAAAGAGTTTATATCAATAGCTTATTGAGAGTGCATAATAACTGCTTATTGGGCTTTAATGAGTTAAAACAAAGGCCCAATAAGAGTTATTGATCCGAGGGGTTTTAAGGGACATTGGGCTTATTTTATGGTCTGAAAAAGATTACTAGACAGATTAAACCAACTGCTTATTTTGAGCTAAGTGGGCTAAAAAGCCCACTCGATAAAATGAGTGAGTTTCTGGTCAGTTCGAGAAGCGATCAAAATGAGGTTTCAAATGGACTTTTATGAGCTTGTTACGTGAACTTATTTTACCAGCTTGTTTAATGAGCTTATGGAGAATTAGGGTGAGCCATAAAAATGACATGTTGTTTGTACGAATTAGATTATATGCGGCCATTTCTTAGTCGAGTAAATCACATGGTCCAAAAATGAAAATGACATATATAAGTTATATGAGTTATACGATGTAACGAATGATTAAAATGGGTCTCGAAATGCAATAAAATGAATATGTAAGTGTCGAGTAAAGGTAATACACGATTTTCTAGCCATCCATGAAGGAGGTCATACGAATATAACGTAAAAATAAATACGAGAAACATGAAAAATGCATATAAAGGAAATATACGATCGAATATGTTAGGAATTAAACCTAACAGTTAGTACTGTCGGTTATAAGTTAGTACTGCTGAAGATTTATTGAAGAATACACTAACAGTACTAAGTCAGTTAGTACTACTGGTATATACATTGGCACTGCTTATGTTTTTGTAAACGTGTAATAGATAAGTATAGAAAGGATTTAGTGAATATCCTATTTAAGTAGAATTATAGTTATCTTGTACAGGAATCCTTGGTCTATAAAAGGATATCCTAGGTTAGGTTTTGATATATACCAGTCGTGAAGATTCAAGGTTGTAAACCCTAGTACAAACAAGAGTACTCGTATTATTATCATTAATAATATTGAATCGTTTTGGTTAATCATTATTGTCTTCATTGTTCATACATACAAACATATTCACTGTTCCATTCATTCATATACACAACACAATATCTTCTAAGTATTAGCTAGTAAATTCCGCGTGCTAGTTAATATGAAATCAAAGTATCTATCTAACACAAGGAGTGTGTTAAGATCCGGTCAAGCAGTATCAGAGACAGTTTTCTGATACTTTGAATTAAAAGATCCAAGAAGAACTTTTCCAAGAAGAAAGATGGACATGGAGACAAGTACAACTAATGTTGCTACTAAGTTACCAATGCTCATGCCTAATGAGTTTGATATGTGGAGATTAAGAATTGAGCAATACTTCCAGGTGCAAGATTATGCACTTTGGGAGATTATAGAAGAAGGGAACACTTTTAAGCCTACAACTACTTCATCTACAGTTGATGGAAAGGTTGTAACTACAGTGCAAACAAAGCCAATGACTACCGAAGAGAAGGTCCAGTACAAGAATGATCTTAAGGCAAGAAGCATGCTGCTGATGACAATTCCTAATGATCAATTACTGAACTTCAGTAAGTTCAAGTGTGCCAAGACTTTGTTTGAAGCTATTGTTGCCGGATATGGTGGGAATGAAGCCACCAAGAAAACTCAAAAGACACTGCTCAAGCAACAATTTGAGAACTTCTCAGCTACAAGCAATGAGTCACTAGATCATATGTTCAACAGACTTCAAAAGCTAGTGAGTCAGCTTGCTATTCTTGGAATGGAGATACCTCAGGAGGACTTAAACTCTAAATTCTTAAGGAGTCTACCATCAGAATGGGCTATGCATGTTGTTGTGTAGAAGAATAAGCCGGATATAGATTCCATGAGCTTAATGGATCTTTATAGCAACTTCAAGATAGTAGAGCATGATGTGAAGAAAGCTACTGGAACAAGCTCAAACTCAAGCTCTGAGAATTTGGCCTTTGTGTCAACTCCCAGTACCTCAAGTCCAGAAGATGAAGTGCAAGTTACTGGAGCAGTTGGAACTGCTAGTTCAAATATTGGTACTGCTAGTACTTCAAGCAGTACTAATGGACTTTTGGATGAGAATACTTATTGTGCTTTCCTGACTACTCAACACAATAGAAGTATGTTGACTCATGGAGACCTTCAAGAGATTGATGAAGATGACATTGAAGAGATGGACATCAAGTGGCAGCTCTCTCTTCTCAGCATGAGAGCTAAGAGATTCTTGAAGAAGACAGGCAAGAAGATAATCATAAACAGCAATGATGTTGCTGGGTATGACATGTCAAAAATTGAGTGCTATAATTGCCATAAGAAGGGTCATTATTCAAGGGAGTGCAGAATGCCAAGACAACAAGATGGCAAGAGCAGAGGCTTTGGAAGCAAGACCAGAGAAGTGGAGATTATAGACTCAAGCTCAAAGGCTATGGTTGCCATTGATGGCTTAGGGTTTGACTGGAGCTACATTGCAGAGGAGGAAGCAGAAGCACCTACGGAAATTGCTCTCATGGCTTTCTCAGATTCTGAGGTACAAGTTTCTAAGTGTTCTAAATCATGCGATGCTTTTAAAAGAATTAGAAACTCTTAGGAAACACTATAATGAACAGAGAGTAGAGTTAAACCAGACTATTTTTAATTTGGCAAATCATAAAAGGGGTTTAGCTGTTTTAGAGGAGCAAATTGTTCATTATAAGAGTATGGAATCTAAGTTTGCTGATGACATAGCTTTGCTTAAAAAGGATATATTTTTTAAAGATGCTGAAATTAAGTTTGTAAGAGCTGAGTTTGATAAGTTGAAACAGGCAAAAGAAAACATTCAATTAAGTGTAGATACATTAGAGTATGCCTCTAAGGGTGTTAACAAGATAATTGAATGTCAAATTCTCAACAAGGCTAAGTCAGGTCTAGGTTATAACTCAGTTCCACCTCCTCATAGAGGAATACCTGTTCCTCCAGGTATTGACCTTGAACATACAGGTTTGAAAGAATTTCAATTACCTAAGATGGATTATGGACCTAAACCTAAGGAAAAGGAAGTTGTTGAGAATCCTGTAGAAGTAAGTTTTGAGAGTGCAAGTGATAAATCACTCTCTGAGGAAAAGGTGTCCTCTGATAGGTCCTCAACTAGGGAATCAGATGCTCCAACCATAAGGATTGGACTTATGATGATGACGAGAGTGCTCAGGCTGAGGTTAAGCCTGTTAGTGTTAAAGATAGAGTAACCAAAAGTTCCTAAGGTGGTCAGAACTGAGACTGTTAGGCCTAAAATCAATGCTAAACCATTTAGACCAACAGTTAGGTATGCTGAAATGTATAGAACCACAAACAAGCCCAGAGGTAACCAAAGGAATTGGAACAACCTCAAGTCTCAACAACTAGGTGATGACTTTGTTTGCTATAGGAAAGCTTGTTTTACATGTGGTAGCTTTGACCATCTTGCTACTTATTGTAACAATAGGGTAACTAGGTATTCAAGTCCTAGGGTGAACTCAGTTAGACCTCCCACTCACCCTACAAATGCTAGAATGATACCTAGAACAGTTCTTTTAAGGTCTGGACCAAGAGCAGTTCATACTGCTAGACCAGAAATTCATACTGCCAGACCAAATAAGACTTTTTACCCAAGACCAACAGTTCAAGGTGCAAAAACTCTTTTTAAATCAGCACCAAAACTGTTAAAAGGCCATTTCAAAACAATGCAGTGATTAACAAACAAGTTTGGAAGCCTAAAGTTGCAATTGCAAACCCAGCAGTTCATACTGCTAGGCAAGTAGTTAATACTGGTAGTTTTAAAAATACTGCTAAGGGAAATTTGGGTAATGGTATTAATGCATCTGCATCATGGGTTTGGAGACCACTTCAATCAAATGGTACTCCAACTGTTCTAAAAAGGTTTAATTATATTGATGCAAGAGGAAAACCTAAGTCAGTGATGGCTTGGGTACCACAAGGAAATTAATTTTCCTTTTTATGTGCAATGTTAGTCATATGTTTATGTATTATGAGACAAGTGCTTTGCACTTTGTTTACTTGTTTTTGGACTAACACTTGCAGGTATGGATGATAAGCACCAAGGAATTACAAGTGCTTTCTGTTTTGGACTGAATGGTGATTTGGAAGCTTAGTGTGTGATCTGTGCACACAACAAATGGTTATTGGTTCACCATGTCTAACCCACATAAGAACCAACTAGTCCAGAGCAAACGGTTTCTGGTAAAGACTAATCAAATCCGTTTATGGTTGACAATTTACCAAAAATTGTATGGTTATCAACTCACCATATCTAAAAGTGAAGAGTTGGCTAGTCCAAAGCAAATGGCTATTGGTAAAGACATATCAAATCCGTTGATAGCTGATAGTTTGCTAAAAACTATGGGTGAGCAGTCTTATTTTTAAATCAATATTAAGTTACTACTGCTCATTAAAATTTTTCTTGAAAATTTGTACTGCTAGTGCAAAGTTTGTACTGCTAGTGCAAAGTTTGTACTGCTCAACTAGCCGTTAGAACTGTTGTGTCAGTAATTAATTTTTGTTTAGAAACTAGCCGTTGGAAGATAATTGAGATTTTTACTAACTTAGTTACGGTTTTTAAGGGATCCTCTTCTAGATATTTTAACTTTTATTCTATTATAATCTTATCCTAAAATAAAAGTTAACTTATTCTTTAAGTCGGTCACTAGAAACCCTAATTCTCTCAATAATATCTCATCTCACTTTCATATTCTACTGTCGAACCTAAATTCTCACTATTCACTACAGTCAAATCAATTTTTACTGAGAATATTATGGCTAATTTGGATTTTATCAAGACACACAACCAGGTTGCTTATTTGGAGAAAACAGAGGAAGGGGATGGACCAAAATTTTATGAGATTGTGGACTTCTTGAACGCGTCTCATATTAGGTATGCTTTAATAGTTTCCCCTACTCTTATTGTCTCTCATATCACACAGTTTTGGAAAACTGCCATTGTCAAAATTAGAGAAGAGGAAGACATAGAAATTCACTCCAAAGTGGATGGCATATCTTTTGTTGTTACCGAATCTACTCTTAGGAGACATCTTAAGTTGCAAGATTCAGATGGTATCAACAATATGCTAAACACTGAGATTTGGCAAGAAATTGCTAGAATGGGGTATGATACATCCAATCAAAAACTTACTTTTCAAAAGGGATGTTTCTCCCCACAATGGAGATTTTTGATCCATACTCTCTTACATTCTTTAAGTCCCAAAAGAACATCATAGGAGCAATTCAGTAGCAATATTGCTATTGCTCTCATATGTCTGTCAACAAACAAGGTTTTCAATTTTTCAAAATTTATATTTGAGAGTATGGTTGCTAATGTAAAAAGTAAAACAAAATTTCTTATGTATCCAAGATTTGTTCAAAGCTTTTTGAATAAGAAAAAGAATTTGCTTAAGCAACATAAAGAAAATTTTCCTACTCCTAGCCTGCAACCAAAAGTTTTTCAAAATATGGCTATGGCAAGTAGATTGTTTAATGGGGTAGAAATACCACTATTTCCTGAAATGCTTCAAGTTGTTCAGGGTGAAGGGTCAGTAAACCCAACTGATCCCCAACCAACACCCACAATGGTTCCTGAAATAACCCATACACCCCCAATTATCACAACTTATAGGAGAAGGACCACAACTAGTCTAACTAGAGTGGAAACTGGATCCTTGCCCCATGACTCACCTCTCCTAGCAGGTGCCAAGGTAGAATCTCTGGAGGAGGAAATCAAAAGCCACAAGACCAATTTTGCTAATGTCTACACAAAGTTGACTCTCAGGGTAAAGAAGTTGGAAGATCAACTTAAGAGGAAAAGATCAAGAGTGGTGATGGATGATGATTCTTCAGATAGTGACTCAGATGATTCAGATGATGATGGTGGTGATTCTCCCAAACAGGGGAGGAAATCAGGAAAAGCTGGGAAAGATAAGGGTAGGAGATCAGAAACTCAGGGGAGGCATGAAGAAGGTACTGGTGGATTGCTTGATGAAGGTACTGGTAATGATGTAGATATAGGTGCTCAAGATCAGGAACAAGGTACTGTTGATGTAATAGAAGAAGCAGTACAAACTGTAGAGACAGAACAAGAAGCAGTACAAACTGCTAAGGACAAGGGCAAAGGAATTTTAATTGAAGAAGATGAGCCACAGAAGATAGTTAAGCCAAGAACTCAGATTCAGATAGACTATGATGCAGAAGTGGCAAAGAAACTTCAAGAGGATGAACAAGCAGATGAACAAGCTCAGATTGATCTTGATGCAGAGTTAGCAAAGAAGATGTCTTAAGCAGATGTGATTGATTTTATGGAAGAAAGAAGGTTAGAAAAGATAGCTTCAGATGAGCAGATTACTCAAGAAACCTTTGATGAACAACTACAATATTTGTTAGACTCAGATCCTATTGTGAGAGCACAAGCAGTTCTTATTCTTAAAGATGAAAGTTTAACCACAGAAGAGAAGTCAGCAAAGCTTACTGAGTTCATTTTAGCAAAGAATAAGGAAGTTGCTTGGAGTAATCTTATGCAGAAGATCAGAGATAGACAAAAGAAAGGGTACAAGAAGAAGATGCCTACAAAGAAAGAACAGATCAGCTTCATGAAAAGTTATTTGAAAAACCAGGCATTTTGGAAGCCAAGTTATTTCAAAGGAAGATCATATGCAGAGATTGAAAAAGCTTATTATGCAGCTTATGAAAGGATTAATAAGTCATTTCATAGAGATTTTGAACATAGTAAAGGAGAGAAAAGAAGACCAGAAGTGTTAGAGTCAGATACATCTAAGAGACAAAAGACTGAAGCTGAGGGATTATCTGATGAACAGCTTAAAAACATGATTATAGTGATTCCTGAATCAAAAAATGTAAGTCCACTCCAATCAAAACATCCAATCATTGACTGAAAAGTATTCACAGAAGGGAGAATGAAAGGATGGGAAATCATAAGAGTTGGTGGAAAAACTGAAAAATACAAGTTGTTTGAAGATTTGCTTAAGGGATTTGATAGGGAAGATCTCAATCAGTTATGGAACTTAGTACAAGAAAGATTCAAAGTTGTAGATCCACTTGAAGATAAAGATAAAGAGCTATGGGTACAGTTAAATAGGATTTATGATCCAGATGGTGGTGAAGCTATATGGAGGTTTCAAGCTCCAATTAAAGATGTTTCATGGAAGCTTTTTGATACATGTGGTGTACATAGAATTTCTACCAAGGATGGGATAGAAATATATATGTTGGTTGAAAAAGACTATCCACTCAAAACAGCAACTTTATTGACTCTAGTATGTTCAAAATTGGAGATTGAAGTTGAATCAGAAATGGCAAATGTGTTAGTCAGAAGGATTTTTGATCTTGCAGAATAGAGAAAAGCTCAGACTAAGAGATTGATATGGTAGTGTTTTGAAGAATCCCCCCTCATCAGTGTTGAAGTTTAATTCGAGGAAACTTAGTGATTTGGAGAAAAATCATAAGTTTAGGGGAGGATTGTTAGGAATTAAACCTAACAGTTAGTACTGTCGGTTATAAGTTAGTACTGCTGAAGATTTATTGAAGAATACACTAACAGTACTAAGTCAGTTAGTACTGCTGGTATAGACATTGGTACTGCTTATGTTTTTGTAAATGTGTAATAGATAAGTATAGAAAGGATTTAGTGAATATCCTATTTAAATAGAATTATAGTTATCTTGTACAGGAATCCTTGGTCTATAAAAGGATATCCTAGGTTAGGTTTTGATATATACAAGTCGTGAAGATTCAAGGTTGTAAACCCTAGTACTAACAAGAGTACTCGTATTATTATCATTAATAATATTGAATCGTTTTGGTTAATCATTATTGTCTTCATTGTTCATACATAGAAACATATTCATTGTTCCATTCATTCATATACACAACACAATATCTTCTAAGTATTAGCTAGTAAATTCCGCGTGCTAGTTAATATCAAATCAAAGTATCTATCTAACACAAGGAGTGTGTTAAGATCCGGTCAGAATAGATATGTATATGATGCTTGGTGTATGTAAAATGATATAACGAGTAGGAAAAGAGTTGTAAAAGACTTACAACACCCAAAGGTGGTGTTATACACGTTAGGAAAAGGCTAGAACTCGAGAAATATGGACTCCTCATGTTAGAACAATCACCAAGGGGTCGAGTGGGACTAGAACGATTTAGAAATTGGCTCAAAATGCTATGGAATCACTCCTATTCTTGAGGGCTCTTGGCAAAGGGGAAATACTTAGTGAAATATGTGATAAACGTTTGTGTGTGAAAGGGAGTTAATGTAAGTGTATATATGCATGTATATGTATCGAAAATATTGTATAAACCTCACCCAACTTGTGTTGATTTGATGTGTAGCAGAGATAAGGGAATAAACTTGAGTACATAGATACTTAGGGGGTTTTGTGTGTGGTTATGGTTATAACACAAGTGTGTGTTATATATGTCTCGTTCGACATATATAAAAGGTCCAAAACATTTTTTAACGTGACCAAATGTAGGAGAAAGGTGAGAAACATGTTATAAACTCATATTCGATCATAGCAAATGAAAACACATAGGTGAAATTAAGTTGTGTCGAGTTTGGTTAAAATGGATAAATATTAAGTGATCTTGAAATCGAGTCGAGGGTGATTTACTTTGAGTCTTGTTCATGTATCAAACGTTCGAAATAGAGAGTGAGACTCGACATTCTAATTCTTTGGTGTATGGAGATTCGAGTGATGTTAAATGTTGCATATGTTGTGTGTCGAATCCGAAAGAAATCGTGGCCAAGTAAAGTGTGTTCAGCTGAGTGTAATACAAGAAATTATATAAAGTTGGGTTGGGCTTGAATAGTAACAGGCCAAAAGTTGGGCCAGAAATAGTAAATGTGATCCGTTTGGTTTATAATGAGTGTGTTGGATTCGTTGTGGTCCGTGTGTGAGCTCGTTCCAATGTGTTTGTATTAATGTAATGTAATAAACAAAATTTTCAAATTTTGCCCATAAAAATGGCTAACTGAACTGTATTAGAAATTAATACTTGATTAGCATGTACAAATTACTAGGGAATTTTACAGATTGCTACAATACCTACTCGTCAAACAGAATTCCGTCCTGGAATTAAAGTCTAAGATAGTTGTTAGGGGTGTCTATGGGAATAAATGGGGGTATTTGTCGCGAATTTGGTCTTCACGTTCCCATGTTTACTCTGGTCCTCATTTAGAGTTCATCGAACTTTGACAATGGGAATACGGTTTTGCTTAAGCTGTTTCACCTCCCTATCCATTATTTCCACTGGTTCTTCTGTGAACACGAGTTTGTCATCGAGTCTGATTTCTTTCATTGGGATGACAAAAGTTTCATCTGACAAACATTTCTTTAGTTGTGAAACGTGAAATGTGTGGTGTACTCTACTGAGTTCCTCTGGGAGCTCAAGTTTGTAAGCAACTGGACCAATCCTTTCAAGGATTTTGAATGGTCCAATGTACCTTGGGTTCAACTTTCCATGCTTTCCAAAGCGTACCATTCCCTTCCATGGGGAAACTTTTAACATAACCCTATCACCAACTTGAAATTCCATGGGTTTTTGTCTTATATCAGCGTAACTCTTTTATCTGCCACGAGCGGTATGTAGTCGTTTTCTGATCTTAAAAATCTTTTGGTTGTTTCGTGTATCAGTTCTGGTCCTGTGAGTTGTACGTCACCAACTTCAGCCCAACAAATAGGCGATCTGCACTTTCGACCATAAAGTGCTTCAAATGGTGCCGCCTTTATGCTTGCATGGTAACTGTTGTTGTAGGAAAATTCAGCCAATGGCAAGTGTTTATCCCAACCTTTTCCGAAGTCAATTACACATGCTCGGAGCATGTCTTCTAAGGTTTGGATCGTTCTTTCACTGTGCCCATCAGTCTGAGGGTGATAAGCGGTGCTCATATCTAGACGTGTACCGAGAGCTTTTTGTAGAGTTTGCCAAAATCTTGAGCTAAATCGGTTATCTCTATCTGAGATGATGGAGATTGGAACTCCATGTCGAGTCACTGTTTCCTTGAGATACAACTGAGCGAGAGTACTCATCTCGTCAGTTTCCTTGATTGGTAGGAAATGAGCGGACTTGGTGAGACGATCAATGATGACCCAGATGGTGTCCAATCCAGTTGACGTCATTGGTAATTTAGTGATGAAATCCATGGTAATTCTTTCCCATTTCCATACTGGTAGTTCAGGTTGTACAAGCAATCCTGACGGCTTTTGACTTTCCGCCTTGACTCTTGAACAAGTCAAACATTTCCCAACATACTCAGCGATGTCGGCTTTCATGTTTGGCCACCAATAGATCTTTTTGAGATCCTGATACATCTTGTCAGAACCTGGGTGAATAGAGTACTTGGATTTGTGAGATTCATGCATGATAAGATCTCGAATACCTCCGTAGAGGGGAACCCAACTTCTTTGTTTGAAACAAAGCATTCCGTCGGTTCTTTTCACGAAACCATTTTCATTTTCTAGCATGTCGTAGATTTTCTCATGGCGTCTGTTTTCATCTTTGAGAGCTTCTGATTGGGCTATGAGGATTTGTGATGGAAGTGGTGAGCTGTTGGGAATTATCAAGAGAAGACTTAATATGAAGAACAGACTTAAGTCTGCTGGGTTACAAAGTTAAGTCTGTTAGTGTATTTTGTCATAGTTAAGTCTGGTCGTTCACTGTTAAGTCTGGTAGAGTAATTAATAGTTAAGTCTGGTTGACTTAAGTCATTAAGTCTGTTTATGAAAGTTAGGAAAGTTTGTTAGAGTTAAGTTAGGAAAGGATACATAGTTATCTTTAGAGAAGATACGTATATCCTTTTACACGTTTTGTATCTAGGGTTTTCTTAGTGTATAAAAGGAACCCTAGGCATTAGTTTTTGATAACGACGAAGATTGTACTCATATTGATTAAAAGAATTAATATACGAAATTAGTTATAGTTATTGTGTTCTTCATTGTTAGTGTTAAGATTCTGCTTTAGCATTAACAATTCGTGTTAGAGTTTCTCACTTAGATTGATTTGAATTTATTCAACTCGTCTAACAAGTAACAAGGCTACTTGGATCCATAACGTGTGGACCTACAAGTGGTATCAGAGCCTGTAAAGAGACTCTGAGTTTGAAGAAACACAACAACCAAACCCAAAATTCACTCAACTAAACCCTACAAAATGTCTGACGTTGAAAATCCCAACAAGAATGATGGTTTCTCAATTCACAATAGTGATGATGAAAGATCAGTCCATGATGAAGAAAAACCTGAAGCAAGCACATCTGGACAACAACAACCCATCTCTACAACAACAACCATATCCAACATAAAACTCCCAATCCTAAAGAGAGAAGAATATGACATCTGGGCTATGGAGATGGAACATTATCTGGAGTATATTGACAGGAAAGTCTAGAAGGTCATACAGAATGTGTTAGGAACATGTTTTAATTAAATACAAGTCTTGTTCATATAGATTTAATGTTGCACGACTAGGACTATATTGTTTGTATTTATGGACCGGTTCAATAGTAGTCCTTGGACCGGTCATGTTATTTAGTTTATCCTTATCACATGTAAGGGAATATTCCTAAGAATTATTCCCCTCCCAATGCCTATAAATAGAAGGCATGGGAGTCATTCATAGTGTTGGTTTTTCATGTTATGTGCGTAAGCTATGTTTGAGTAACAAGTGATTAATTGAAAGCCGACCACTCTTCTTCTTATTCTTCTTCTTCTTATTCTCTTATCTTATTTAGTAGTGCTTATTAGCTTATTCATCTCTTTATACGTAGCTTAATATAGTAGTAGTACGAGTTCTTATTTGTTCTAACGAGTGTGTGTTTGAGATTTAGTCGTGACCTACAAGTGGTATCATTCGCCTAGGGATAATTAGGATCGTGTGTTTGAATCATTAGTAGTGTTAATTACGTTGGTTTTATAGTTTTCGAAAAGTTTTGTTCACATCTTAACGTGAAAATTCTCGTTTTTGTTGAAAATAGCTTGGATCTCGTCAAAATTTCACTCATCATCATCGTTTTTTCATATTTTCTACGTTAAGAGAGCTTAATCTTCATTAAATCTTTTGATTACTAATCGTTTAAGGTCAAAAACAATCGAGTTTATTGGTTATCTAGACGATTTAGTGTAATCCGTATTATTAGCATATTGGAAAAGTTGATGAAAAGTGCTAGTTTTGGTTTCTGAGTGAACTTCGACAAGTTAGGGTTTCATCGCAGTTGAAGGGTTTTATCGCAGTTGCAATCCAGATAACTAAGGGTTTTATCGCAGTTTGAATCAAGAAAGATTAGGGTTTCATCGCATTTGGGAAATCTTCAATTATCGCATTTGGGACTCAGTATTAGACTTTCTTGTATTAGAAAGTAGTAATACTTCGACTTAGTTGCTTCTCTTCTCTTGTACAAGAGTTGAGAATTTATCAAACTTGGATTTGTGATAAATCTATCGCACTTGCCATAAATCATCGCAGTTTGATATATTATCTTATCGCTGTTGGATATTTTATCGCAGTTTGCAATAAATTATCGCACTTTAAGATAACATATTTAACTTGTCATTATTTATCGCACTTGATAGTTTTATCGCACTTTCTACTTCGTTATCGCTATTGAAGGTTATCGCACTTGGTATATTGTCCTTATCGCATTTGGTGAACTGATCTTATCGCACTTGGTGAACTGTTATCGCACTTGGTTATCGCAGTTGGTGTATTGCCCTATCGCATTTGGTGAACAGTACTTTATCGCATTTGAACAAAATTTCTAGATTTCTAAACCAACTTAACCTACATCATCAACACATATCTTAATTATCTTAAAAGATCCAGATATGTCTCAACCACCTCATTTCAACTACTACTACCAGCTACAGCAACATCCACAACAACAACAGCAATTTCACCCTCAGTATCAACAACAACAAGCATTCGTACAACAACATCAATTTCTCTCTCCACCACAAGTATCCCCACAACAGATCATGCAACAAAATCAACAACTGCAGAATTATTCTTCCTACTCCAGAGAACCTCATTGGTTTAACAAAATGTGTGAGGCAATTAGTAGTCAGCAATCACGTCATGAAGCTGGAAGTCAAGAAACTCCACCTATGCTAACTCCGGGTAACTACGTGCAATGGGCTAGTAGATTCCTCAGATTCGTTGAACTGAAAAAACCTCATGGTATCTATCTCAAGAAAGTCATTGAAGAAGGACCCTATCCTATTCCAGCTACTGTTGTTCCAGCAACTTCAGAGAGAGAAGAAACATACACACCCACTCCGGTTGCAAACTACACAACTGAGCAAACATTACAACAAGAAGCAAACCAATTGGCTATGTCTTTCATACTTCAAGGGATTCCCAATCCTATCTATCGAAGTATTGATGCTCAAAAGACAGCCAAAGATATGTGGGAACATGTTCATCTTCTCATGGAAGGAACAGAGTTAAACCAGGAAGATCTTGAGTCTAAGTTGTATATGGAGTACACTCACTTCATCATGGAACCAGGGGAAACCATTGAATCTTACTACCACCGTTTCACCAACATTATCAATGACCTTGATCGTCATGATATAAAGTTACCAAAGATTGCTGTCAACTCAAAATTCCTTGGATGTCTTGGTCCTGAATGGCAGAAGTATGCAACTTTTGTAAGGCAGACAAAGAAAATTGGTGATGTCAAATATGGACTCATGTATGATTACCTCAGACAACATCAATCAGAAGTGGATAAAGAAATTGCAGCACGAGGAGGTTTCACACCCGCACCAACATCAAACTCACTTGCTCTCGTTGCTCAATCTAACTTCTCTTTACCACACCAGGAATTTGGCCACTCGTCATTTCAACCAAGTCCTCCATCCCAACCTCATAATCAAATCATTCCTTATGAAGCACCACAACAATACTCTGATAACCAGCTGGTTCTATACAACAACACCGATTCAATGCTGTACTCAAATGCAGATTATGATGAAGAAGAGGATGCCTTCAACTCTCTTAATGAAGCATTTGGATTGATTACTAACGCATTTGGCAGATTCACCAAATCCAACAACCATCTTCGTTCATCTTCAAATACCAGGAATCAGGCAGTTGTTAATGATGGCAGAGTAGAAATTCAAAACAGGTCTTCAGGCAGATATGGTTCGGGAAATCGTGGATATGGTACTCAAAGGGTTCAGTCAGGAGGAAATAGGTTCAATACTGCAGGGGCAAACAGAAACAGTATGGGAAATGTTCAGAGAGGAAATTCGAATGTTGGGAATGGTCAGAAAGGCATTGCTAATACGTCTATCACATGCTACAATTGTGGGGGGAACAGTCACATGGCAAACGCTTGTCCGAAGCCAAGAACAATGGGCAGTGCTTATCACAAAGAGGCTCTTCTGATGGCACTCAAAGATGAAAAGGCTGCTGGCAGGTTGACTCAGAATGATCAAAGTTTTATGGCTAATGTGGAATCAGATGATGAAATGGAGGATCTAGAGGCAAACGTTGCGGTCATGCTTATGGCTAATATGCAAGAAATGAATATGTCCGAGTCAGGCCCGGTCTATGATACCGATGGTCTTTCTCAGGTACCTAATTCTACATGTCTCATACATGAAATTGCGTCACCATCTGTATCTTCATCTACAAATGAAATTTTTGACCAACATGATTCATTTTCATCACCATCTGATAATCAAATTAACACGGTTGTATCATTTGATGATGATAAAACCGTTGTTTCGTTTGATGATCTCATTGATGATGACCATTGTGATCATATTGATCAAAAAGATCATTTGAAAGATCAAGATTCGGAGTTACAGGCCTTGTTATTGACCACCCAGTCACAAATAGAAAAATGCAATGACATCAATCAGAAGCTCAAAGATAAAATTGCATTGTTAACAAAGGATAATGAGTGCTACCAACAACAACTTTCAGGATATCTAAAACAAGATAAACGTGAAAAAGGTTTTGAAATAGCTTTTCAACAAGAATACGTAAAGGTTCAAAATTTAGAAAGTCAAGTACGTGAGCTAACTGTTGCCAAAGCTGAGCTTTTCTCACAAAAAGAAAAAGATCAATTTGAATTCAAAAAACAAATTGATGATTTAACTTCTGAGTTGTTAAAAACTCAATCTGAGCTTTCCACATCTCAGAAGGATCTTCTTGAAGAAAAGCAAGCCACTAGGAAATGTGTTGACTCCTATCTTGATCAAATTCTGGATTTGGAAACCAAACTCAAAGAATTTCAAAACATTGTGTATAAAACGGGTAATTCTGTAACGCAAATTCAAAAGAATGTTGTGAAACAGAGTCCTAAAGGAGTAAGTTTTGCACTTGGCAGTGACACACCCCAAAATTTACACAAAGCACTCAAAGACAATCCCAAGTTATACAATGCAACATTTCTGTTAGATGATACCTTTCAACGTGTTGTTATGTATTCTGTTGATGAAGAAACTGATTTTCTGAAAAACAAGATTGAGGGTCGATCAGATTCACAAACAAAATTTTCAAATATACATTATGATTATAATGCACGACCTCATTTGAGCAAATCATTTGTCCCTCCCAAGGATCATCCAGAACAAACGTTAACATACACAAACATAAGTGCTCCTTCGTCTATAACTTCTGTCCCCACGACTGCTGCACATTTCAAAGATTGTCTGACAGAGGATCTTGCTGATCCACAAATGCCTCCAAAATGTCGGGTTCTTCGATATTTTAAGACATTTATGGACGACATTTCTCTTTTGGAGAATGAAATTGAGTTTAGTTCTCAAATTCCTGTCTCTTCTTTTCTTTCTCCTGTTCAAAAAGAAAAGAAAGAGATTCTTCAAAAGAAAATTCTTCCTCATGTCAGAAATCTGAAGAAATGCGCAACAAAATGGGAAGAGGAGTTACAAACGGAAGTAGCATCTATGCAAACCATTTTCAAAGCTAAAGATGACAAGATTCAACGTCAAAAACTTCAACGGAAATTTTTAGCAAACGAAAATGATCGACTCTTGGAAAAGGTTTTGTGTTATGACGTAGTGTCTGTGATTATGAATTCGCTCTATGAATCTGGTAATGCTATACTTGTGAATGATCATGCTGTGGATAGTAAGATGTTGCGTATGGAGATTGATAATCTGGAACATGAGAATGAGATTCTTCGACAGCTCAATAATGATGTGGAAAACAAAGCTTTTAATCTTCAAAAACGGCTTGACTGGTGTCAAAAACAGAGTGTTGAATTTGAACTTAGATTTCAACATCTTATAGCATCTTTATCATTTCAAAACAGTCATGTTCCTGAAAAGTTTAAGGAAACAAAAGCTTTTTTAAGAATTAAATTGTTTGAAAATGAAAAGGAACTGGATGAAATTCTTCAAAACCGAAATGACACAGTCCGCCTCAATCGAAAATTAGATTCTCAAAATCAAGAGTTCCAACACATCATTATTGATTTGAAGAAGAAAATCAGAGTTTTAGACACAGGCAAAACAAACACTCATAAGATTGCCCCAGGGATGTATGTAGTGAACAAAGAACATACCCAAGCATCTGATGTAACCACTAATTCAGCTACTTGTACTTCCACAGGACTAGAAACCACACCTAAGGTCAGCCATTCCAAGACTCACAAGAAACAGAGGAAGAATAGAGTCAAGAAACTTAGGATGAAGTTATCTCAGTCTGCAGAAGTTCCAGTTAGTAGTTTGAATAAGACAAATGTAACATCAGAAATAGAATTGCACTTATCTGAGTCTAGTTCTAAGATTGATGTAACAAATGTTGAATCTTTAAATGTTAATGAAGATGTTTTGGTTGATGCTACTTGTGTTTTTTGTCATAATAGCATACTATCTGGTGATCATACAAAATGTGTTGCTAAAACTTTGCTGAATAAGAGAAAGAAACGAAATAGTGGCGCTTCCTCTAGGCTTAAAACCAGTGCAAAGTCCATTTTAGGAATGCCCCCACTAGATGTTTCTGAGAAGAATATGGAAAAACCCAAATCCAAGACTACAAAGTCACCTAGTGCATACATTAGGAAAAAGGCAGAGACTAGTTGGACCTGGCAACGTTGGTTACAGAACACTTTTGGTTTTAAATGGTTACCTAAAGTACTAACCTCTTGTGTTACTAACCCAGCGGATCCAACCGTTATCAAATCTCCACCTGTTTCCAATGTTTGTGATGCAGGTGATTCAAATCGTCCTTTGGATTGTTGATAGCGGGTGCTCCCGACACATGATCGGCAATCTCAAACTGCTTCAAAACTTTATTGCTAAGTTTATCGGAACGGTCAGATTCGGGAATGATCACTTCGCTGCAATTATGGGCTATGGGGATTACATTAATGGGAACATCGAAATCAGCCGTGTGTATTATGTTGAAGGCCTTGGTCATAATTTGTTCTCCGTGGGACAATTCTGCGATGGAGATTTGGAAGTAGCATTCAGGGAGAAAACTTGCTTTATTCGTGATCTTCAAGGGAACGATCTCATGAAAGGGAAACGTGGCACCAGTCTGTATACTATCTCACTTGACGGCATGACAGCATCTACTCCTATTTGTTTACTCTCCAAGGCTCATCCCACAAAGGCTTGGTTATGGCACAAAAGATTGTCTCATCTCAATTTTAAAACAATCACTGACCTTGCCAAGAAGAAATTAGTTGACGGTCTACCTAAATTCAGATATGCCAAGGATCACTTGTGTTCTGCGTGTGAACAAGGGAAAAGTCACCGTGCTCATTTTCCTCCCAAAACAAAACACAGCACAGATCATGTCCTACAACTGCTTCATATGGATTTGTGTGGTCCGATGCGAGTTCAGAGTATTAATGGGAGGAAGTATATTCTGGTAATAGTAGATGATTACTCAAGATGGACTTGGGTCTATTTTCTTCGGACTAAAGATCAAGTTCCTTCTATCCTTATCACATTTCTCACGAAGATTCAAGTTCAAGTCCGTAACACCGTCCGCATCATCAGAACAGACAACGGGACTGAATTTAAGAATCAAATCATTCGGGAATTCACTGAGAAACAGGGTATTGTTCATCAGACTTCAATAGCTCGCACTCCAGAACAAAATGGTGTAGTTGAAAGACGCAACCGTACGCTCGTGGAAGCAGCTCGAACTATGTTGATCAATGCTCAATTACCGGATTATCTTTGGGCTGAAGCTGTCAATACTGCTTGTTATACTCAGAATCGTGCCATGATTAACAAAAGACACAGCAAAACACCATATGAGCTTATACAAGGAAGAAAACCAAACATCAACTATTTTCACGTCTTTGGAGCATTGTGTTATCCGAAGAATGATAAGGATGATCTTGGTAAACTTAAGGCTAAAGCAGATATTGGGATATTTGTAGGATACTGTGAGAACTCCAAGGGATACCGAATTTGGAATCGTCGGACCGGGGAAATTCAAGAGACTATACACGCTAATTTTGATGAACTCACTGAAATGGCTTCTGAGCAAGACCGCTTGGAACCCGTAAACAATCGTCTTAACTTCCCTAAATCTTCGGCTGCACCCCTACCTTTCAACAGGAAGGATTTGGAAGATTTGTTTGCACCAATGTTTGATGACGTTCGTGTTACTAGTGCATCAGATGCTTCCACCAGTTCCGCTGCTCAACATGTCATACAACAAGCACCTGATCCATCAGCATCTACCTCTACCGTAGTTGCTGCTGATGCACCACAACCTGAACTATCATCATCAATGGACCCAACACCTCAACCAGCAGTTGAAGATTCTTCCCCCACTTCTAATCAGGTTTCCACACCATCAGATTATGACGGGAACGCATTCTTCAATCCATTTGCTCCACCACCAACCATTCCAGAATCAGGAGAATCCTCCTCGAGCAATATGGACCCGTCAAATCATCATCACAACATTCAACATTTTCCATCCACCCACAAATGGACAAGAGATCATCCTTTGGTAAACATAATTGGCAATCCTAACAATCCGGTCCTCACAAGACAAAAACTTCATTCAGACAGTGAACATTGCATGTATGCACTCACTGTTTGTCAATCTGAACCTAAAAACATCAAAGAAGCCCTTACCTACGACAATTGGATTGAATCCATGCAAGAGGAGTTGGAACAATTCAAACGTTTGGAAGTTTGGGAATTAGTTGAAAGACCAGATGGAGTTTATGTGGTTGGATTGAAATGGATTTGGAAAAACAAGCTAGGTGCAGATGGTACAGTGATTCGTAACAAGACCCGACTGGTAGCAAAAGGATACAGCCAAGAAGAGGGTATTGACTTCGAAGAATCGTTTGCTCCAGTAGCTCGGATTGAGGCAGTTAGAATGTTTCTGGCATACGCAGCCCACAAGAATATCACAGTCTATCAGATGGATGTGAAGACGGCATTTCTCAATGGACAACTCCGAGAAGAGGTGTACGTATCACAACCAGAAGGCTTCGTGGATCCAGATCATCCTCACCATGTATATCGGCTTAAGAAAGCCCTTTACGGCCTTAAACAAGCCCCGAGGGCATGGTACGATAAATTGTCCGCATTTCTCCTTGCTAATCATTTTACCATTGGAACTGTTGACCCGACTTTATTTATACAAACACATGGGGACGACATTCTCATCGTACAAATTTATGTGGATGATATTATTTTTGGTTCAACCAATAAAAAATATTCAAACGCTTTTTCTAAACTAATGAAACAAAACTTTGAGATGTCTATGATGGGTGAACTTTCTTTCTTTCTAGGATTGCAAGTTCATCAATCACCCCGTGGTATATTTCTAAGTCAGTCAAAATATGCTCAGGAAATCCTGAAAAAGCATGGTATGACCAGCTGTGACACCTATGATACCCCAATGTCCTCCTCATCCCCGAAGCTAGATGCTGACATCCATGGGACACTCATTGATCCTACGAAGTATCGTAGTATCATTGGCTCGATCATGTATCTCACAGCTAGCAGACCGGATGTTGTATTTGCCACATATCTTTGCTCCCGATATCAGTCTAGACCGACTGAACGGCATTTGTCAGCCGTTAAAAGAATCCTTAGATACATAAAGGGAACCATTAACTTGGGGATCTGGTATCCAAAGGATTCTGGGTTTGAACTTGTTGCATTTTCAGACGCTGACCATGCAGGATGCTTAGACACACGCAAGAGTACATCAGGGGGAGTTCAATTCTTGGGTGACAAGCTCGTCTCTTGGCAATCAAAGAAACAAGACTGCACCTCACTGTCTTCAACAGAATCTGAATATGTAGCCATGTCTGCTTGTTGTGCTCAAGTCATCTGGATGAGATCACAACTAATGGACTACGGTTACACATTCAACAAGATTCCGATGTATTGCGACTCCAAGAGTGCCATTGCCATTTCATGCAACACAGTCCAGCATTCGAAGTCCAAGCATATTGATCTCCGGTATCATTTCATCAAGGAACACGTGGAAAAGGGAACTGTTGAATTATACTTTGTGGGAACTGAACACCAACTGGCGGATCTATTCACAAAAGCCTTGCCTCATGCAAGATTTGTGGATCTGGTTCACCGGATTGGTATGAGATGTTTGACGCCAAACGATTTGGAAAAATTTCTTAAAAATAAATAACCAAGTCAAACATTTCCAAAACTATCTTTGTAAATATATTAAAAAAAAAATGCAAGTACAATCCCTCACCCAACACGGTGTTTATTTTTTTACAATGTCTATACTTATTTTTTTAAACACGTGTTGAGGGGGAGATAATTTTTACCACAAGTTTTAAATTGTACTTGCATATATTCTCAGAAATTGTTGTTTCACAAAAAATTTTGGTGTATAAGATTTTAAAGATGGAAAGTAGTGTGCCTTAAATGTCAAAATAATGAGACTAAGTGTTAGCTTGATGGTGGTTTAGGACTAGGATTTAAAAGATACTAAGGTTAAGGGACTAGAATTGTGATAATTGCAAAAGTTAAATGATAGATATTTAAAGCTAGACATTTAATCCATCGCAGTTATTACTCTGATATTTTCACCAACCGAATTAAATTCACCCAACCACCATCATCGACGGCCATCAATCATTCTGCTAATCCGCTCAAGATTTTTGATTTTTGTGAGTGATCTTATGGTTATTATGTAATTATTAACAATGGTTTTAAACAGATTTTTGATCCATCGGCTAGAACAAGCAAAATTGTAACATTTAGTTCTATGGTTTGCGTTAATTTGGGGATTTTTGATTTAGAGCGTTTGTGTTGAAAAAGATTGTATGATAAGACTTTTACAATGATAGTTAACCTATATTGCATGTTTAATCACCCTCAGAAACCACAATTTAGTCTAATCGAATTTTAGGGTTTAAGCAACGATTTGGGGAAAACTGTGTAAAAGTATTCTTGGATAATCTGTTGAATGGAAAGATGTTGTTTGATGTTTAATTGAATAATGCCATGATTGATTTGTACCCAGAAACACTTTAAGAGAATCAATTGAATTTTAGGGTTTATCAAGAACAAGAACACTAGCAGTTTGATTTATGTGTAATTATGGTTCGTTTTTGTTACAACTTAGCCAAAATGCCCATAATAGTCATACAAATTGTTTGTGAAAATCTGTGGTCACAAATCATAATGAATCACGATAAAAATTTGAATGTTCATCGTCAAAAAGTGCTCGTAAACTCTTGTATAAGAGTTTATCGAAGTTGGCCAAAATTATCGCAGTTGGGATAAGTTATCGCAGTTGGGATAATTATCGCAGTTAGGATAATTATCGCAGTTAAGATTTTTATCTTGATTGACTTAATTATCGTGATTGTCATAATTATCGCAGTTGGATAATTATCGCAGTTGGATAATTATCGCAGTTGGGCTAATTATCTCAGTTGAGCTAATTATCGCAATTGGGATGATTATCGCAGTTGAGATGCTTATCGCAGTTGGATAATTATTTCAATTAAGAGACTTATCTTGATTGAATGATTATCGCAGTTGTCATAATTATCGCAGTTGACAATAATTATCGCAGTTGACAATAATTATCGCAGTTGACATAATTTATCGCAGTTGTGATCTGATATAAAATTTTGATCAATTTCCTTATGTATATCCTTTATACTTATCAAAGTTAATCAAAATTTTATTGAATTTGGCTAGTTTTTTGATAAATTCTTTGACCAAGCATGTAACAAACAATCATTAATACAATAGAATGCTATGTGTTGTTCTTAAAAGCTAACAATTTTTCTAACAAACATGCATTCTGTATACTCTTATATGATTGTTGATTCAGAAACACATAAATGGCATCTTCCCAACAACAACCACTTCCTGCTCTCACCAAAGAAGAAGTCTTTCCTCGTGGGTATACTCTGGAAATAGGGAAGAACAATTCACGGGTAGAATTGGACAAGATCAAATGTTCTGATCCAAGTTGCCAGATTGCTGTAGAGATTCTCAAAGCTCACAAATGCAGGGATATTCTTGACAGCTCAGACACCATTCCAGAGTTATATATTCATCAATTCTGGGATACCTTCACTAAGAGCAATGATGACAAGTACTTTACTTGCACGCTGGATCGGAAGAAAATCAGAGTTACACCTGCTACACTCAGAAAAGCCTTGAAACTTCCAGAGGCACCTGAAGCTGCTAACCGATTCCACCCAACACCTTCAGAGTCTGAGGTCATGCAATTCCTGGAAGATATTGGTTATGATGTTCAACCTGATACACCATTAACCACGATCTCCAAAGTTAATGCTAGATACATCCCTCAACCCTGGAGGACTATCTTCTTCATCATAACACATTCAATAACTGGAAGAGATAGTGGGTTTGAGCATCCAAGACTGTCTCATCTTCAAGTCTTGTGGGGATTTCTAAACCAAGAATCTATTGACTTTGCTGCTCTTATTTGGGACGACATAATGCACTTACAGCGTAAAATTTTCAAGAAAATCCCATTTGTTCGATTCACCAAAGTTCTTATCAGCTATCTACTTGATCAACATGAAGACCTTGATAAGCGTCCTACAGATCAAGAAGTTCATGAGTATAGCATGGATAAAACATTGGGTAAAGTTTATTTCCCAAAAGAAAGCACGCGAAAGCAAGGTTCAAGGTTGCCAGAATTTTTGATGCCTGATGAGGTCAAAGAAACAAAAGCTTATCATGATTACGACAAAGCATACCAAGAACGTCGTGTGGGTCTTGCCAAGATGGTTGAAGAATCTAGATCTTCAAAGACTCATTCAAAAGGTAAGACAAAGACAGGAAGTGCCTCAAGTGTCTCTAAACCAAAAGAAAAACATCCAAGAACAACATTCATCAAGAGAAGAGTACCCAGTAAACCACAGCCAAAGCCTGAACCGAATAGAATCGTTGATGAAGATACAGAATCTAACTCTGAATCATCTGAATCTGAAGAAGAACACGTCTTTATGACTGAAGAAGAAGCTGAATTTCACAATAAGATCTCTAAGGGGAATGCTCAAAAACAAAGTCTCAAATCATTAAAAGAAGATGAAGAGCGTAGAGCAAAGAGAGTATTGGAACAACAGATGAAGTATGAAAGAACACATGGAGTTGGAGGATCACAAACTGTTCCTAAAGAAGCCATGACCCAAGATGATCCGGTTAATCAACCCGGTGGGTCTGGAGCTGAATCAACAAAGGTCTCTTCACAGCAAACAAGTTCGGTTAATCAACCCGACTTGGGAGCACCAACTCAGGAGGAAAAAGAAAAAGATCAGGATAGCAACACTGTTTTATCTGATAAGGATATTTCTGATTCTATGTTTGATGACAATCCCGAGGAACAAACACGTAATGATGATAATGAAGATTGGAACTTAGAAGAAGAAAAAGACATTATGGGAGACCAAACAACTAAAGCAGCCAAAGATCTTGAGGAAGCAGCTAAACAGGAAGAAGAAAGGAAACGTAAGGAGGAGGCTCAAGCTAACCTGGAAGCAGATAGCTACCTTCGTTCTCACACTCCAACACCTCCTCCTTCCCCTCCAAAGGACACAAATGAATCTAAACTGGCTATGGTCGTTCATAACCCACAACAGCAGCAAGAACAACCACCAATTCAGTCCTCGACTGCTTCTTCACCCAAGACACCTCCTGGATCACCGCCTAAGAATCCAACACCTCCACCCTCACCTCAAAAGGAATCAACTGCTCAATCTGATGAACCAATTCCTTCACTCACTCCATCATCTTCGAGGTCTTCATCACCAAAATCAAAAGCAACTGTTTCTGAGAATATTCTTAAGGCCTACAAAGGAAAGAGCAAGAGAAGAATTGTCCATGTTACGAAAGTTGAGGTTGTGACTCCTGCAGCAAAGAAACTCAAAAAGGCAGTAAAGAGAGCACAAGCACAACGAGACAACCAAGCTACAACTAAATTGGCTGAAATGGAAGACTTAGTCAAGAAGTTGTCTCAACAAATGGAAGAAATGCAGGAAAGCAAGAAGCAGATAGATGAATTTCTTGGTTTCAACATCAAAGATCATATGACACGCAAGGCAAAGAAATTTGTTAAGCAATTTCTTCCTGACCTTCAACAAAACATAAATGAACATATTGATGCACAACTTGACGAAAAGATCAAAGAAGCTGTCTCTTCTTCTTCCAACACCAAACCACTTCCAGAACTTACCACAGAATATATCGAGCTTGTGCTTCTCGACCGACTCTTTGAAATCACCTCTCCTTCTCCAGAAGAAGTTAACCTGATTGCAGCTCTTCAAGCACATATTGAGAAGAAGTCATGCAAGGAAACTGCTGACAAAGGAAAACGCATTCGAGAAGATGATGAGGATGATCAGGACCCTAAACCCGAACAAAAGAAACACAAAGGCGGGTCAGGGATTCACATTCAGGAGCCAACGGAACATAAACCATCATCTCAACCTCCTAAACATCAATCCTCTGGTCCCACTGAAACCGAACATCACCATGAGCAGTTTACAACTGAAGATATGGAATTCCAACCACAAGATGATCAACCTCATTCACCATCACCATCACCAAAACCAAAGCCATCCAAGTCCAAGCCTTCACACAGCAGAAAGTCATCTATCGGACCAACAGTTGTCACATGGCTGGATAATGATACGGATGTGCTAGGAAATGAATGGTTCGATCATCTAGCAAGCGCTCAAGTTCAGACTGACGAAGCTTCACGAGTTGAAGACAGCACCTTTGCTGTTACTCAAGAAATTAAAAGAACTCTCAATATCAAGAAAATGACCAAAAAGGAACTTCGTCGGATCAAGAATGATGCTTTCCTTCTTCTGAAGAACAAATCCAATAGCGCAGCAGAACTCGAATATCACCTTGAAAACATTGCACGGGCAATGTCAAGTGACTTCGACTGGGCTAGTCCAGACGTCGTCAGGAAAGTAGGCAAGCATCAACCATTCATCACTGATTGGACCAAGCCACTGACCGTGATTCGAAGACATCATCACTCGGAAATTCCCTTTCTAATGTTCTTCAACAAAGATCTGGAACTTCTAAAGAATGGAGCTCAAGGGACGACAAAGTACGCTACATCTATCACTTTCACACCAGCTGCTCATTACGCACAATCAGCTATTGAAGAGGCAGCTATTAACAGCAATCTGTTTGTTAAAAGGTTCGTCAAATATGATCGTGATGCAGAGCTGGGGATTCATCACTGGTACTCTAAAAGACAAAGCTGGTACAAGTACAAACTTGCCCTCCAGAAATCAAAAGAACCAGTTTACAGTGATCTCAGAATATTGGCCGTCATCAACGTAAGCGGATCTAGAAGATGCGATTATATATTTCTAGAAGAGATCACAGTAAGAAGAATCGATAACAATCTTTACAAATTCTCTGAGGCGGATTTTCCTGATCTAAATCTAAATGATATCGAAGACATGTATCTGATGAAGGTCCAAGGCAAATTGCAGCATCTGACCAACGAGCTTCGATATGCACTTAGTACTTCCCTCTGTCATTACATCAGGAGAACCATCATCAAAGAACGTGTAGAAGATCTCCAGCTTGGTGTGGAAAGTTATCAGACTCAGCTTAATCTTGTTGAACCACAGTTCCTTTTAAACAGCAATAAGGATCCTCAGTACACCATGCTACATCGTCCAAACTTTGGGTTCGTCTACAGAAGCATAACTGATTTTCACCGCTTCATGGCATTCAATGAAATTCACAAGTTCTGTGATGATACCCTAAAGAGTGTACGTGACGGGCTAGCCAATAGAGTTCGAGATTCGATGTTGGAAAAATCGAGAAGATGGAATTCAAAGGAGCTGCGACAAGTCAAGGAATTTATTCGGAAGATGGAAGAACGGTTATACCATAAGGATCAGATGAGGAGGCTAGAGAGCTATGTTGGGGGTCGTCCACCATTCGCCATCAGATTGTTTCAGCGAACTGACCCAGTGTTCACAACTTTTGGTAAAGGTGGATGATGTAAGAATTAATTCTCAAATTTCATCATATCATTCTTCTTTCCATATTTGGCCTGTACATTACGGCTTGTGCACACATCACAGTGTACAACCCGGACCTCAAAAGAAAGGACCCTGAGGTACGCTTCTGTAACACCCCAACCCGGCAAGGGTAGAAGTGTCACGAAAATGGTGACATATCAAAGGCAAGCATAACATACGACTTACATAATACAAATGGTTTACAATATTACAAAGGAAAATATACCAAATCTACATAGTCATACATAAATGAATACTAAAACTAGGGTATCGTCTTCATAAGCTAATCTCTCATCCCAAAGCAAACCCAAACTTCTGGCTTCCTACTAAAACCTGCCGCAGGAAAAGAAATGCGGCTGAGCTTAAAAAGCCCAGTGAACAGATATATAATAAACGGAAACCAAAATCAAATGGAAATGAACAGACATATCATAATGAATGAGATATAGGAAAAGGAAATAAAGAGTAAGGTTTAGGACAGTCATCCACCACGAGCCCATATCATAACATATCACATAACATATCATATCTTCATAATCATATAGAGGGGAGACCTCTCAGATAATCAGATAATATGAGGGGTGTCCTCATTCTTCAAATGGAGTAGCTAGCTCCCATATTTTGTGAAAGGAGTGGATTGCACCCAGCCCCAGTCACCATATCATATCATATCAAAACATATCATATCAGAACATATCTAGGATGCATCCATACGCCCCCCGAACATATCATATTGGCCATATCAAATCATATCATAGTGAGCTCATATCAAATCAAAATGGGGACGGTGTGGTTAATCACTCTGACCACACAAGAGTCATGCCATTGGTGCATCAATGACACGGCCATGTTACCTTCATGGCTAGGAAACATATTTTGGCTCGGGTATCAAACTGGGAGTCAAAGGTCCAGGTCATAGGTTCATATCATAATCAAATATCCCAGGTCAATATCCAAAAGGGTCAAAGTATCAGATGGTCAAATCTTCAAAAGGTTCAATATCAAAAGTACTTTTCAAAAGGTTTTCTCTTAAGGTTCATTTAAAACAATCCTTCAAAATAGTTTTCATAAATGGTCTTTCAAATAGTTTTCATAAAACGAACTTCAAAATAGTTTTCTTAAAGTCAATATATCATGCTTGAAAAACCCTTTCAAAATACTTTACTTAAAACATTTCCATCTCATATCAAAAAGGTCTTCATATCATAGGTCCAAAATCAGAGATCAAAGGTCGAAGCAAAGGTGTCATAGCAAAGGATCGTAACAGAGTATCAAATCAGAGATTTAACAGATCGGAAAAGAATCATAGGAAACCTTACAGAGAAGGTCAGAATATCTGTACCTTAACGAATACGCAAGCAAAAGAAATGAAAGCAAATCAAGTAGGAGATCACTCCCTCTTCACCCGATCTACAAATAATCACAAATTCTCTTATAAGTTTCATGTAATCATAATGTCTCATTTTAAGTTCTCTCTCCATGTTAATTAACTTTGATTATTAACATTCTCGTTTGTCCATTTAAAGTATTACAGATGATCGTATTCATAGTTTAGGATTCATAATGTCTTTTACAAAGTTTTAGTGTTCATATAGTAGTTTTCATACTTTAGGGTTCATTAGGTAATTATCATAAGTTTAGGGACGAATATGAAATTCTCATAATATTAGGGTGTAAAATGTATTTACTATGAAGTTACAGGTGTTCACAAGTTAGGTCCCTTAGTTTTAAAATAATGACGGTTTAAACCCTTACGTTTACAAAACAAACACAAAACACCTTTTCATTACCTTTTTAACCTTTTACAACTTCACACAGTTTTATATACGAAATTTTTAGGTTTTAATAAATTGAAAATCGTACAAGAACTCAGTAATAAAATTCCCAAAAATTCCCAGAGATGCTCAAATGTCTTAAGTATTTTACCAAATTTTTCCAGATTTTATTAAGTAGCATAACTATGGATTAAAATTCACCTAAACCAACTCGTCCAGATTTCTGACTGATTTTACTATACGAAAAGTTATTAGTTAGAAACCTTTTAAGAAAAATTCACAAAAATCTACAAAAATTCCAGGAAGTAATAGACATCTTATATATTACCCAGTTCAAAGGAAACCTTCTAACTCGAAACGATCTGAAAATTAAAAATCAAAAACCTGGACTGATTTTCCAGACTCACAAATCCGATCAGACACATAATTTTCTAAAAATCAAAAAGTAACCTTCTAGGCCTCTAAAAATTAAAAACTAAATTTTCCCAGATAGCACTTTCAATGAACTTAGTTTTAGGCTTTTAAAAAACTCAAAAACTCGATTCCATCATAAAGTTACCGCCGTTTAAAATTGAACAAAATTCCAACTCAGAATCAGACCTCACAGAAACATGTCTATTTTAGGGTTTTTATCATTCAAATCATTAGTTCTTTACTCCCAACGATTTTGGTTGAGTCCATAACATATTTAGGTCGGTCTATAACATGTTTAACATGATCACAACGAATTATTTCACCACGAAATCCCTGGTTCGATTCATACATACAAGTTTTAGGGTTTTTTCATAACTTATGATTTTATGTGATTCTTGTATGATTATAGGAGGTTATATTTTTGCAAAAACAACAAAGATTGAACGAGAAAGGGATGATACAAATACCCTTTAAGATCGAACAAAGAGTAAGAACAACGCGAGATCAATTCACAAATGCATTCCTTCCTTCTTCTCCTTGGTGGTCGATCGACACAAAAAAAAAAAAAGAAAGGCAAGGGGTCGATTAGGGTTTCATAACTCAAATGAATTGAATGTTTGTGTATATAATTACCTTGTGATGTGAATGAACAAGAACAAGATCAAGATTTATTCTTCCTTGGGGCTTCTATGGATCGAAAATGGCAGCTCACCAAGAACAGCCGATGTTCTTCTTGTAGCTTTAGGGTTTTCTCTTTTTTTTTTTTTTTTTTTTTTGTTTTGATTAGGATCGGTATTTTTTTTTTAAGATAAGGAGGAACCGAATTTTGGGTTTAGGGTATTTTAGGTATAATTTAAATCACATTATGGGCTTACTATAATTTAGCAATCATGAACATGGTCTTGTTTTTGGTCTAGGGGAGGGCGGCACCATACATAGGTTCTCTTTTTTTTTTTGTACAACTTATAACATAAGGTTTTTGATTTGCTTAAATATTGGAAGCTTAGAATATACATATGTTACTTATGTGATCTTTCGTAGGTTCTCAAAATTTTAATTTCGAGGGTATTTTTTTGTCTTTTCATCTTATGTTAATTTGCGGGTTTTACAACTCTTCCCCTCTAAAAAAAAAAAATTTTCGTCCTCGAAAATTGAAATGCGAAATCGAAATGAAAGTACGAAATCGGAAATGAAATCGAATGAATACGTACCAAGTCAAAAAGAGAAATTCGGATAATCGGATCGTATCGACTCTTCGGTTTCCCAAGTAGCCTCGCTCTCAGGATGGTTCTTCCAAAGAATCTTTACGAACGGAGATGAAACGAAACAGAAGACACAACGGACAGCAAACGGAAATGTAAAAAGACTTGTTTCTCATGACTCTTCATTGCCGATCCAAAAGTAACTTCAGTTCCCAGGAATGACATATCATATGGAATTCAGATTGCAAGGATCATATTCAAACATGACGAATGGTTATCATATTCTCTCAGAAGAGATACAAGGATACGCAAGATTGTGACGGATATGCCGTCCATAGCATTCGATTAGACAAATCAGATGAGATCGTACAGAAAATAAATTGTAGGTGATATCAAATGGAAGAAACTTATAGCAGAACTTAAGATTCTTATCGGAATTACAAAGGTCAACAACCGCGTACCGAGAATCCAAACGTATCAAATCGCATAACGGCGAAACAGATTAAGCGTATAGGTGGAACGAACCTAAATCTTACAAATGCGAAATTTCTCACATCTCTAATCAAAATTCTAAGGTTTCTAAAGTACTCCTCGAAATATCCTATGAACACAATGAGGGTACGTCATATGACGTAAGTATTATCACGTTCGCGAACCGTCATAATACCAGCCTCATATGAGTATACCATCATGATGGTCATACTTTATCTCAAGTCGCGAACAGAACTACTTATCTTAACCACCTATCAGTCTTTCTACCTCTTAAGGTTGGTCCAAAACAAACATCACTACGGATTCTAAATCGGAGGAATTTGAACGTACAAATAGCGTAACGGAATGTGTACACCTCAAAATGAAACTCGTCGTCGAAACGTTAGGTCTTCCACAATTCATCATCCTTCTCATAACGAACCAACGTCCAACACATGCATAATGAACATCGAACGGAATTTCTAATAGGGAAAAGGCTCATTCAAGATCTTATCGAAAGATAACGGAAACTTAAGTGGTCTAAGAGAAATGAATTACATCTTCAATATCTTCATCCTTTACAACAATCAAATCTTCCAAATCCAAACGTTTACTACAAAATTTCATCTATCCAATTTCATGATCTTGAATCTTTTCAAATTCCAAGTAGTCGCTCTCTTGTCTAATCATACGATCATAGGGTGAACAGGAAATCATAAACTTGAGTCTGGTTCCTCAAGTCTTCGACACTTCTTCTGGACACCTCGGTGTGGTAGCGTGAATCTCCGACGTGATCACCGTGTATTCCTCCATTTGCGAGTCTGCTTCAGCTCTCAATTCATCTTAGTACAACTAAAATGAATAGAGAACTAAGGTTGCGTGTCTCCTACAGGTCTTCTAGCATGATTCAAAATTCACCAACTCAATCTGCTGTGGCCTTCCTGGGTTATGTGTTGAAAGCTCATCTTCTACGATCTGGTTGTCCTGATGCCCAACTGAAGTCTCCACGTGCTGCTTGAGGTATAATCGAGTCTCATCTCAGTCTGTCTTCTCCTCTCATGCTTCTCTCTTGGTAACGCCGGTCACGAACCTCTTCTGCACATCTTCTACAAGGTTTCTAACTCTGACAATGGTCTTCAGTCTTGGTCCTTTTCGTGGAAGCTCTTTAGTCATCGGATACCTGGTGGTGTTGTCTGCTACAATCTCTGATCGTCAAGTAAATCTATTCTTCGAGAACAAAGGGTCGGTTCACTTCATACTAAAAATGGTCAACGTTTTCCTCGTTCGTCTCTGAGCACAAACATACGGTCATACTATGACAATTGCCCGAATACTTGCGAAAACATGAATCTTCTAGCCAATACAATTGACATCATTCAAAACTCATAGTGGTCACACGGGTACTAATGCAACTTCAGGGAATCTTCTTAGGGAAAACTTCATATCACAAATCTTTCTCTTCGCAAATCAAATTGTAATGCTTCGCGGAACTTAATCTCAATTAATCAACTTCTTCCTCAGATGTTCTGGTTGTTGCTTCTTCCATCTTTCAAACTCAAATGAGGTCGTCTGCTACGGAGTTTCAGAAATAGAACAAATCAATTATTGATACGCGGAAATGGAATAATGATTACGGTTACATTCACGATGGTCGGTGTGCCGCCGCACACTTCTCTCTTTCTTCTTCATAAATCAACAGGAGCATTCAAGAGATCACTGAAGTGAACAAACTCATATTCCATCAGTTCCTACAATCTCTTAACTTCTTCAGTATCGTGGTTTCGCCAAATTCAGATTAGTTCAATGCAAACTTTACTTCCCAAACGGATCTCAAAAGGTTCATCAGAAATACCAGAAATTTGTACAACAGAAATTTCAAGTGTCGGAGCTTTCCCAGAGTGGATACTAACAGACGTTAGGAGAAAATTGGAAATCAAGGAGATCAGGGTATGTGCTTCCAAAGCCCAAAAATTTTAACAGATTCAAATGATTTAGAATATCATATCCAAATATGGTGGAGCAGATTATGAAAGGTTACGTCTCAAATATGGCAGTCTACGGTAGCTTCACAAAAGTCACCAATCCAAAATCAAAAGACCTCAAGGTCAAATGCATCCAAAGGCAAACGGATTCTTAGAGCGAATGTGGTTGTCAAAACATACGGATAGTTCACATGTCAAATTTAGGTACATGGTTCATCAAAGTGTAGGATGGGAGAGTATTAGAATATATCAAGGTCAAATATATCAATTTTAGAATCATGAACAGTTCAAAGGATTGGAATCTTGTTTAGCTTATAACATAGGAATGGTAGGGTGCACCGATAGTAATACGAACATCGTTTAACTGTCTGAGGTGAGATGTAAGGAATATCAGTTATTAGCATCAACATGCTCAGATAACAATTCCGAACTGGACAACTACCAATATCAAATCCTTCCAAAGGAAATTGGTTAACATACAAGGTTCATCATTAAAATGACGGGAGGTAAGACTTCCTCGTCTTCCGAGACAAACGTTCTTATAAGGCATGACTAAAGGCAAAGGCAAGATTCAGAGTGATGCGGAAGCAAATACTACTCACATGGATGTCCTAGACTACCCATTCCTTACCGGTTATGACTTATGTTTCTATGGGAAAATCTTACGCAACTTCGCAAAGGTTATCCTACGAGCGCCTACAGTGGAAACTTAGGGGTCCTAACTTACACAGGCCAAGGGTAGATGTACTACAAGTCGTAAACCTGGCTCTGATACCATAATTGTAACACCCCAACCCGGCAAGGGTAGAAGTGTCACGAAAATGGTGACATATCAAAGGCAAGCATAACATACGACTTACATAATACAAATGGTTTACAATATTACAAAGGAAAATATACCAAATCTACATAGTCATACATAAATGAATACTAAAACTAGGGTATCGTCTTCATAAGCTAATCTCTCATCCCAAAGCAAACCCAAACTCCTGGCTTCCTACTAAAACCTGCCGCAGGAAAAGAAATGCGGCTGAGCTTAAAAAGCCCAGTGAACAGATATATAATAAACGGAAACCAAAATCAAATGGAAATGAACAGACATATCATAATGAATGAGATATAGGAAAAGGAAATAAAGAGTAAGGTTTAGGACAGTCATCCACCACGAGCCCATATCATAACATATCACATAACATATCATATCTTCATAATCATATAGAGGGGAGACCTCTCAGATAATCAGATAATATGAGGGGTGTCCTCATTCTTCAAATGGAGTAGCTAGCTCCCATATTTTGTGAAAGGAGTGGATTGCACCCAGCCCCAGTCACCATATCATATCATATCAAAACATATCATATCAGAACATATCTAGGATGCATCCATACGCCCCCCGAACATATCATATTGGCCATATCAAATCATATCATAGTGAGCTCATATCAAATCAAAATGGGGACGGTGTGGTTAATCACTCTGACCACACAAGAGTCATGCCATTGGTGCATCAATGACACGGCCATGTTACCTTCATGGCTAGGAAACATATTTTGGCTCGGGTATCAAACTGGGAGTCAAAGGTCCAGGTCATAGGTTCATATCATAATCAAATATCCCAGGTCAATATCCAAAAGGGTCAAAGTATCAGATGGTCAAATCTTCAAAAGGTTCAATATCAAAAGTACTTTTCAAAAGGTTTTCTCTTAAGGTTCATTTAAAACAATCCTTCAAAATAGTTTTCATAAATGGTCTTTCAAATAGTTTTCATAAAACGAACTTCAAAAATAGTTTTCTTAAAGTCAATATATCATGCTTGAAAAACCCTTTCAAAATACTTTACTTAAAACATTTCCATCTCATATCAAAAAGGTCTTCATATCATAGGTCCAAAATCAGAGATCAAAGGTCGAAGCAAAGGTGTCATAGCAAAGGATCGTAACGGAGTATCAAATCAGAGATTTAACAGATCGGAAAAGAATCATAGGAAACCTTACAGAGAAGGTCAGAATATCTGTACCTTAACGAATACGCAAGCAAAAGAAATGAAAGCAAATCAAGTAGGAGATCACTCCCTCTTCACCCGATCTACAAATAATCACAAATTCTCTTATAAGTTTCATGTAATCATAATGTCTCATTTTAAGTTCTCTCTCCATGTTAATTAACTTTGATTATTAACATTCTCGTTTGTCCATTCAAAGTATTACAGATGATCGTATTCATAGTTTAGGATTCATAATATCTTTTACAAAGTTTTAGTGTTCATATAGTAGTTTTCATACTTTAGGGTTCATTAGGTAATTATCATAAGTTTAGGGACGAATATGAAATTCTCATAATATTAGGGTGTAAAATGTATTTACTATGAAGTTACGGTGTTCACAAGTTAGGTCCCTTAGTTTTAAAATAATGACGGTTTAAACCCTTACGTTTACAAAACAAACACAAAACACCTTTTCATTACCTTTTTAACCTTTTATAACTTCACACAGTTTTATATACGAAATTGTTAGGTTTTTAATAAATTGAAAATCGTACAAGAACTCAGTAATAAAATTCCCAAAAATTCCCAGAGATGATCAAATGTCTTAAGTATTTTACCAAATTTTTCCAGATTTTATTAAGTAGCATAACTATGGATTAAAATTCACCTAAACCAACTCGTCCAGATTTCTGACTGATTTTACTATACGAAAAGTTATTAGTTAGAAACCTTTTAAGAAAAATTCACAAAAATCTACAAAAATTCCAGGAAGTAATAGACATCTTATATATTACCCAGTTCAAAGGAAACCTTCTAACTCGACACGATTTGAAAATTAAAAATCAAAAACCCGGACTGATTTTCCAGACTCACAAATCCGATCAGACACATAATTTTCTAAAAATCAAAAAGTAACCTTCTAGGCCTCTAAAAATTACAAACTAAATTTTCCCAGATAGCACTTTCAATGAACTTAGTTTTAGGCTTTTAAAACACTCAAAAACTCGATTCCATCATAAAGTTACCGCCGTTTAAAATTGAACAAAATTCCAACTCAGAATCAGACCTCACAGAAACATGTCTATTTTAGGGTTTTTATCATTCAAATCATTAGTTCTTTACTCCCAACGATTTTGGTTGAGTCCATAACATATTTAGGTCGGTCTATAACATGTTTAACATGATCACAACGAATTATTTCACCACGAAATCCCTGGTTCGATTCATACATACAAGTTTTAGGGTTTTTTCATAACTTATGATTTTATGTGATTCTTGTATGATTATAGGTGGTTATATTTTTGCAAAAACAACAAAGATTGAACGAGAAAGGGATTATACAAATACCCTTTAAGATCGAACAAAGAGTAAGAACAACGCGAGATCAATTCACAAATGCATTCCTTCCTTCTTCTCCTTGGTGGTCGATCGACACAAAAAAAAAAAAAAAAAAAAAAAAAAAAAAAAAAAAAAAAAAAGGCAAGGGGTCGATTAGGGTTTCATAACTCGAATGAATTGAATGTTTGTGTATATAATTACCTTGTGATGTGAATGAACAAGAACAAGATCAAGATTTCTTCTTCCTTGGGGCTTCTATGGATCGAAAATGGCATCTTACCAAGAACAGCCGATGTTCTTCTTGTAGCTTTAGGGTTTTCTCTTTTTTTTTTTTTTTTTTTTTTGTTTTGATTAGGATCGGTATTTTTTTTTTAAGATAAGGAGGAACCGAATTTTGGGTTTAGGGTATTTTAGGTATAAGAGGTGAGATCAATGCAAAACAAGTATCACTTAAAAAAACAAATAAATCAATCTCAACCATCCATCCACCTTTCATCTAATGGCTAAGATCAAATCAAAAAATAAAAAAGGGAGGGCAAAATTGACATTTTAGCTCATTTAATATAAAAACCCACTTTCCACCTTTTTTTTAAAACAACATATCTTGTAAACGGTAAATCTTCAAGCTACGAAAAATACACCATCGCGACGAGAAAAAAATTATCTTTCTATAGATATGCATTGTTATATACTTTCGACGAACTTTTTTTTCAAAATTCCGTCCAGAAAAATCCCACAGGATTCGTAAAAAATCCCATGGGATTCGTAAAAAGATGATTTTTTTTCAAAATTTCCGTCCAAAAAAAATCCTACGGGATTCGTAAAAATCCCATGGGATTCGTAAAAAGACGAATTTTTTTTTTCAAAATTTCCGTCCAGAAAAATCCCACGGGATTTGTAAAGAAATCCCACAGGATTCGTAAAAAGATTATTTTTTTTTTTCAAAATTTTCGTCCAGAAATATCCCATGGGATTCGTAAAAGTCCCATGGGATTCGTAAAAATACGAATTTTTTTTTCTTCAAAATTTCCGTCCAGAAAAATCTCACTAGATTCGTAAAAAGACGATAAATCACAAAGGATTCAGTATGAATCCCATGGGATTCATTGTGAATCCCATGGGATTCTTTGGTGCATCTCATGGGATTCATTGTGAATCCCATGGGATTTTTTGGTGCATCCCATGGGATTCTGTATGAATCCCATTGGATTCTTTGATGCATCCCATGAGATTATGTATGAAATCACAAAAGAATATTTTTTATGTGAATCTCATGTGATTCATTAGTCAATCTCATGAGATTCATTTGAATCCATGTGATTAATTATGAATCCCAAACATATCAATAGTTATAACTGTACACGGGTCGCCCTTCCATCTTTTGTCTTCATAGGTGATAACCCGTGTGCACTCAAGATTCCCACTTCAAGAACCCAATACTATTTTTTTTATAAGATGAGGGAGGATAATATAAAAAGTGTAAACAAAAATCAGATGTTATTCAAAACAATCACTCACACAGCCCCTCAAACACAAACACCCCCAAAATGACGACACTAGCCCAAAATCAGTTGTCTTTTTTGATAATTTTTATTAGATTCGAACTTCTTTTGTTTTTAGTTTCAGGATCATGGTTTATCTCTTCACTGTTGTGTTTGTGTTGTTTATGACTATTTTTACTTTTAACTTGTTTTGTTCAATACAAATTTCTGATTACAATCATTTTAAAATGTGAACCAATGGAAATATTCATCATCACTGATGGAATACCCTAACCACCGCACTCACCAACACCAACCACATCCTCCGCCGCACCGTCGGCACCAAATCAATAACTCCGTCACCAGATCGAGTGAAATGGGACTACAGAGGTCAACGGCAGATCATCCCCTTAGGTCAATGGCTACCAAATGTAGTATTATCTGGACAAGTGAATGTTCAAGATGGATCGAGTGTGTGGAACGGTACCGGAGGAGCTATGGATGAAGGAGTGGGAGCCGACGCACCTGACGCGCCGGCGGAGGTTGAGAAAGGGTGGCGCGTGAGGTGAAGGGGGAGCTGGTTTGAGTGGCGCGTGAGGTGAAGGGGGAGCTGGTTTGAGTGGCGCGTGAGATGTGTGGGATGGGGGATCTAGGGGAGGAGCGGAGGAGGGTGGTGATGAGTCGCCGGGATGACATGGTGGATGACGGATTGACGGCGGTGTTAGTGTGTGTTTTTAGTGTGTGAATAAGAGCGTGTGATATGAATAATTAAATTGAAATGAGAAGGGTGCATTGAGCTTTGAGTGATGTTACAAAATTGCCCTTTAATAATTAATTATATTAAAATAAGGATTAATCTAGACCTTTAGATTTAAAATAAATGGATGGTTGAGATGGAGCGATTTGTTCTTTGGTTTTTTTTTGTTTCGTATTGAACTTTCCTCTTAGGTATAATTTAAATCACATTATGGGCTTACTATAATTTAGCAATTATGAACATGGTCTTGTTTTTGGTCTAGGGGAGGGCGGCACCATACATAGGTTCTCTTTTTTTTTTGTACAACTTATAACATAAGGTTTTTGATTTGCTTAAATATTGGAAGCTTAGAATATACATATGTTACTTATGTGATCTTTCGTAGGTTCTCAAAATTTTAATTTCGAGGGTATTTTTTTGTCTTTTCATCTTATGTTAATTTGCGGGTTTTACAGCTTCAGTGCCTCAATCCTGAAAAAGGAGCGAAAGCTTCTTACTTATGAGCAGAATTAAAATCAGAATGTTTTCCAACGTTTTTTTTTTTTAAAAAAAAAAAAAAAAAAAAAAAAAAAAAAAAAAAAAAAAAAAAAAAACATTCTGCTCATAAGGACAAATATTCCCTTGTTAAGGGGGAGTATTTGAAAATATAATCTTTGTTCAAAGAATTATAAATGTTCTTGAAATTCTTCCCTAAAACTCAAAAACAGCATATTTTAATCATAAACGTTTTCCAAAAACATCATGAGTATGCTATTTTTGAGGGGGAGAAGAAAAAGATGATTAAAATATGATGTCTCATTTGCTGGAATCTCGTGTGCTCAAACTCAGAATTGACCCTCGAATTGACGAATAGGAAAGTCAGTAGTCGAAAGGACATGTCCCGGACGGGTAATAATTTCAAGCCAGTTTAACTGGTGATGTAAGCGTGTCTCGCAAAGGATGTGTCTGAGTAGAATGTACCGATTTCGAGCGATAATCTTTGAATCTGATCGGGACGGGTAATAATTTCAAGCCAGTTTAACTGGTGATGTAAGCGTGTCTCGCAAAGATCAGGTTCATTGAAAGTCAATCAATTCAAAAAGTGCCAACTCTTTCCGGCATGTGCAAATTTCAAAATTTAATATTTATGAGCACATGTTAAGGGGGAGTATTTCTGAAAATCATCAAACTCTCAAGGTGTCAACAAAATGTCTTTACAATTATCGACACTTTGAGAGATTTTCAATGGTTTGGTTTATGGCATCATTAGGATAGTCATGGAGTTACAAGGTGACTAAGGTTAGGGAAAACCGTCCTATGATCCGCCAGAGCCGGAGGGATCTACCCAAGGACAATACCAATAGTTTAGAACTAGAAAGTCCTAGGTATGATATCAAAAGGAGAAAATGAATGAACGGAGAAAGAAGGGGTTGAAGAATTAAAAAGAAAAGCAAAGAAAAGGGTGAAAAGAAATAGCCCTCCATTTGTTCAACCTTAGGGCAGACACCGGGTTCAATTCATAATCTACTGGTTGATGAGCATCACCGGTATTGAAGACTAAAGACGTCATGGACCCAGTGACGCACTAATAAACCTTCTTAGCCAATCAAGTGTCTCTCAAAAGATATTTGTTTCATTCACACGGAGAACCCTTCATAATCTATCGACCTCTCATTACGAGAGTGTTGATATTGAAAAGGAGGCAATCTGCTCCATGCCTCCGATGACCAAACAAATGTGCACTGATTGAGTCTAGAGCCATGAGATTCATAAAAGATCTCTTAGGTACACTTAGTATTACTCTATTGTTCTACATCATGGGCAGCAGATGTAAAATTAAGAAAGTGTCCTTCGCAGATCTTAGCAATCTGCCAAGAACATTCATGAGAGAAGTCACAATTGTGATTATCAATGATTGAATGGAAATCCTGCTAGAGCAACATCAAACAACTCTGACAGCAGGTCACTTCGGTAACTCCTTGTGAGTTACGCTTAGTGTTTGCTCCAAACGGTCTACAGTCGTGGGGTGATCTCCAGCGACTCACTGAATCGTGGGTGCACTTCGGTGTGTCCGTGTAATCCCTTTCGGGGGAATCCGGTTCAGAATGGTCTGGGTTAGGATTTGAGAAAGTCTTCACACTATGCTGTTGATGATCTCAAATCTGAGCCTGTAAGTACCGGTTGGTTCGTGCTGATGTTGTTGATGCTGCTGCTGCTGCTAAGGAGCTGGAGTTCGACCATCAAGACTCCATCATGTTCATATCTTGAAGTAATGTTTTTCACAAAGACTCAGTAACATCAAAAGTTCAAAATATGATTCAAAACAAGACAAAGACATATGAGCATGATGGAAAAGACGAAAAGACATTGGAGATTGGCAGAAAGAGACAACATCATATCATCATTAAACAAGAACAAAGAAACAAAGATTATACAGACGTCAGAAGCCCAAGAAGCAAAGAAGACGTCGAGCAACATTGATGATCAAGACTTAGGGGGAGATTGTTAGGAACATGTTTTAATTAAATACAAGTCTTGTTCATATAGATTTAATGTTGCACGATTAGGACTATATTGTTTGTATTTATGGACCGGTTCAATAGTAGTCCTTGGACCGGTCATGTTATTTAGTTTATCCTTATCACATGTAAGGGAATATTCCTAAGAATTATTCCCCTCCCAATGCCTATAAATAGAAGGCATGGGAGTCATTCATAGTGTTGGTTTTTCATGTTATGTGCGTAAGCTATGTTTGAGTAACAAGTGATTAATTGAAAGCCGACCTCTCTTCTTATTCTTCTTCTTCTTCTTCTTATTCTCTTATCTTATTTAGTAGTGCTTATTAGCTTATTCATCTCTTTATACGTAGCTTAATATAGTAGTAGTACGAGTTCTTATTTGTTCTAACGAGTGTGTGTTTGAGATTTAGTCGTGACCTACAGAATGGGAATTCGAAGAAAAGGATTTCACAAGGTACAAATGGAATGATTAGGATATTACCACCAGTATCTGCTGAAGAGATACGGGCCGTTGAAAAAGAGAATAAGGCCAAGACTATGCTGCTAATGGCAATTCCCAAAGAGCATTTGAGAAGGTTTCATGGCATGAATGATGCCAAGGAAATTTGGGAGGCTATCAAGAAAAGATTTGGAGGGAATGCTAACTCCAAGAAGATGCAAAAGGCTGTTATTAAACAGCAATTTAAAGCTTTCAGTGTATCCAGTTCAGAGGGATTGGAAAAAGGTTATGATAGGTTTCAACATCTTCTATCACAATTGGAGGTTCATGGTGTAGCTGTGTCAGAAGAAGATGAAAACCAAAAGTTTCTTAGAGCACTACCAAAAGAATGGTCAAGTGTGACATTGACCATGAGGATGAAGGATGAAATTGACACCATGACAACTGATGACCTATACAACAATCTCAAGGTGTTTGAACAGGAAATCCAAGGAAAAGCATCTTCAAGTTCTACAAATGTTGCTTTTGTTTCTCAAGGCAAGAGCAGCACTAACAAGGTTAAGTCTGGCAGCGTTAATTCTGGTGGTGATGGAGCTTCTTCTAGCAGCATGAGAAAAGAAAGAGATGCTCCAGCAGGCTTTGCTAATGAAGTAATTTACTCACTTCTTGCTAAGGAACCAGAAGATCAAGACTTCATCAGTGAGGATCTGGAACAGATCAATGATGTTGAAGTTGAAGAAATGGATATCAAATGGCAAATTGCCATGATTGCTTTCAGGGTTAAGAAGTTTTACAAGCAGACTGGGAGGAACATTAAGCTTGATAGGAAGTCACCAGTGGGATACAATAGAAGGACTGTTGAGTGCTACAATTGTCACAAGCATGGTCACTTTGCCAGAGATTGCAAGGAAAATGTGACTACTGATTGGAAAAAGAAGAAGGGTTCTAACTCTCAAGATGATGACAAGATGGGGAAGAATCAGATGAGCTTGATGACATTGGAAGCTGGAGCTGTGAATTGGGATGAACACACACATGAGGATGAAGAGCCAAACCATGCACTTATGGCTATTGGTTCCAGTAATGAGGTATCTTTGTGCTTAAAATTATGCACTGATTCATATAATCATGTTAAAGCTTTGTGTGATGAACAATTAACATAAATAGGTGATCAGGAAGCAAAAATTCTTCCTTATACTAACGTTGTTAAAACTTTAGAAGCACAAATAGTTAACTATCAAAACAAACAAGCTTCCTTAAATGAAAAACTCACCTTTCAAGCTAATGAGATATATGAAAAGGATGAAAAACTTAAGAGATATAGAAGAATAGGCATGAAAGCTGTTAAGGAAAGAGATGAATTGCAAAAGAAAATAGACAAATGGACCCATTCTGCTAAGTGTCAGGATAAGATAATAGCATCTAGTATGAGCTCTACAAGTAAAATTGGCTTAGGTTATGGGATACAGTCAGATAGTGAATTTCTAAGCTATGAGGAAGAGATGGACAGATCTGTGTTCAAATGTAGAAAAGAGGATTCTATTGGTAGACCAGTGTACAATAGGTTCATTAAAACTGATAATTTTAAAGGGGTGCCACCTCCATTAAGTGGAGATTACACTCTTCTACAAAAGAAAGACCTAGATGACTCTTTGTTTGTATATGGTAAAAAGGGTCCTATCTATCCTGAGACAGGCAACTCAGATGACAAATCTAGTGAATACTCCACTTGTCAAACCAATAACAGTGAAGGATCTACTAGAGATGTCTCTGAGCAGTCTGATTCAGAATCAGAGAGTGCACCTAAAGATGTTTCTGAGTCAAAATCAGTCAAAAATAGTGAACCAGTTGTGACTACACCCAAACCTCATACAGATAAACCTAGTTGTGATACTTACATAAAATCTCCTAGGAAGTCTATCAAAAATCAAGAGTCACCAAAACCTGATAGGATGAGAAGAGAGTACAAGAGAAACCACAGTTTTGGTCCTAAAAGATGCTTTGTGTGTGGTAGTCTAAGTCATTTGATTAGGGATTGTGATTTTCATGAGGTTAGGATGAAAAGAGAGGCTGAACTAAGAAAGAATAAGAATGTTAATGTTGGCCATATGAATGATAAACCAGTTTGGAATAATGCTAACAGGATTAATCATGCTAATAAGTTTGTGACTAGACCAGCACAATTTAATTCTGGTATGCCTAATGTTAATTCTGGTTGGTCATCTGTTAGTTCTGGTAGACCAAATTTTAGTTCTGGTAGACCAAATTTTAATACTGGTAGACCAAATTTTAATTCTGGTAGACCAAATGTTAGTTCTGTTGGTCAAAATGTTAATTATGTGAGGCCAAGTGTTAATTCTGGGTGGTTTAATCATTCTGGACCCAGACAACCAGTACATAGACCACAGGTGAACTCATATAATCAAAGAAACAATTTTTACAAACCTCATTCACCTGTGAGGAGTCCTTTTGCTAATAATACAACACAATCTTCAAATGGAGCAGATGTGACTGGAACAAAGTGGCTTTTCTGCAACAAATTAGATGAAAGAGAAGTATCGATTAGGAACAAGTAAATACTGGTAGGACAAGGATACAGACAGAAGGAAAGATGGAGAACCCCTAGCTCAGTTTAAGGGGAGGTTACATTTAAGGGGAGGCTAAATGTAAAGTTTGTAGAACCAGTACTAAGTAGTTAATTCTGATTAGGAGTTAATTCTGGTAGGCTTAGAAGTTAATAGATTTAATACTGGTTAATTTAATTTAAAAAAAATAAAAAATAAAAAAAATTGTCAAATATCATATAATAAGGACTGGACAAAGAGTTGCTTATCAGATTATAAGGTAGGACAACACTGATGTTGTATACCTTAACTTTCCAATAATATTGAATGATGTGAGTAGAGAAGATATTATGGATTTGCACAAGTTGGTGAATATCAGAAATAGGGACAACAGACCTGAAGAAGAGTTTGAAAGGGTCTTTTGGGGAGATTTAAAAGTAATGTTTGAGCCACCTTCAGAGGAAGATGAACTATGGAAGCTGACAGATCAACAAAGGATTGTCAGTTGGAGATATTTTCCTACATGTAAGGTACATTGTTTATCTTTACAAAGTGCAACTCTTTATATGCTTGCAGAAGTGGAATATCCTTTATCACCAAGTGTCTGCAAGGCAATGTTGGAAAGGAAGTTACATGCAGATGAGAAGGATGAAGTTTATGAGCAGTTGCTTGATTTGATTAAGGAAAAATCTTTAAAAGAACCATATTGGGGTGTTTAAAAGTGTTTGAAAGAATTTTCAAGTTGTTAAGTGAGACTAAAGGAACTTCTCACTTGGTGAAAGTGCATAGCACTAACACAACAAATGGTTATCAGTCCACCATGTCTAATCTACATAAGGACTGACTAATCCAGAGCAAACGGCTCTGGTAAAGATATTTCAAATCCGTTTATGGTTGGAAATTTACCAAAAATTGTATGGTATTCAACTCACCATATCTGAGATAGTGAAGAGTTGGCTAGCCCACAAGGTATGGCTTGTGGTAAAGGCTATGGAAAACCATACATGGTAATCAATTCACCAAGATGAGGTGCATTCCATCAAAAGAATTGGCTAGTCCAAAAGCAAACGGCTTTTGGTAAAGACAAAACAAATCCGTTGATAGTTGATGGTTTACTAAAAATCATATGGTTATCAATGTATCATGGTCTTACACACCAAAACATTGGCTACTCCATTAGTGATGGCTATTGGTAAAGAGACATCAAATCCATTAATTTTCAATGATTCACCTCTCACAGGAGTTGACACACCTGGAAGTGATGAGAATAGTATGAAACTTAAAAGAATTGATGTACAAGTAGTCATGGTTGCTGTGAAGATGAGATAGATTGCATATCAAATGGTGAAAAGATTATTCAAGTCAAGTTGCTGCATAAAGATCAGATTTGAAGTTTTGAAGTGTTAGAGATAATTCCAAGAGTTCAAGATTAAATCCTCAGAAGCTCATTCAAAAGGAACTTGAAATTCATGAAGCATGAAGATCAAGTTAGGGGAGGATTGTTGGGAATTATCAAGAGAAGACTTAATATGAAGAACAGACTTAAGTCTGCTGGGTTACAAAGTTAAGTCTGTTAGTGTATTTTGTCATAGTTAAGTCTGGTCATTCATTGTTAAGTCTGGTAGAGTAATTAATAGTTAAGTCTGGTTGACTTAAGTCATTAAGTCTGTTTATGAAAGTTAGGAAAGTTTGTTAGAGTTAAGTTAGGAAAGGATACGTAGTTATCTTTAGAGAAGATACGCATATCCTTTAACACATTTTGTATCTAGGGTTTCCTTAATGTATAAAAGGAACCCTAGGCATTAGTTTTTGATAACGACGAAGATTGTACTCATATTGATTAAAAGAATTAATATACGAAGTTAGTTATAGTTATTGTGTTCTTCATTGTTAGTGTTAAGATTCTGCATTAGCATTAACAATTCGTGTTAGAGTTTCTCACTTAGATTGATTTGAATTTATTCAAGTCGTCTAACAAGTAACAAGGCTACTTGGATCCATAATGTGTGGACCTACATGAAAAAATGGTCATTCCCAGAGATCGGACTCTGAGGGGTTTGATTCTTTCTTTTCTGCTCAAGGCATCAGCCATAACATTCGCTTTACCGGGGTGATAGAGAATTTCACAATCGTAGTCATTGAGCAATTCTAACCATCGGCGATGTCTCATGTTCAGCTTATTTTGATCCAGGATGTGTTGAAGACTTTTGTGATCAGTGAAAATCGTGCACTTGGTACCGTACAAATAATGTCTCCATATCTTAAGAGCAAAGACCACTGCTCCTAATTCCAGATCATGAGTGGTGCAGTTTTCTTCGTTCTTATTGAGCTGTCTAGAAGCATAAGCTATCACTTTGCTTCTTTGCATTCACACTGAACCTAAACCGTGATGTGATGCATCACAATACACCACGAAGTCTTCACTTCCTTCAGGTAGTGCTAGGATAGGTGCTTCACAGAGTTTTTGTTTAAGAGTTGGAAAGCTGACTCTTGTTTTTCTTCCCAGTTACTTCTTGTTTTTCTTCCTAGTTACTTTTTGTTATTCTGGGTCAATTCGGTCAGAGGCTTTGCGATTTTTGAAAAATCTTCTATGAACCTTCTGTAGTAACCAGCGAGACCTAAAAATTGACGAATCTCGGTTGGGGTAGTAGGAGATGCCCAACCTTTAACCGCCTCAATCTTTGCAGGATCTACGTGGATACCTTGACTGTTGATGATATGGCCAAGAAATTGTACAGTGGGAATCCAAAAATCACATTTGGAGAATTTAGCGTACAACTTTTCATTCTTGAGCAACTCCAAAATGGTTCTCAAGTGTTTAGCATGTTCTTCCTTGCTGCGTGAGTAGATTAGGATGTCATCGATGAACACGATCATGAATTTGTCCAAGTAAGGTTTGCATACTCGGTTCATTAAATCCATGAACACTGCGGGTGCATTGGTGAGACCAAATGGCATTACTTGAAATTCATAATGCCCGTACCGCGTTCTGAAGGCTGTTTTGGGAATGTCTTCCTCCCTGACTCTTAGCTGATGATATCCCGATCTCAGATCAATTTTCGAGTAGACACTCGATCCTTGCAAATGGTCAAATAAATCACCAATCCTGGGTAATGGATATCGATTCTTTATGGTGAGTTTGTTCAACTCCCTATAGTCAATACACATTCGAAACGTTCCATCTTTCTTTTTGGCAAATAAGACCGGTGCTCCCAAAGGTGATGAACTTGGTTGGATAAAGCCTTTATCTGACAGCTCTTTCAATTGCTCAGACAGTTCTTTCATTTCGGAAGGTTCTAACCGATAAGGTGCTTTAGCAACTGGTGCTGCTCCAGGCACTAAATCAATTTGAAATTATACTTGCCGAACTGGTGGAATACCTGGCAAATCTTCCGGAAATAATTCAGAAAAGTCCTTGACCACTGGCACTTCTTCAAGTTGTTTTTCTTTTGATTTATTCTCCGTCACCTGGATAAAAAACACGTGACATCCTTTGTTTATGTACTTCATCGTCTTGATATATGAGATGATGTTGAGTCGGGTTTTGCTGTGATCACCACGAACGATAAGAGTTTCACCATTTAGTGGAATTTGGACGGCTTTCTCGTTACAGATGATTCTGGCGTGGTGTTTGGATAACCAATCCATGCCGATGACGACGTCAAAGCTACCGAGTTGAATAGGCATGAGATCAATGGGGAAAGGTTTGTTTAGAAGTGTTAGGGTGCAACCTTTGATCATTGTGTTGGTGCCTATGAGGTTTTCGTTAGCTATTTCAATTTCGTATGTAGTGTCTATTTCTACTGGGGCAATATTAAGCAGTGAAGCAAATGAGGTAGACACAAAGCTCTTATCAGCTCCAGAATCAAATAATATTTTAGCATTGTGTTGGTTCAGTAAGAATGTACCCGTGACGACGCCGGGTTCCTATGGTGCATTCCCGTCACCAAGCACATATGCTCTCCCACGAGCAACGTTGTTCAAATTTTGTTTTGGTCAGTTGTTCCTGTAGTGCCCTTTTTCACCACAACCGTGGCACACTACCGCTACGGGTTGTGAATTTGCACCCGTGGCTCGGCAATCAGTGGTTTTGTGACCCAATTTTTGGCAATTGCCGCAAACTGCACGACAAGGTCCAGTGTGATGTAGTTTACATTGGTTGTTGTTGATCCTAGATGAGCTTAACTATCTTGTTAATTATCTTAGATGTGGATCTAAGACAATAGGTATAGAAACTATTCTTGAATGATTTATCAAATATTATGCGGAAACTAATACTTGATCTTAAGAAGAATTATAAATGAACACAATGAATTATCACAAAACACATCAATATATTCAATACGGTTACTCAAAAGTAACAGGGTTACAAAATAACCTTGAAGCGATCTAAACAATACGTATGCTAACAATCGTGTACTAAACCCTAACCCTAGATCTTCCTTTTATAGTCTTAAAGAGTCCTAGTCGGTTACAAAAAATTTCTATACAAGATAATATCAAATCGTATCTTTACCATAATTATCTTAACAAACTATACATATCTAATAAGCAGCAGAATCATTACTCTAGCAGCAGAATCTTCTTAGGCTAGAAGTAGAATGACAATTAGCTTATTTCACCATTCATCAGATAAACTCCAGCAGTAGAATGTATACACTAGCAGTAGAATGATTTAACCTAGCAGCTGAATCATACTTAGTGTATTTTCCTTAAGTTCCATGAGCAGCAGCATAACATACAAAGCAGCAGTATCTTTAATCCCAACAATCCTCCCCTAAACTTGATATTTTTCTTCAAAAATCATCAAGTTTCTTCTAATCACAGACTAACACCAGGAGGATGCTTCCAAACACTTACTTCTGCTCTGAAGTCTTAGATTTCAACACTTTTTCATACTTCCTTATTAGCTCATATGCTTGTTTATCTGAATTGAACTCTCTTTGTAACTTTAACTTTCTAGGTTGTACCATCTGAGTAAGGACAGCTGTGTTGTTGTTCAAGGGATAATCTTTTTCCACAAGCATGTAGACCATCACACCTTGACCAACCTGTTCATGTACTCCATAAGATTGATACAAATACCATCTATGAATTTTGGTATTTAACAATTCTTTCCATTCAAGATCCCTACCTTGTGGCTCAAACATATTCTTCAAAAAGTAATAGTTGATCCTTTCATATATCACCTCTGGTCTCTTATCACCATAGTTTCCCTTATACAGCTTCCATAGTTGTACCACATCATCTCTATCCATATAATGTAACATCTGAGAAAACCTAACAAATCCATAATATAAGCCATTTGTTCTCTTGAATTCCCAGTATGCTTCACTTTCATCTCTTACTGTATGTGAATAAGAAATGATTGGATATTTGGTGTCTAAGGGAACTGCATTAGATACCTCAGGTTCTTTTTGTGGAGCAAAAACTGTGAGAGACATTACTCTTGCTTTATCCTCCTCAGTTTCCCTTTCAGATTCATGCTCACCAACACATGGTTCTTTCTCAACCTTAGTTCTTTTCTTCTTTGTACCTTCACTTTCAGAATCAGAACTTGTCACAACTACCTTTCTCTTCTTTTTCCTTCCAATAGACTTTCTCCTAATTCCAATTCTCTTAAAACCAACACTGGGTCTTTCTTTCTCCTCTTCCTCAGTCACTTTCTCAGAATCCACCTTTTCTTTAACACTTTCAGTAGCATCTGAATTCATATAAAAATTTGGAGGCATCTGTCTTGTGAGCTTTGCAATTTCAGCATCTGACAAAGGTTTAACAGGTTTATTTATTCTAGCATGAGTCTCAAAATATGCCTTCTCAATAGCAGCTCTAGTCATCCCTCTGAATGAGCTAGCTTTCCAGTAAGCTTGATTCCTTAGATAAGCTTTCATGTAATTGATCTCCTCAGCTCTTGAAGGCTTCTTCTTCTTATACTCACTTTTCTTTTGACTCTGCTTTGCAATTTCAGCATCTGACAAAGGTTTAACAGGTTTATTTATTCTAGCATAAGTCTCAAAATATGCCTTCTCAATAGCAGCTCTAGTCATCCCTCTGAATGAGCTAGCTTTCCAGTAAGCTTGATTCTTTAGATAAGCTTTCATGTAATTGATCTCCTCAGCTCTTGAAGGCTTCTTCTTCTTATACTCACTTTTCTTTTGACTCTGCTTCTTTCTAAATTCTCCTAGCAGATCATCAATTGCATTTTGTTGCTCTTCAGGAGTATATCTTTCCCTTTCCTCCTTTTGAGATTTCATGGCTACCTCCCAATCTGCTTGTAATTGCCTTTTCTTTTCCATTTCTTCTTCTTCTTTCCATTTAGCTTCCATTTCTCTTGCAACTTCTGCATCAGACTTACTTTGTTGTTCCTTTGCAGCAGCATCTAGAAACTTGAACTTCTGCTTGGGTTCTTCAACTAAGATACCTTTGCCTTTGTCTGTTGATGCAATAGTTGGTTGTGCAGGTTTTGGGATTGGTACAGGCTCTTTAATAACAACTCCTTTTGCTGGTTTTCTTGTAGGTTTTGGGAGTGACTTTGTTGTAGTTGATTTTGGTGTTGGTTTAGATTGTTGTTTTGTTGGTGTGGGAACTTTGTTCTTCATATTAATCATAACCTGAGCCAAACTAAGAGCATCATCATCTGACTCTTCATCTCCTTGCTCAGCAACAGAATGTTCAACACCAGCTACAAACACCACTTCCTTGTCCAACTTCTCAACTCCAACAGCAGTAGAACCTTGCTCTGGCTCAGCAGCAGAATGAGCAACACTAGCAGTAGTATGCTCTGAGCCAGCAGCAGAATCTTTCTTAGCCAATTTCTCAACATCATCAGCAGCATTATCATCTAAAATCTGCTCCTTCTTTTCTGATTCCAAAACCACCTCATTCCCAGACTTGTCCTTGACCACATACTCTTCAGTCTCTCCAAAATCCATGTCAACATCAACATTTTCATCCAATCTTGTCTCAACCTCCCCTTGACCCTTGTTCTCTTTCCCTGAACCATGGTCTTCATTCCTCCCCTGTTTGGGAGCATCCTCCCCCAAACCAGGTTTGGACTGCTTGAAATGGGAAGTTCTTGATCTATTTAACCCCTCAAGATGCCTAATTCTTAGCTTGAGCCTTCTGATGTCAGCACCCTGAGAAGATTTTACCATCCTTAGTTGCTTCCTGAGATCAAGTACCTCCTTTGACAATTTTGTACATGTATCCGTCAATTCATTTAGAAGTTTAAGAATATCTTCACCACTTCGGTCTGTGTTACCTGACCCGAGAGGTGGATCATCAGATTTGGCCTTTTGTACATTTTCCATCAAAATCTCTGGTTCAGTTTCAAGTCTAGCCTCAACACTTCGACCTGTGTTAACTGGTCCGAGAGGTGTATCATGGGCAATGTCATTATGTACATAATCATCCATCAATTCATTGGTATCATCTCCGTCCTCATCACTTCGGGATGTGTAACCTTCTTTGAGAGGTGAATCTTTGGACTTAAACTCAGTATCAACCCTTGGTTGATCACCTGAGTCCTCTTTTTTAGTCATGTGATTGGGGTTTCCATCACCTGTTGCAAGTTCAAAAGAACTCTCAACATTAGATGTTGTCATGTTTGAGGTCTTAGGTATTCTAGCACTGTCCTGTTCAACTACTAAGTTGGAAACAGCAGTGCCAGCCTCTCCCATCATGCCACCTACATCCCCTGTGGCAGCCTCATCTACTTCCAAACTAACATTGGCCTGAGGGTGCACAATGTTCTCATTTTGTGAAGTCCTAGGGGATTAGGTCTTTTGGGTTGATTCAGATTCATCTTGGGATTGGTCAGGAGTGGGTGTGTGATGGGAAGTTGTGGGGTTTTCAGCTTCTTCACCCTGAGCAGCAGCAATGTTTAAAATATGTTGGGACAAAGGAGTTATTCTGCCAGAAAAACCAGTCCCATATTTTCGTAAATAAGAAAACATTTTGCTGATTAATTTAGGACTTGGTTGAGTCCCTCTATGTTCCAAAGGTTCTTTTAATTGACTATTTATGATTAGTTGTAAAAACCTTGGGTAAACAAAAACTTTGCCAGAAATATTCTTTTTCAACCCTTCAAAAATCATAGCCGAAAAATTAAATGGTTGGCCTGTAGCCAGACAAATCAAGGCTGAAGCTTGAGTTATACTGAACTCATTCCACCCACTTGTTTTAGGGCTAAGACAATGTAAAAGGGTGTGAAGAAGGAATTTCCAGTGTGGGCAGAGAAGGCCTTTGAAAAACTTTAACTTATCATTTTTCCTCTCATACCCAATTTTTTCAAGTTCCTCAAAAATAGTAGAAGTAGGAAGACAAGTTGTTGCCTCATCATCTGCAAGACGAAGTATTCTTCTTACAGATGTCTCAGTAACGACTATTCTTTCTTCATCTACTATGGCTATTAACATTTCTTCCCCATGTTTAGTTTCGGCCTTGACAGTAGACCAAAACTCTCTCATGTGGGATTTATATATGGTGGGATTCACTGTTAATGCATACCTTATTTGTGATGCATTAAGAAAGTCAATGACTTCAGTAAAACCCTCGGATTCAGGGACCTTTTGAAGAAATGCAATTTGATTGTGGTCGGCAGAGTATTCGCGTCTCGTCATCGTGAATTAGGGTTTTGATTTTGGGGGTGTTTGATCGGATGATATAAAGATGTGTTAGGGTTTGAATGGGGTTTAATTTTGGGCGCACAAATTTATTGGTGAGATCGAATTGGGTTTTTATGCCGTTTAGATCCAATTAGGGCTTTATTCGCGCCAATTTGCAAAATGGTCCCTACACTTTCAAACCAAGCAGCAGAATCCCAATAGTTTCAACTTGAGCAGCATAACCTTCAGCAGCAGAATGGTATGCCTAGCAGCAGAAACTTTTGAACCAGCAGCAGAATGTTCTCTGAACATTCTAAACATCTTTTTCTCATCAATCAATCATTCCCTTGTGACTTATCCTGCAAAAGATTAGTCCAAAACCACAAAAACACAAACAAGAATATGCCACAATAATCACAAGGCATAACTATACATAGCAGCAGAATAACCAATTTAGCAGCAGACAACACACAGACATAGCAAGGACTAGAAACAACTTATTTGATCAATAACAGCACAAATCCTTACAAACTTTTACAAAAACACATAGAGATAAGGTTTTTCAAAGATTGATCATACCTATACTAGCAACTAAAAATTGAAATCTACCCACATCAAAGCCTTTTGTGAGTAAATCTGCAACATTATTGTCAGTATGTATTTTAACTATTTGAATTAGCTTTTTCACATAACAATCTCTAATAAAATGGTGTCTTATCTCTATATGCTTTGTTTTAGAGTGAAAAACAGGATTTTTGATGATACACATTGTGCTGTTATTATCAATGTAAATTTTGGTGTTCATAAAATTGTACCCATAATCCAGCAATTGGTTTTGGATCCAGAGCACTTGTCCACAGCAACTAGAAGTAGCCACATACTTAGCTTCAGTTGTGGAATTTGCCACCACAGTCTGTTTCTTGCATTGCCAAGAGATCAACCTATGTCCAAGGTATTGACATCCTCCAGTGGTTGACTTTCTATCCATACTTGCTCCAGCATAATCACTATCTGAGTATGCCACCAGATCAAAAGTTGAATCCTTAGGATACCAAAGGCCCAACTTAGGTTGACTCCTCAAGTACCTAAAAATCCTCTTAACAGCATTCAAGTGTGAGACTTTGGGGGACACTTGAAATCTGGCACAAGCACACACAGCAAACATAATGTCTGGCCTTGAAGTAGTTAGATACATCAATGAACCAATCATTGATCTATATAGATGTACATCAACCTCTTCTCCACCTTCATCCTTGAGCAAAGGTTTGTTGGTCTCTATTGTTGTCTTAGCAGGCTTCACATTAGTAAAACTAAATTTCTTCAAGATATCAGCCACATACTTGTCTTGGCTGATGAAAATCCCATCTGACTTCTATTTAACCTGAAGCCCAAGAAATAAGGTGAGTTCCCCCATAGAACTCATCTCAAATCTATGATGCATGAGCTTCTCAAATTCTTCACATAACACCTTGTTTGTAGACCCAAAAATGATATCATCTACATAAACTTGGACTAGTAGAATATCATTTTTGTCCTTCTTAATGAACAATGTCTTATCAATGGTTCCCCTGTTGAAGCCATTAGATAACAAATATTTGGACAAGGTGTCATACCAAGCTCTTGGAGCCTGATGTAAACCATATAGTGCTTTCTCTACCCTATAAACCCTATCAGGATAATTAGGGTCTTCAAAACCAGGTTGTTGCATCACATATACTTCTTCATAAATCTTTCCATACAAGAAAGCACTTTTCACATCCATCTGATATACTGGGAAGTTCTTGAATGAAGCATAAGCCAAGAATAGTCTGATTGCCTCTATTCTTGCTACTGGAGCAAACACCTCATCATAGTCAATGCCTTCCTCCTGAGTATATCCTAGAGCCACCAATCTAGCTTTGTTTCTGACCACAATTCCTCTTTCATCTCTCTTGCATCTGAACACCCATTTTGTTCCAATTGCCCTCTTCCCATTAGGCAAATCAACTAATGTCCAGACTTCTTGAAGCTTGAACTGCAACAATTCCTCTTGCATAGCTTCAACCCAACTAGAATCTTGCATAGCTTTATGAGTAGTCTTGGGTTCCACTTGTGACAGAAAACAAGCAAACTTGCAATTTTGTAGATCCTTGTGGCTATTCCTCTGATGTAGTGATTGAGCAAATAATCCTTGATGAAGCAAATCACTCAACCCCTTTGTTTTACTTCTGGTCTGAACAGCAGATTGAACATCACCAATTATCTGCTCTTTTGGATGATGTTTATGAATTCTAGTGGTTGGAATAGGACTGACTGGTATCACATTTTCCATGTTGTTTAAATCAGCCTCTGCACCAAACCCTTCTACAACTTCATCATCTGTATCAGCATAAATATTCTCCAAACTAGGTATCTCATCAGAAGAATCATCATTAGAAAACCAATTTCCTTCAGCAGTAGGAAATTTAGGTGCAGCAGTAGAACTACTAGGCTGAGAAGTAGTATCTTTTGGCTTAGCAGCAGAATGAGAAATACTGCTGCTAGCATTGCTCTGCACATTATCAACATGTGGCTCTTCAGTAACCACTTTTTCATCACTTGAAGGTCTTTTCCCACCTTCAGAATCTCCATTAGGTCCATCATGAACAACATCTGATTGTGAACTCTTGCCCTCATTCTCTCTTGGTGTGAAAAGCTGATCAAGCTTCCATCTCTCAATCAAGACAAACTCCTTTGCAGATTCATCATCTTTAGCTTGTGTACCTGCATTAGGGTTAGCTTGTGTACCTGCAGACATGTTAGTTGAACCTGCCAATACTGGCTCATAATTCATGGACTTAGTCAAAGAATCAATATCAAAGAGCCATTCAGGTCCTTTTCCAGCAACACTAGGTGTGGTTTCCCTAAACCTAACATGTAAGTTTTCTTCCACATGCCTAGTCCTTTGATTGAATACCCTAAAAGCCTTACTATTTGTAGAGTATCCAACAAAGTAACCTTTGTCTGCTTTCTCATCAAACTTGCCTAGTGAGTCAATGGTATTTAAGATAGTGACAGGACACCCAAATGATTTCAAGAAATCTATCATAGGTTTCCTACCATGCAACAATTCATAAGGGGTCTTGTTATGAGGCTTAACTACCTTACTCCTATTTTGCACAAAGCAAGCAGTATTCACTGCTTCAGCCCAAAAGGTAGTGGGTAATTTTGACTCTGACAACATAGTCCTAGCTGCCTCAATTAGTGTTCTATTCCTCCTCTCAGCTACACTATTTTGCTGAGGAGTTCTAGCTACACTAAACTGTCTTAATATACCTTTTTCCTCACAGAACTGATTCATCACACTATTCTTAAACTCAGTTCCATTGTCACATCTGATTATCTTAACTTTGTGATTAACTAGGTTTTCTATTCTAGTTATGAAGGCCTTAAGAATATTAGAGGTCTCATCCTTAGTTCCTAGAAAGAATACCCAAGTAAATCTGCTAAAATCATCAGTGACGGCTAAGCAATACATCTTTTTATTCAAGCTTTTCACAAAAGTTGGTCCAAACAGATCCATGTGTAACATATACAAGGGCTCAGAAATAGAGTTCACCACTTTGGACTTACAAGAATCTCTATGTTGCTTTCCCATCTGACAAGCAACACAGGTTTCAGGATTTTCAAAAAATTTTGAAGGTAAACCTCTTACAAGGTTGCCCTTGACCAGTTTATTTATTGTTTTGAAATTCAAATGTCCCAATCTTCTATGCCAAAGTTTGGATTCATCAATTGTGGCTTTGGCAAACAGACAAGTTAAATCTCTTTTGGGAAGGATGTTCTTTATGTCCACACTGTATATATTGTCTTTTCTAGGGACTCTAAGTTGCACTAATTTATCATCAGGCAGCTTGTAGTCAGGAGATAAGACAAGACACTCAGTGTCTGTAAAAAGAACAAAATTCTTTTTGTCACACATTTGTGAGACACTAAAAAGATTGAACTTAAGTCCATTGACCAAATACACTTTATCAAAATCCAAATTGCCTGTTCTATTAGTACCTTTTCCAACAATTTTACCTCCTTTGGGGTCATTCCCAAAGGCAACATATCCACCATCCAAAGCTTGAAAATCTTTCAGGTTGCTTTGGTCTCCAGTCATGTGTGAAGAGCATCCACTATCAAAAATGCATTTATCCTTTAGCTCCTTTTGTAGATTGCCCTGCACAAAAAGTAAGAGAATTAGTTTCTCTTTGGGACCCAAGCCATTACTGACTTGGATCTGCCTTGTGCATCATGATAGTCAAATTTCTTTAACTCCATTGGTGCACTGCTGTGTCTGAGAACATGATCTAAAATTTTAACTTTAGGTTTCCAGACCCAGCAAGCTGAGGCCTTAACAGCATAAAAATGATTGCCTACAACAGTGTCTGTTATCACTTTGGGCTCAGCAGTAGAATCTGCTTTTGCCTTAGCAGTAGAAGACTCTGTTTTCTTTGGAATGGGCCTTGTTGGTGCAGCAGCAGTAATTATCCTAGAAGCACCATCTCTCAACAAAACTTCCCTAGGAACCATGTTGCTATTTGGATGAGGGTGAGTCTTTCTAGCAGAATGCTTGTGGTTTACCATTGAGTGTTGGTTCCTAATAAGTCTTTGGTAGTAATAACAATCTTCCTCTAGATGCTCAAAACTACCACAGCTATAACATGCCTTCTTAAGTAACTGGAAGTCACTACCTAATCGTTGTGAAACTAGGTTGTTCCAATTTCTTTGATTACCCCTTGACAAGTTATTAATTTTTCTAGGAAATTCTCTAGGTGTTTCATCAAACTCAGCCATTTTCCTAGAGATACTGCTACCTAACATAGGTTTAACAAACTCAACATTTTTACCTTTTGATTCAGCCTTGTTAACCTGTGAGACTTTTGATTCAAAAGATGTAAAAGTATTTTTCTTTTTAGCTTTAGGTGTTGACTCAGTCTCATTATCTTCATCATCTGACACCCAATCCTCAATGATTGGTGCATCAGAAACCTTCTCATCTACCTTAGGTGCATAAGTTCTATCAGGTTTTTCATTAATTGTTTCACTGACTTCACCTATAGGTTGTGCATCTATCTCAGTAGCAAAAGATAACTCCTTCCTAGGGGGGCAAAGGTACTTTTGACTAGGGGTGGTACTTCATTGTACCCTAAACCACTCCCCTTTCTCAGAATTTGACTTCCAATTGACTTACCTAAAAGATCAGTTGTAAACTGTTGTTTTTCAATCCTAACAACATGTTTCTCTTTATCAGATAAAGCCAAATCTCTAGCCTTTTCAGCCTCTTCAACTCTTTTGTTTAGCATATGATGACATCAAATAAGTACATTTTATTAGCATCATGTATCCTATGTATATTGCTTGTTTTTGTATTATTTTATATGGGAATTGATACTTAATCGCTTACTTTTGTAATTCTCAGTTATAAACAAGCATTTGGTGAAAGTTAGCTATTATGGACATAAAATGGAGCAAAATGATCAAGATTGGAAAAGTCTGCTGAATTGAAGAGATTAAAGACCATTGCCTGACTTTGAAGCATGCGCCGCATCTGATTTTATCATGCGTCGCATATGAAACTTTGGTCAACGAAGAAGAACCAACTTGTTCTACTCCAGATACGCCGCATCGGACCAATCCGATACGCCATATCGGCCATACACAATCCTTACCAAGAAATCAAGTGGAGATTAGAAGCTTAATGAAGAAGTCAAGATTACAAGTCGACACTTGAAGATGCTTTCGTATTTTGGCCATAAAATCTTCATCCGGACTCCGTTTTAGTTGATTCAAGCGGCCACGGAAAGAGAAAAGGGAAATCTACCTGTATCTGAAGGAGATGCGGCGCATCAGGTCTTTAGATGCGCTGTATTGGGAGATGCTCCATATCAGATTTATAGATGCGCCATATCGGGTCAGTTTCAGACTTGGAGGCTACGTTTACTTATAGATGCGGCGCATCTAACTCTCTAGATGTGCCGTATCGACCCAGATTTCAGAATCTATAAATACCGAACTCATTAACGAATTAGGGCATCTTTGGGAACCCTTAGGGCCATTCCCAGACGATCAAAGCCTCTCAAAACAGCAGAAGATCACCCTTGAAGACCCAATTATACTTGAAGAACATCTCTTATCATTGTTATACTACTTAATCGTTCGGTTAGCATATCATATTCTTTATGTTTAATACTCTATTCGTCTTGATTATATTTTTGTATTTTGTTACAGAGATTATGGGATAACACCCTTAGGTGTTAGCCATGTTTATGAAGTTTTATTAGTTTTTATGATTTTGTCGATGTGTTTGCTTTGTTATTGGATTGGGTGCTTGTCGATAAAAACTCGTTTATTGCTTATAACTAGTAGAAGTCTATGTAACTAGGTTATGATCCTTATAACTTTAATTGATGTGACTTAACTACCTGTAATTATGGTTGCTTAGGTTGAGTTATTTGCGTGTTAACCCGAATCTCTATTAGGAATCATTGTTTGGCATAAACGGAACGTGTCTACAACCTAATAGGACTAGTAGCGTGTAATACCGAACTAGGTTAGATGGTTTAAAGCAATAAGTTAGTATTGATGCTAGACGAGTCACTATGATCATCTCCCCTTTCCCACCACGATGGTAGGTTATTTAATCGTGACAGGATTAGTAATCGGATTGGCGACAAAAAAATTGAATGAACTAAAACAAGTAGACATAAGCATGTATAACTATAAAATGGATTAGACGTGGCTAACCCGTTCTTCCTATCTATCTTCATCTATCTTTAATTTGCTTTTAATTAGTTTAATATTTATTTTCTCGTATTTAGTTTAATTAAACACACAAAATCGCGATAGCCTCTCAGGCTAAAACCCCAAAAATATTTACTTGCTTTCTAGGTTAGTTAGTTTAGTAACTAGAATACCTTTAGATCACTTTAGCTTCGCTCCTAGTGAACGACCCTTGCTTACCTAAAAACTATCTACATTGATCGGGTACACTGCTCGTGAGTGTTTAGAGTCTATAGGTTAGTTCGGCAATAAATAAATTTAAAACTTGGTAGTTTATTATAGACCTAAAAAAACACATCAGCATATTAATCTCACAATCTTTCTTAATAATCTCAACTTCTAAACCATTGATCCTATCAACATACTCTACTTCATTCTGTCTAAGAAAATCAAGTTTTTCTTCTATTGAGTTTAGGCCATGTTTATAACCTAAATTATCAAGTTTTAACTTTTCTAGTTCCATTCTTAAACTTTCATTCCTGGATTTTAATTCCTCAATAGTATCTATGCATGATTTAAATGAACAAGAAGACTCATTGGATACCTCAGAGTCTGATCCAAAAGAAGAGTAAGCCATGAGAGCAAAGTGTTGTTCTTTGGATTCTTCTTCAGCCATCAATGCATAGTTGGGTCCCTCCTCAGCTTGGTCACTCCAGTCAAACTCTCCCAAGCCATCACAAGAAACCATAGCAGTAGTAGGATTAGCTTCTTCAATAGGAATCTGCCTTGTGTTCTCTTTGTTCTTCTTGGGTGCTCTGCACTCCCTAGCAAAGTGACCCTTTCTTTGGCAGTTATAGCACTCCATCTTTGATTTATCAAACCCCATATTGGTTTGACCTCTGTACTTGATCTCCCTACCAGTTTTCTTAAGAAACCTCCTAGCTCTCATAGTGAGCATGGCCATCTGCCATTTCAAGTCAATCTCTTCAAGGTCATCTTCATCAATTTGATCCAAATCTTGATCAGTAACAGAAGTACTTGGAGGACTTTTGGTAAGATCAGCCAAAAAGGCACAAATAGCAGCATCACTGATGTTGTCACTATTAATACTAGCAGTAGAACCAGCAGCAAAAACAAGATGACCAGCAGCAGAATGATGTTCTTGAGAACTACTAGAAGCCTTGTTGTTTGAGGACACAAAGGCAAGATTGTTTGTGCCAGAGGATGAACTAGAAGATCCCTTGACCTCAGATTCATACACCTTTAGATTGTTATACAAATCATCCAAAGTCATTGTTTCAAAATCACTCTTATTTCTCCAGACCACTGTATAAGTATTCCATTCAAAAGATAAGCTCCTCAGAAACTTCAGATTAATGTCTTCTTGAGGCATTGATACATTCATAAGTTGTAATTGACTCACCAACCTTTGAAGCCTATCATAGGTAGCATCAATATTTTCTGTACTTAAGGCAGCAAATGTTTCAAATTAATGCTTGAGAATATTCTTCCTTGACTTTTTGGTGGCAACATTCCCACCAAATCTAAGTTCAATAGCAGCCATCAAATCCTTAGCAGTCTTTGTGTTACTAAAACTCAGTTGATACTCATTGGGTATTCCCAGCAAGAGAGTATTATGAGCTTAATCTCCAGTCTCCTCTGAGCCTTCTCTTCATTAGTTTTAATGGGCAATATTGACCCATCAACAGATTTAGCAGGTAGTTTATCTCCATCTTCAATGACTTCCCACAAGGAGTAGTCTAACATCTTCATGTACTGCTCAATCCTCATCTTCCAGATTTCGTATTCACCAACCTTGAGCATTGGTACCTTGGAGGCAGTCACCATATGATGAGATTCCGATTCCATTACAGAAGTAGATGTTGAACAGATCTTGATTAACAAAAATTCTTCTCGATATCAGTCTCTAGATCACAAGCTCTGATACCACTTGTTGATCCCAGATGAGCTTAACGATCTTGTTAATTATCTTAGATGTGGATCTAAGACAATAGGTATAGAAACTGTTCTTGAACGATTTATCAAATATTATGCGAAAACTAATACTTGATCTTAAGAAGAATTATAAACGAACACAATGAATTATCACAAAACACTTCAATATATTCAATACGGTTACTCAAAAGTAACAGGGTTACAAAATAACCTTGAAGCGATCTAAACAATACGTATGCTAACAATCGTGTACTAAACCCTAACCCTAGATCCTCCTTTTATAGTCTTAAGGAGTCCTAGTCGGTTACAAAAACTTTCTATACAAGATAATATCAAATCGTATCTTTACCATAATTATCTTAACAAACTATACATATCTAATAAGCAACAGAATCATTTCTCTAGCAGTAGAATCTTCGTAGGCTAGCAGTAGAATGACACTTAGCTTATTTCACCATTCATCAAATAAACTCCAGCAGTAGAATGTATACACTAGCAGTAGAATGATTTAACCTAGCAGCAGAATCATACTTAGTGTATTTTCCTTAAGTTCCATGAGCAGCAGCATAACATACAAAGCAGCAGTATCTTTAAACCCAACAGTTGCACTGGGGTTGGATTTCGATATAAGCTTTTTCTCTTGTGGGTGCAGTAACATAAGCTCTAGCCGCTTCCAGTCTGCGATTCTGTTGGTGGTGGTGGTGGTTGTTGTTGTTGTTGTTGTTGTTGTTGTTGTTGTTGTTGTTGTTGTTGTTGTTGTTGTTGTTGTTGTTGTTGTTGTTGTTGTGGTTGGGGTTCCTTTTGTTGTTGTTGTTGTTGTTGTTGTTGTTGTTGTTGTTGTTGTTGTTGTTGTGGTAGTTGTTGTTGTTGTGGTAGTTGTTGTTGTTGTTGGGGTTTCTGTTGGTGGTGGTTCCACGATTATCCAGACTTTGTTTGTGATCAGTGTTTGCGGAGGTAGAACTCCGTTTGATTTCTCGTTCCAATAACGGTTGAGCTATTGTGATAGCTTCCTCAAGAGTTGTCGGTTTTGACGAGGTGACATTTCCCTCGATGCTTCAAGGCAGTCCCTCTACATACTTTTCCAGTGCTCTTTCAACATCTGGCACCATAGTTGGACATAGTACCGACAGTTCTTGGAACCTTCGGTTGTAGGTTCTTAAATCGTTCCCTTTTACAATCAACTGGTGGAATTCCTCTTCCAGTTTCCTGATTTCTGTTCGAGGGCAGTATTTCTTTAGCATTTTTGTTTTTAGTTGACCCAGGACATCCGATACGCTTCTTCCATACCCATGGTCTGGGCTGTGGCGTTCCACCATGATGCTTCATCATCCAGAAGTGTTCTTGTAGCAAAGATAACCTTGCTATTATCTGGACAGTTTCACCTCATGAATACCGTTTCGGTACTCTCAAACCACTGAGCTAGTTTGGTGACTCCTTCGGAACCTTTGAAATAAGTTGGCTGGCAACTCATGAAATCTTTATATGTGCACTTGCGAGATGCAGATGCCTCGCTTCCAGCTGTGGATCTGTTGTTGTTACTCGAGCGGGCTATGGTAGCCGCTTGAGTCTCTAGAGCTGCTGCAACACTATCAGCTACCAGTTTCTGGATAGCCGCAGGAGTCATAGCTGTTGCGGGAGTGGTTGTTTCCTTTCTTGTACGAGCCATTGTTCTATTAATGCCACAAGAAAACACAGATTTAGAATCCACATAATGACCATGTTAGAATACATTGAGTAATAGGGTGATTGTACACAATTCCTAACAATATTGTCACAATGTGATATTACAACCAATTGAGAATCATATAATCACGACATGTTTGGGTATTATCGTAATTAAATGATCAACTCTTGGTATAGGATTGCTAAGGAACAAAGTGATTCATCATCTACAAAAGCTGAAGTTCAGCAACTTTCTCTTCATTCATCAAGTTTCTTTTCAAATTTTCCTTATTATGAGTTTGTAATTACATTCCATTTGTATCATTCAAAGAACCATAACAATCACAAGTAACATCACGACATGTCTGAATACAATCACAATACACATGGATAACCACAGTAGCATAAATCAACATCAATATATAGCAAATCATAACCAACAACATATATTAATAACTTGAATCAATTGTGTTACATAACAGAATGATTACAAGGTCCTTTATTAATGCCACATGCGGCAGGCTAAGATGCCTCAAAATTATACAGATGTAAACTATGCCTAGCTGCTGGAAGTCTCATCCATGGGCCCTGTGAGCTGTGAGATCTGATCCAGGAGTCTCTGTATGTCAGTCTGATGCTGGACCTGCATGTCTTCCACGAGGTTCTCTAATGTGTCGGCTCTGAGGCGTGCTTGCAAAGCTTCCTCCATATGTCTTTGTCCCTCCCATTGTAGGACTGTCATGTGGGAGCGTGTCTCGAACATCTCTGACTGTATCCTAGTCAGACCGTCCTGAAGATCCATCCTATCGGATACGATGCCATGTAGGGTGCCGTTGACCGTCTCGGGGCGGTCAAGCGGTGTTCTGTCAACTATGCTCAGGAGGGTATCGATCTGCTCCTCATGACGCTCCAGGCGCGTCATGATGGTGGATGGGGTAGGTGTGCGGGCTACTGCTGCCCGTGAGCTCTCTCCAGTCTCGAAGACTCGGGTTGGAGGAGTGAAACCGGGTGGAAATATTAATGATGATGAAGATGAATGACTGGGACCTACTGTACGAGCCCGGCTCGAAGAGGGTAGATCCTCTTCTGGAGTCGACTCCCGCTGGTGGGGTGAAAACGGGTAAGTTTGGGTGAGTTGGTTGAACAGGTGGTTGGGTCTAACCGACGGTGGAGGGGTGATAATCGTAGTGCATACTGGTACTCGAGTGATGATGGGGGTGTCATCCCGATCATGTCTAGGGGTGAAGTAGGGGAGAAGGGTGGAAATGGTGGTATAATCGGCACTATAGGTAGTCGTACCCTCTTGCGAGGCGTATGCATCTTGATAGGACCGTTGGGGTGGCTCCGAAATGGTGTCATGAATGGTTCGGGCTCATAGGGTGCTAAAATCCTGACTCGTCTGCGCCGGGCTACCGGTTCAAGTGGGGGTGGTGGAGTAGGTAAAGGTGTATCTGAATCCTCTGCAGGCAGCCATTGCTGAGTCTGCATGTACTGGTCGTCAGTAAGTGGGGTGTAAGTGGGAGAAACTGGACGGTTCTCCGGGTGTGGTGGTGAGATGTGTGCCCGTCTAGCTAGTATATACGGGTCTTCAGATATGGGTGAATCTGGGTTACCTGGTGCCACAGGTGTCATGGGTGGTGTAGCGACAGCTTCACCCTCCTCAAAGGGCTCCGTTTCGTCTGAGGTGGTGTTCGACACTGTACCGGCCGAAGTGCTGGGAACTATAGGTGAGGTGTTAGATGATAAGGTGTCCTCGGATTCCATATCCGATGATGAGGTGCTAAGGTGTGATATTGTAGACATGGTACTGTAGTAACCCAAAAATAGTAAATGTAAGCAATCAATATAATCATGTGTGTGAAAATCAATTTGACATAATCAAGTGTGTGAAGATTAATGAGAAATAATCTTAATAGGTAATATATTGAGCACGGTGTTATGCAGTCACGGAGGGCGTAAAGTGGTATGGTGTAAAAATCATTCATTTTGAAAGTGTAGTTATAGTCCAATGTTTGAAAACATTTGGTTCTCTATAAGTATGTCTCTGATGCCAATCTGTAACACCCCTTAAATTATGAGTTAACAGCGGAAGACTAATCGGGGTATTACGGGGAGGATCTTTGTCATAATCATAGAAAACGGCTCAAAAGAGGCGTTTTGAAAGTATTTGTCATTCAAATAATAGTTGAGGTACAAAAAGTGAAAATATCAGAGTTGAGACATCCCATAAAAGGGTGTAGTAGTTTGAAAATGAATGACATAATTTATTTTACACCACATAAAAACCCTTGGTTTAATGCCCACTCCGTGCCTTGTCTGCTCCGCTAATTACCTGAGATAAACATGCTAAAATTCAACAAAAATTGTTGAGCGAAATCATAGAGTTTGTAGTAATAATGAGTTTGGAACACAAGTTTGTGATTGCCTGTGTATTACAATCATGTTTGAAATGGTGATATTGCAGTTGTGTATATTGCCCTAAGTCTCATGACACGCAAACGTTAACAGAGTAGTAACCGGTGATAATGGGCCCTCGTGTAATAGGTGATTTTGCCATTTTCCTATTTCCTTCAAATGTAGTGCATTGCGACTAATCCGACTAGCAACTAAGGCTATCCGTCAGGCATTAGTGGAATAGGCAGTCAGCCTCCAATAGATCTATTCACTATATTCGCGTTCACTCACAAATGATTAATGGTTCATGATGTGAGGGGCTTTTGGAAATAGAGTAACTTAGGCAATATCAATCAGGAGAAGTGATGTGCTCTACCGTGTACAAGTTTTAAAATTTATAAACACGATTTATCCGATTCTCTATTTAACACATACGAGCAAGTATACTCATCCGTGATAGTAAAGGTGGGTAAGTCGAGATCATCCCAAGGGATTTGATATTTGTATTAAATTATAACTAGCTTTGTAAAAAGGGTTGTCAATCCAATTTGATGAAAATTCAAAAAGTAAATAGAATCCAATCAATCAAAAACATATACTTGTGTGTAATTCCTTAACCAATTGCATTGAGTATTCTACAAAGTTTGGTGTAACTTGTAATGATGCACAATTTTATATGAATGATTAACAATCAATGGTTTATATCATGAAGAATCATTACTAAGAATTCAATCTCCTAGTTAACTCCTTTCGGCCTTATTAACTATTATGACAATTCTATTAAACACTAGTTGTTTGAAAAGCAATTCTTATCTCATAAATTCCTACGAATCCTTTCGGCCTTTTCTCGTGATGAAATCGTTTCAAATCCATTTTAATGAGTAAATGTGATGCTTGTCACACACCATATCCCATACTAATTCGTGCACTAACGTTTTGGAATAAAAACATAAAGAAAATCCTTTCGGACTTTTTATTCTTTAAAATGTTTTTACCAACAAATTAAGCAAGATTAGATATTATTCCAACAAACTCATAAAATAAGAAATGTTTTCATGCATTACTTTTTAAGATAAGAATACTGCACAATTAGTTACATCATACACACAAGTATACCACAAATTACTCTATAGCAATCAACATAACAACACGCAAGTAACAAACGAAACTTTCATTAAACTCAAAGTAAAAATAGTTCATTGTAAGTAAACAAGATATACCTAGCTTAGGATTACAAGAACTAGAATCGTGGAACTATAGCAACCACACTCCTCCAATCGCCTACTATGACAAGTAAACAACTCCAAACTCAAACCAAACTATTGAGACTCAAGCTGAATAACTCCTGGACGTTTCTACAGCAATACTAGACTTTCAGGCAATAATAATAAGATATTAAGGACTTTGGTGTAAGCTTTTTACTAATTTGGGGTGTAACTCTAAGCATACATGCATAGGGTCCAATATATAGTGTAAGAACACTTATTCTTCAAGCCAAAACGTCCCTCCAGAGTTAATATCAAGAAATGATCAGACTCCAATGATTAATGGGAAGTAAAACTTTCATTTAATGCGAAATGGTAACTGCAGATCTGTCCAACCGATCGGTTATTAGACCAACCGATCGGTTCCTCGCCTCGGTAAATTCCAACCGAATCGGATGCTGGTTGCATCCGATTGGTTGGATGCTTCATGCACTCACAACTTTAACTTTTTCTTGCCATTTCTTGTCGCATGCTTTATCCTTCATTTAGGTGTTGATTTCTTCCATAGAACTGGATATTTCCTTGATATATGAACATGGAAATCCTAACACTATCAAATCCTTGAGTCCTTGTGTGGTTTCTCTCTTGTCTCCATCTCGAAAATCTTCCAAATGTGCATAATCACTCCAATTCTTCATCTTTTCGTCATCTTTTCCAGTACTTGGCTACATTTACTTGCATATACACTTTTTCATGATTAAGTAACAAATACATACAAATATAACCAAATATGATGCACAAAACTAATGATAACGCAACTAAAAACATGCTCATTATGAGCGTTATCAAATTCCCCCACACTTGAGTTTTGCTCACCCTCGAGCAAGTCTAGCTCTTAAGAAAATGATTTCAATGGTATCGTTATCGTGATTCCAAAAATCTAACAACTATTCCGAAGGAACAATTGCTAATATAAATTTAAATGTGAATATTCTTGAAACATAAACAAGTTAATCTTGAGGTTGATAACATAACTAAGCACCTCACGAAGAATTTTGAAATTCACTCAACACTCTTTAGGTAGCTTGATTGGTAAACCACTCATTGCTCAGTCATGATTCATGTGTCTTACCATAAGCTTGTATAAGTATCAAAACAATAAAATAAAACATCAAAGAGGTCTTTTATTCGGGTTTAAGGTTAAACGTTACCGGCTAATGTTCAAACATTTCATACAAGAATATAATAGTTCGCTGGTGCGCATTTTTGACTAGCTAATCAATGGATGGTTACTAGATTGTACCTTGGTTCGCTGGCACGTTACTTACATAACGGATGGTCACCAAAATACGAACTAGATCGCTGGCGCGTCTTTCAACTATTCAAAAACCGGATGGTCACTACAATATCCATGCACTACATATCTTTACAAAGCCATCACTTAATCCGGATGATCGAAAGCTAACAACGAATAAAATAATTTGGTAAAGGGTAGGGATAAGGCATGGGAATATTTATATGATAGATTTCTACAAAATGAAAAAAAAATATAAAATAAGAACCAAGTTCAAATTCCGTTCCCAACTCTATATACCACAAATGATTACTTTCCAAACTCCTTCGATTGTTATTCCGCATCACATACTCACTTATTTCCTCTTAGCTCATTGGCTAATTGATACTCACACTGGTACAGATTCTGCCTATCGTCACACTGGAAATGCGTGACTATATGCATATAGTCACACACGTTTTTTTTGGTGTGTGTGACAAAAAGTCGCGCCATCGTAGGTATCATATGGTCACATTGTTTAGTTTGTGGCCGTTTTCATCGAAAAAGAGGGACCAAAACCCGAATATGTGTGACTAATTAGGCACAAGTTTTGTTGGATTCATCAGTATGTGTGACTATTTCCCATCCTATAGCCACACGAAAATATAATAAATGTGACGTTTGTGATGATTTAGTCACACATCGTGTGTTGTTTTTTTCGAGTTAGTCACATACAATTTAAAAAACAGTGGCCAAAAGTGTTAATAAGTGTGACCATATGCTGTTTAAAGTGAAGAAATGTGTACTATTGATCATCCAATGGTCACATGAATTCTTAGTTTGTGTGGCCTTTTGTAATATTTAGTCACACAAAGCATGTTTGCTTTGGGTATTTAGTCACATACAATTAAGCATAAAGTGGCCAAAAGTGTTAATAAGTGTGACCATATGCTGTTTTAAGTGAAGAAATGTGTATTTTGTGTGACTATTGATCATCCAATGGTCACATGAATTCTTAGTTTGTGTGGCCTTTTGTAATATTTAGTCACACAAAGCATGTTTGTTTTGGGTATTTAGTCACATACAATTAAGCATAAAGTGGCCAAAAGTGTTAATAAGTGTGACCATATGCTGTTTTAAGTGAAGAAATGTGTATTTTGTGTGACTATTGATCATCCAATGGTCACATGAATTCTTAGTTTGTGTGGCCTTTTGTAATATTTAGTCACACAAAGCATCTTTGTTTTGGGTATTTAGTCACATACAATTAAGCATAAAGTGGCCAAAAGTGTTAATAAGTGTGACCATATGTTGTTTTAAGTGAAGAAATGTATATTTTGTGTGACTATTGATCATCCAATGGCCACATGAATTTTATGTTTGTGTGGCCTTTTGTAATATTTAGTCACACAAAGCATGTTTGTTTTGGTTATTTAGTCACATACAATTAAGCATTAAGTGGCCAAAAGTGTTGATAAGTGTGACCATATGCTGTTTAAAGTGAAGAAATTTGTATTTTGTGTGACTATTGATCATCCAATGGCCACTTGAATTTTATGTTTGTGTGGCCTTTTATAATATTTAGTCACACAAAGCATGCTTGTTTTGGGTATTTAGTCACATACAATTAAGCATAAAGTGGCCAAAGTTGTTAATAAGTGTGACCATATGCTGTGTAAAGTGAAGAATTGTGTATTTTGCGTGACTATTGTTCATCCAATGGTCACATGAATTTTTATTTTGTGTGGCCTTTGGTACTATTTAGTCACACATCGAATTAAACAAAGAGTGACCAATAATGTTGGAGCAGAGTTGCTACTGCTAGCAGTACTAAGGTAGTCCTGCTGAAGCAGAGTTACTGCTGCTAGTGCTGCTGGAATGAGTATATATATTATATATAAAACAATATTAAAAAACACAAGAAATTTCAAATTGAATTAAACTCGAATGTATATAACTGGACAGAATATACAATTGTAATGTCGTACTTAATTAATCAAATATCTAAAGACTTTTGAACCTTCACCCCCTTAGCAGTTTGCCTTAACTCGTTAGCAGATATATATTGTTTCTTCGGTGGTGCCTGTGGTACACATTTAGTCACATGGTTTGTTGGTGTAACATGTAGTAAACAAAAGACGCTTCTATCAAACATTGAATTACATATGAATAATTATATATGTAGGTTGAAAAAACACATGTACGTACCACCTCTTCAAAAATAACTTGATCCTTTGGCCATGCAACGAAACTACCTTCAACATTCTTAACTACTTTTAACCCATTATTTGCTACGTCCGGTACGCATGCTGCATCAACTAACGATTCATCAATCGACACTTTGTAGCAATCACTTGGGAGTGGTCGGTTATGCAGCACTTGCTTTCCATGAGACTGGTATACGGTACCCAAAGCAACAATATTTGTTTGCTTTATAATCCACAGTTTGCACTTAAGTGTCTACAAAAAAAGAATTTTTATGTATATATCATAAATTATTTAAACAAAAGAATAACAAGAAACATGTTGAAATACATACTGTTGGCAGTGCTTGTGTTAGAGACACATCTTGTTGCGATTGGGAATCTGGAGACCCGTTTCGTCGCTTCTTTTGCTTTGGCTTATTGGGTCCGACAGTTTTAGCAAGTTCCTATATGTATATATAAAACACGTTACATTATTTAAACAAAAGAGTAACAAGAAACATGTTGAAATACATACTGTTGGCAGTGGTTGTGTTGGAGACGACACATTTTGTAGCGATTGGGAATCTGGAGACCCGTTTCGTCGTGACTTAAGGTTATGCTTAGGCCTGACAGTTTTAGCAGCAGGTTCCTATACGTATATATAAAACACGGTACATTAGTCGATCATGTATGTAAAATTCAAAAATTAAAGGACGATCTTTTATTACTATACTTACCATTGTTTCCGTTACCTTTTTAGAAGTTTCAAGGCCATTGGATTTCTCCTCAATTCCCGCATCTTTAGGACTTACAACACCACTTGTCTGAGTGCCATTGGAGTCACCTGCAATATTGTCAATGGCCATTGGAGTCACCTGCAATATAAATTAAGAAATACAGTCACTCATCAGTTTATGTTCAATGCCTAGTATCATTAGCATCAGTGGTGTTAGCATTAGAAAATGAAATTGTTAACAACATAAAAAATGGCTTACAACTGAGGCTATTGGCGATGGTTCAGTTGGCAGAGTTATATTCATCCCTTTATTATTCAACTGTTGCAGAATTTGAGAAAGCATTATATTTGTGTTTTCCACCTCACCGGATAATTTATTGACCTGCACATCTTTTTCGGTCATCTCGGCGGACAATTTCTTGATCAATTTATCTTTTTCTTCACGCTCGCGTCTCTCATTATCCAGTTGAGTTTGAAGTAAGGCAATTTTTTCATTGGCTTCTTGTTTTCTTCGAGGAAGGCCAAAATACTCTTTGTATGTTACTGCACCTCCCACTCCTCTGGCATAACCGCCCTTTTCCTTACCAAATACAAATGTCATGGCATCAGTGCCATCATCAAAACCCGATGTTCCTTCCTTGATCTTGTCATCAGCTTCTTTCTGCACAAAAAATATAGGAAATGTTGGGATTAAAAGTCTTTTTGATGATGTTAGAGTAACTGCTGATATACAAGCTACTACTGCTAGTACACAGTTAAATGTTGCTGCTATATAAGCATAATAATAGAATTAGCAGTCAAACTTACAAGTTCATCTCCCTTTGATTTAATATCATCATTTGGGTATTCGCCGTCTTTGTTTACCCCTCCTTTCACCCACATTACATCACGGGGGGGTTCTTCATCCGCTTCAATCTCTTTATTTTGGATCTAATAAACATCAAATGCATACCCATGTAAAGTTAGACCAAGATAAACGAAAATATGAGGATGCTTACACATGTACAGTTAAACCAAGATAATCGAAAATATGAGGGTATTAATGAAAATGTGCAAATTGGGCAATGTAAACAGATTCATTTCTCATACTGATCGTCTCTTAATTGGTAAAACAAACATTGTGTAATCTTACCATTTTCTCTTTGACATAAGCATATCCACCTCGTCCCATTTTATGCTGATAAATATTTTGGGAACGCGCCATTTTACCTTTCTCAGATTTCTCCTAAAAACACAAAATCATAAGGCGTTTAGATGCAGTAATGCTGCAAACTGAAAATAATAAAATGACATATACACTTAATTAAAGATGACTAATTAAAACCTTGTATGCTTCGGTGGTCGTGTATTTAACATACTCGACCCAGTCTTCTGATTTCATTATTGTATTATACAAGTTCGGGACTTCATTCAGTTTGGAAGGTGTATTTAGGTTGGGCAAAATGTAGTTGAATTTGAGCTTCCTTCTGTAATTCCTTAGCATTTTACCAAGACGAATCATTATCAATTTTCTGTATTTGACGTCAACAACAAAAAAATTCTGAAAAGATTAACACAATGTTGTTAATTAGTTGCACATAATGTAACTGCATACATAAACTTATGTAGTACTGGGTTACAAAATAGTATATATGTACCAAGATTTCATCCCATAGTTTATCTCTTGCTTCTTTATTCACCTTCTTCCAGTGTAGAATCTTCACACCTATCTACTCACGAGCCACATCTCCTAAAAAACTCACAAACACTGCTCTGTTTTCCCCTGTTACCCTACCGAATGCATCGAAGGTTACCTTGAGCTTTATTGCACCAGGTTTGTCATGCTTCGCGCGAAACTTTACTAGCCTGGTTGAGCCCCTCTTAGCTACTATCTCAGGTGTTTGGTTGGTTACAGGCTCATCTATATCTTCTTCATCAGAAGACTTTTTGGATTCATATTCTAAGGCGTTATCATCATGTACAATATGATCAAAAGGAAGCAAAGTATAGTTATCAACAATGGGTTCAGTTTCCATGACTCTTGAGCAACAAAGGGTAAAAGAAAATGATTATGGCTTAGCTTGGAGAGTAATGGTGAGAGAAGATTTGATTTTTGTTTTTTATTTGCAGTCTTTTTTTTAGGAGAGAAAAGAGGCTATACACCAAGAATATGAATCGTTTGTGATTCAAAAAATTTCGATCCAAAAATTTGCCTCCAAGTTGTAATTTGAAATTAACAATTGAATTATTTGAAAATTTTCCCTTTGAACCTGTTAATTAAAGCATAAACTTGAATAAATCAAATTTTTGGCTCCAAATTTTATAGAGTACTATCTTAATAATCGCAAATAATGTATCATACTGTGCAACCATCACATCAACAGTACAAACTACTACCCATTTTGGTTTCATTGTTTGCGTGCTTGTGTTTGCCATAAGAATGTGTGTGTTGATTAGGGTTTATTGATTTTTGTGTGTGTTTACAAATGACCGGGTAAAGGGATTAATTGCTGGTTGAATATTGAATTTGTGGTTTGGTTTAACTATAGCTGACGTGGCAAGATTTGTTTAAAAAAAAAAAAAAAAAAAAAAAAAAACTAATGGTGATGATGTGGCGGTGAAATCCGGCTATAGCCGGTAAATAGGGATGGCAACGGTTCGGGTTCGGGGCGGGTTTTAGTATACCCATAACCGAACCCGTTTATAATATACCCGTACCCGCCCCATATCCCACCGGATACCCGATTAATATTATCCATCGGTTTTTCGGGTTTTCCCGCGGGTATCAGTTATCTGTACGTAGTTGAATATTATATGGACAAAATTGGTGGTATTAAGATTAGGTCACGCTAAAATCCACCGAAAAAACAAAAGAAAATACTCTAACCACTCCCAACAATAACTCAGCTTTAAACTTTAACACAATGCCACGTCAGCTTTAACACACTCACCCTTAATTAACTGAGCTTTAGTTATACACAAGATGTTTAACGAATGAGCCGAGATGATATGGTTGTATACGAGATGTTTAACGAATGAGCCGAGATGATATGGTTGTATATATACGAGATGTTTAACGAATGAGCCGAGATAATATGGTTGTATACGAGATGTTTAACGAATGAGCCGAGATGATATGATTATACACGAGATGTTTAACGAATGAGCCGAGATGATATGGTTGTATACGAGATGTTTAACGAATGAGCCGAGATGATATGGTTGTATACGAGATGTTTAACGAATGAGCCGAGATGATATGGTTATACACGAGATGTTTAATGAATTGAATGAGCCGAGATGATATGGTTGTATACGAGATGTTTAACGAATGAGCCAAGATTATATGTTTGTACATGAGCAACACACCCAACAATAACTCACGCAACCTTTCGACCCTGTTTCATCATTTCTTAAAAGAGTTTAATTTCTAGACCAACCCTGATAGCTGGATGGTCTTGAGGCAACTCATGCAACCTTTCGACCTCTGGATCAGCACGATTATGCATCTGTAGCATAATACGAGTTATCTCACCTAGCAAATTGTTAATCAATTTGAGTTTTTTTTCTTGTTCATTGTGTAATCGGGTGAGGATAGCCTTTTGCACCTCTGCTAGTTAATTTGTTAGCCACAGTGTTTGTGTTAAAATTAGTGATACTTGCGAGAGAGTTTTATAAGAAGTTGTGTGAGAAAACGAAGTGTTGTGAAAGTGGCTTTGATAGTGGAAAGCCATTAAACTAGCCGTTGGAGGCTATTTTAAAAATCAGATTGAAAGTAAAAGTAACCGTACGAGTATTATTCAAATTCAAACGTAAAGTAACAGTACAACATATTAATAATGAGCGGGATATTTAAAATTTAAAATTTCAAATTCAAATTAAACAAAAGGGCGGGATATATTTAAAATTTATCAATTCAATTCAAATTCAATTCAATTTATAAATTGAAAATAAAGTATCAAATACAAATACATTAAACATGAAATAGAAATACATTAAACATGAAATAGAAATACATTAAATGTCAAATAAAAACTACGTTAACATAAACAATGATTGATTAACATAAACAACATACGATTAACATAAACAACGGACGATTAATAAAAACTATCATCTGAATCTGGGTAACCATCTTCAGAGGATTCGGAAGGTGTGAAAAAACCAGACTCCCACCTTTTCCTACGTTCTTCATCCTCCCTAGCTTGCCGCTCCAAACGATCAGCTTCCTCTTCTCTTTCAAGTGCTTCCATTTCCAGGAGGACTTGCATATCTGCTTCCTCTTGCCTAAGTTGTTCCTCAGTTAACCCAAACGGATTTGGGTCTCGGTTGGGAACCGGTTCATTTTCAGGTTGATTATTCACCGGAAAATTTTTCGGTTGGAAAACCGGAAAGATATGCTCGGGTGGAGTATGGAATTTTTCATTTTCGCTAGGTGGGCTTGGAAACTGTTGGCCAAAATCCTTTTGGCGAGGTGGGCTTGGAAATTGTTGGCCAAAATCCTTTTGGCGAGGTGGGCTTGGAAATTGTTGCCCGAAATCTTTTCTGGAAGACATCTTGAATTTGAGATGCTTGGATCTTGAGTATTTGAGAAGTTTGGAATGTGTTTCTGTGTGACTTGTGCGCTTCAGAAGCATTGGTATTTATAGGGTACAAATGCACACGTTTTATTAACGTGACTTTGAATTTTAATTGTTGGGGCTAACCTGCGTTAACGCAGCGTTAATATGTTGTACTTTATCTTACGTTTGAATTTGAATTTGAATTTGAATTTGTTAAGGCTGAGTTATTGTTGGAAGTGGCCTAAATATACCCATACTTCTCAAACACATTCAGACTGCGATAGATATTAAAGCATGTATTTACATTAAACATGTACTAGAAAATATCAATTACCCTAATGAAAAAGTCAATTAGTCATTAAAGTTAGCACACAAATTACATTAAACATCATTAATATAGAAAATATCAATTACCCTAATGAAAAAGTCAATTAGTCAATCCAACACCAAACACACTTCTAGATCAACTACACTAGTCAAATCCAAACCAAACACAAACCAAATCCGATCAATATTATCCATCTGTTTACTTTTGGCGCCTCTCGATGGTCCCTCTTCCCGCCTAAAGTATTGGGAACCGTTCGTATACCTCTCTAGCCTATTTGTACAACTCGACAATTTAAAACCGTTCATAATCAACCGTACCATATACAACTCCTTTGATATTTTCATTAGAAAATAAATTTCAAATTTCAATGGCTGACTCCTCTTCAACTCCTTCTTCCAACAAAAACAAACGCCCAAGGGATGATTCTCCTCCACCGATGCCTGAAAAATATAAAAAAATTGGCATATCCCAAAATATTTGGGAGAAATGTAGTAAAGGCCAGTATGGTGTTGAAAACGCATTGTTAGAAATTCACAACAAGCGTATAAAGATGTATGAAGAAAGGAACAAGAAAGATTTAGAGGTCATTGAGGAGCATCAGAAGAAAATTGAGGAGAGGAACAAAAAAATAGAAGAAGAAAGAGAGAAAATAGTTGATGTTTACAGAAGTATTGAAGCTAGTAAATATGTGTCTTAATGTATCTTTTCTTTATATATTTTGCCTATGTAAATGTAAACTTATTTTGACTTGGTTTAATATATGAATGCAGTTATTATTACAAGTTTATGATATTTGAATGTAGTTATTATTATTGTACTGCTAGGTAAACAATTGTACTGCTAGCGAAACGTTGTACTGCTGGGTATCCTTTTAGCAGTGGTTGGGAGTGCAGGGTAGTTTGTATCACTTTTTACTTAAAGGGTATAAACCCCCAATTGCTGCACACAATCACATTCACGCACACATTACTCTCTCTCTTCCACTCCCTAATCGAATTTTAATCGTCAAATTGCAAAACCCCCAAATCAAATCATAATGTCGAACCTAACTTTTATCGAACCTCATAATAATGTTGCCTTTTTAGAAAAATCCAATGAGTCTGTAGATTTTACTGAGATCATTGATTTCCTTAATGCAAGCTATATTAAGTTTGCATTAACAGTAAAACCTACTATATATACTTCCAACATTATCCAGTTTTGGTCGTCTGCTAAGGTCAATACTATTAATGGGGAAGCACAAATCCATGCCCTTGTAGATGGGCAGATGATTATCATTACAGAGGCGTCTATTCGAAGAGATCTTCTCCTAGATAATGCTAACGGAGTTGAGAATCTTCCAAATACTACAATCTTTGAAAAACTTGCACTGATGGGCTATGAGAGATATACAGATGCTTTAAAGTTCCAAAAAGGTAATTTTTCTCCTCAGTGGAAATTCTTAATTCATACTGTCTTAGTGTGTCTAAGTCCAAAGACCACTGCTTGGAATGAATTTAGCAGTAATTTAGCTTCTGCCATAATTTGTTTGGCTGAAAATACTCAAAGATTTAATTTCTCAAAATTAATTTTTGATAATATGGTTAGGAACTTGGATAGTTCTTTGGCTAAATATTTTCTATATCCAAGGTTTTTGTAACTCTTTTTGGACAACCAATTTAAAAAAAAGAAAAGTCACAAAAATGTTTCTCCCACTCCCTGTCTTACCAAAAAGGTTTTTGCTAATATGAGGAGGGTTGGAAAAGATTTTTCAGGGAGAGTGACACCTTTGTTTCCAACAATGTTGGCACTAGCCCAAACCCAAATGGGTGAAGGTTCAGCAATCCCAGCTGGTTCCCATCACACACCCACAGAACAACAACAACAGACCTATAAACGTAGGACTAACACCAAGAACACTGAGCTACCTCAGGCTAGTGGTTCTATACCAACTGTTGCAGATGAGGATGTCACTGAGGGGGAGAGTGACATGTTGGCAAGGGCTGCCACTACTGTGTCTAGCTTAGCAGCAGCACAGGACAGTGGTAACATCATTAAGACCCGAACCAAGACAACTTCTAATGAAGAAAGTTCCTCTGGAACTGATTCAGGTGAAGGTCCCAGTCACATGGAAACAATGGGGGGTTCGGATGTTCATCCTAGGGGTGAGGCTGAACTTAACTTTTCTAGTGATTCACCTCTCGGGCTAGGTAACACAAGCCGAAGTGGTGAGGATAGTCTGCAACTTTTGAATGAATTGAAGGATACCTGTGCCAAGCTGTCTGCACAAATTGGTGATCTGCGAGCAATAGCTTCTTCCCAAGATGGAGTCATCAAAGCTCAAGGTGGGGAGATAAAGGCTTTGAAGAGAAGGGTTAGGTATTTAGAAGGAGTCAAAGGATCAAGAATTCCCAAACAAAAGTTTAAATCTTCTGAAGCTTCTAAGGATGCTACCAAACAGGGGGGAATGAAGGCAAAGTTTCAGGGGAGGATAAAGAGGGTGAAAGTATTTGTGAAGAGAGTGATCCAATGGAATTTCTAGTTGCTGATAACCAAGGGAATGAAGCGGTGATGGATAGGCGTTTGGGCAAGGTTACAACTGTTGATAGTGAGCCACCTATTCCTGCTAGTGACCCAGTTATTCCTGCTAGTGGTCCAGTTATTCCTGCTAGTGAGCCAGTTATTCCTGCTATTCCTGCTATTGATAAGGTTAGTTCTCTATACTGAGACTGAAGTTAGTATTGCTGCTATTGATGTTAGTGCTACTGAGACTAAATTTATTCCTGCTATTGATAAGGTTACTGCTACTCAAGGTGATGATGATATGACTATGGCTCAAATATTAACAAAGATGAGGAGTGCAAAACCTAAGAAGAAATTTAAATTTCAGTCACCTAGTCAACAACAACAACAACAACTAATGATTACAGATGAAGAATTGACAAGACAAGTGGCTGATCTTGATGCTCAAGAAGCTGCTCAAGAAGCTGCTCAGATTCTTTCAGACAAGGAGTATGCAGAAAAATTACAAGCGCAAAAAAATGCAGAGTTAATAGCTTCATGGTTTGAGGAAAGGGCTCAGGTTGAAGCTGATTGTGAGTTTGCTAAAATAGTACATAAAGAAGAGCAAGATAAGTACTCAGTAGATGAAAAATCCAGGATGCTGAAAGAAATTTTTGATGCAAAAAAGAAGAAGTTTGCAGCACAAAGATATGCAGCTCAGAAGAACAAGCCACCCACTTAAAAACAAAGAAGAGATATCATGTGCAGGTATTTTTTTATTTTATTTTTTTATTTTTTTTTTGTTGCAAAGGTAAATTTATATTAATATCAACAACACCCAATATGTACATCATAAACATCTACTCATGTGCAGATATTTGAAGAATGTGGCCAGTTGGAAACTAAAGGATTTGAAATTCTTGGATTATAAAAGCATTGAAGAATTGTATGCAATTGCCAAGAGAAACAATGAACTCTTCTTGAATGACAGTTCAAAGAGAGCAGGTGAACAGTTGGAAATAGAAGGCAGTAAAAAGAGAAAACAAGAACAAACTGAGCAAGCTGTTGCTAAAGAACAAATGCAAGCTTACACTGAACTTGCAGTTGACTCTGTAGGAGAAGCCATGGATGCACAACCTTTAACTATCAAACATCCCATTGTTGATTATAAGTCTGGATCTCATGGGGAAACAATTTATTACGATATTAAGAGGCATGATGGTTCTTCTAGAAGGTTTGTAAGCTTTCTTCACATGGTTCATGATTTTGATAGACGAGATATGATAGCTCTATGGAAATTACTCAAACAAAGATTTGGTAATAAGACACCAGAACAAGCTTATGATAGAGAAGTCTGGAATTATTTGAAGGTAATGTTTGAACCAAATCATGAAGATGAATGTTGGAGAAGACTAACGTACAATACTGTTAAAGAATGGAAAATTTTTCAACGATGTGGAGTACATGCTTTAACTGTGAATGAGTTGGTGATCTACATGCTTGTAGAAAAGGATTACCCTTTAAAGTTTCACAAAGACATTCTACATCAGATGTTGCGTGGGAAGAAAATACTCAAGCTTCAGCTTAATTATGATAACATGGCATATGAACTGCTCAAGAAGATGGAAGAGTATCTAGGACCCAAGAACAAGAAATAGAATGTATAGTTATTACTACTAGAATGTATAGTTTGACTTAAACATGTATAGTTATTACTGCTTATGAGATAAATATGTGTAGTTATTACTGCTAGAATGTATAGTTATTACTGCTAGAATGTATAGTCTGACAAAATATGCTTACATAAATGCTTACAATCGAGCCAAAACATTGATATTTTTAAATTTTTGACTATTGCATAAGTTATCAGAAATGTGTGACCATATGTATCGAATTGTGACTACACTTAAATAATGTATGACAAAATTTGACTATTGCCTATAGTCACATGATTGTGCTACAATTAAATGTGTGACCATACACATTAGGAATTGGCAGGCAAACACACACTTAACTTTAGACACACATATTAACTTACGTGACTATTTGTATCGAATTTTGGTCACACTTAATCATGTATGCCTATGGTTTAGTGTGACCATATATGACATTTGGTCACACATCTCAAGTGTGTGACATATATTTGTCACTTTTAAATGCATATCGTGACTATGCTTCAAACTTACTTTTCAGTTGTCACACATTTCAAATTCATATGTGGCTAAATTTTCAACAAAAACTAGCAGTCACGCTTAAATAATGTGTGACAAACTTGAGCATATGATTTAGCCACATACACAATTACTTTGTGTGACCATATATGGATTTTGGTCACACTTTTCAATTGCGTGACATATATTTGTCACATATGTATATATATAGTGTGACTAATGTTTCAACCTTATTTGTATCCGTCACACGTCCCAAATTATAAGTGACTAAAAAATCAAATTTTTTTTTACCAGATACGTATAGTCACGAAAATATTCAAATGTGTGGCTGTAGCCTCATATGTAATTCGGCAATGGTCACGCAAGTCGGATCAAGTGTGGCTGTTTATTTTATTCTCGTACATTTAGTCACACAAAAAAGCGACTGTGTGGCTGTTCGAAAAAAAGCATGTGTGACTAAATCCTATTTTTGTACTAGTGTCATACATTATAGCTCATTGGCTATTCACTTTATTCACATTTTTTTTAATAACAAACAAAACTTTCTCGTCACCCTCACACTTTGGATGAGCACACGCTACAAAAAAAATAAGAGTAGCGACCTCCTTCTTCGTTGAAACAACACATACACATATCAAAGTGTGGCCAACGTGTAATCATCAAAAAATAAATAGTTTTCGAACTTCAATTGAACTTGATTCGGGTAAGGCTAAGGTGTAAAGTGTAAAATATTTTTGTATTTTTCTGGATTTAATCAAAAGAAAAGAATGGCTCAGAAGGTGTAAATAAGGGTATCTAGCGTAAGAGATTAACGCTAACAAATGGGTTCCAAATACGAGGATAACTAACCGATGTGGTCATCAAAAATATTTCTGTAAACGGATGGCCATTTGGTGTAAATCCTAAGTTGCCTCTTATCATTTGAATATATTTTATCACTTGAAAGTGATTTTAACCGTAATGCATAACAAGTACAAGTTCTAGAATCAACATAATCACCGGCACACTCATAACGAAATATATAGCATAAGAATGCTTTATACAAAAAGGCTCAAATCCTCACAATTTAAGAAAGGTTATAACATGTACTAGTAAATGTTATCGATTCCAAAATGAAATTGCTCTCATAACTTGATTAAATTCCAAAAAATTTCAAATGGCCTTATTTTTACCATTGAAACAATCTAGTTCTTTAAACTATATGAATTATGTGAGAAAACAACTAGAAAATCAAGGGCGAACGAATTCTAGTTACTTAAATCCAAAGTTCTACTAAACCTAAAAATTTAAAATTAAACCATTTTTCCTATTTTCTTCCCTCCCCCACACTTAAGTTTTGCATTGTCCTCAATGTAATAAAAATGAACTTCAAAGTAAAGGAAATGGGAAAAATTTAGTTAAAAAGGTACTACCAGGGTAAATACGCATATGCATATTTGATCATAAATAAGCAAATGAGTTCTCCAACTCCAAATATTGATCAACAATAAGCTTCCGGTAATTCACCCCTGCAAAAAATATACGAAACAAAACAAACAAACAAACAAAATACTAAAACAAACAAAGTAATTAAATTAAAAGCAAACCATACGTTATTAATCCTAAAAGAAAAAAAATTAAAGAAAGTAGAGATAGAAATTATTCGACACACATAATTGTTTTTGAAAAACAAACCATCATAATCAAATCTCGATGATCACTCGTCATCGTCATCCATACTGTCAGGAGTATAGATTCTCTCATCTTCACTTTCCTCGTCCTCCTCCTCGTCAACTTCTGAATCAACCCTGCGCTTCTTCTTTTCAACTCCAGATGATGATCCATCAACATCGAAACTCGAACCTCCAACCTCGGGAACTCTACCATACACTGGCACTGGCTCGGGAAAAGGTGCATACCCAGGATATGGGTAAGGATACGGACCAGGATAGGGATCATATGAAAATGGGTATGGTGGAACATTTGGTGGTTTGTAGGGTGGTACCGCATAATTGGCCTTACGTGCCAAGTGTTGGAGCATCGGTATGGAATAATCATAATTATAATTATCCCTCATCATCATTGAATCTCTCCAAACATCCCTACGCTCAATATCATTTAGCTCACGGTTCCAATCTCCCCATCCCGAATCAAAACTACTCGGTGCATGTCCATAAACATTTCCCATTGGTGGTGGTGGTTGAGGTGCGGCAATTGCCGGCTCAGTCCAAACTCCCATTGTCTTGTTTTTCCTATCCAACGCTTTTCCAAAACTCTTATCATCCCAAGTCTCACTCTCAATCGGACCCGAAAACTTATCCAACTCTTCATCCTCAAAATATCCTAAATTCCTTGCCAACGCGGTTACATAATGACCTCCACAAATATCACTCTTGTCCTTAATCCCCGGTGCTCTCCTAGAAAGATATTCGGCTATGATCCAATCCGCCTTACCATTCTTATCCTCCTCTAGCAATTTCATCACCCACAAGTCGGGTTGATTACACTTATATCTACTACCCGTCCTATGCAAAACTCCCCATGCTATCAACTTTTGCAAAATCTTCATCAAAGGGTTCCTTAACTAGGATGACTTTCTCCTAGAACACCCCGGATCACCAACTTGATTCCAATAAGCCAGAATACCATCATAGTCATTATGATACCTCACTAAGCTTACAAAATGAGCTTCAAACAACCTATGTTCAACCTCATGTTGCTCATACAAACCAAGAGCCACAGCAAAACCCGGTAAAGTATACGCATGCTCATTCCCGTATAACCTAAACCAAATACAAGTCTCCTTCATAAGATCAACCACTTTCCTTTCAAAATAGAAAGTTGAAAAGAATTCCAAACACCATTCTCTATACACATCTTCATAGATACTAAAAGCTCTTTCCCATGAGAAATCTTCAAACATATCCCCATCACCAGGATACACATAAGTCATTTTCATCATCTCCCTCAAATGATTTTCACATTCATACTCCGTAAACAAACTCCAATCAATTAAACGTGGTTCGGCAATAGTCCTAACCTATAACTTAGAAAGGCGCTCACGATAGGCATACTTTTCTTCCTTCTTCAACTTACTGAACTTAAGATTCTCATTGCTTTCCGATTGAACATTATAGGTAACCTTGCTCCTTGCATTTCTTTGAACATACTTAGTCACAATCGGGTTAACTTGAACACATGACGAACTTGAAGAACCTACAACATTTCTCTGTAGAAAACACAAATATATGTTAGTATAAGAGTATAAGAACCAACGCTACACATTTTAGAAGTCCAAAACCTCATTTTGAAAATTTCTATTTTAATTTACCGAGCCCTCTATCCAATCGGTATTGGTCTCCATCCGATCGGATGGAGAAAAAGTCTACACCCAACTGATCGGTCGCAACCCCCAACCAATTCGGTTGGGTTTTGCTGTAAACGGAAAAAACTTTTATTGCGACTTCAATCGATTCCTATCAATTCCAACTCTCTCCTATCCTGCATTTGAACACTTATGATGATTTCTACATCTCCAATTTGTCCCTATATCGATCCAAAACATCTCCACATGATTTCTTAATCAATTCTAGAACACCCAAGAACACTAGCAAATCAAACTCTTCAATTAGTGTTCTAATCAACAATGCACTATCCTAACATCACTAATTAACAAGCATATAACATCTGGGAATCATCAATTGCAACTTAATTCGATTCAAAGTTTTGACCCAATTCAATCCGAAAATTTAATTAACCAATTCTTCCTCAAAACTTAATCAATCAATCTAATTCTTTTTGCAATGTATTCCTCTATCAATTACCCATCTATTCCTAAAATATTACCTCTTAATTCGAAGTCTATCAAAAATACCCAAATCTTGACCTAATTCAATAAATCCGAATTAAAACCTAATTAAACTAAATTGATGATGTTACTTACTTGTTTTGGAGCCATGGATGATCTCTAAACACTCCTGCAACTTCTAATTAACTTCTTATGGTCGAATTTATGGACCTAAATTTGGTGGATTGTGTGTGTGGGGGTTTCTTTTGATTTTTGAAATTGTGGGTGTAACAACCCCAATTTCATGATACGCAACGAAATTCAAACTGGGTGTTACTCGATGGCACAACAGTTATAATAATAGAAAACGATCTCTAATTGAGTCGTTTTAAAAGATTTATCATTCGAATTTTATAAATATCAGAGTTTACAAAATGAGGTCCCAGTAGTTGAAAGATTTACAAAATAAGTTTTCGAATGATAATAAAATTTATAGCCTTCTTGATGTATTCGTGCTCCTCCGTGCCATCCTCGTTCATTATGGACCTGAGATAAACATGCTAAAAGTGTGAACACAAAGGTTGGTGAGTTCATAGAGTTTATAAGCAAAACAGTTAATTTCAATGGTCAAAAGCTGAGTGAAATCCATAGTGTTTGCATGCAAATCAGTTGAACACAAATTTCAAGTTTAAGAGAATAATTGCAACGAATACAATTATGGGTAAATAATAATTATTGCTCTAAGCTCATGACACGCAAACCTTAACAGTAGGACATCACAAGAGTGATGTAAATTACTAACATAATTCAATTTAGTAATAATGCCCTCGGGTAGGAGCTTTCCAACTTCCTATTTAGTCTCAAATAAAGTGCATTTGTCTATCAATCCGTCTAGCATTATAGCTATCTATCCGGCTAGTACAAATGGGCCGTCAACCTCCAATAGATCTATTCACAATATTCGCGTTCACTCGCAAGTGATTAATGGCTCATGATAAGAGGGTCTTTTTAATGGCAATAGTGTAACTTAGGCAATAACAATTAGGATAGCATGCAGAAAGTACTTGTGTTCAGCAAGTAATAAGTTTCAGTAAACAAATAGAGTGTTTCATAGATCGAGTAGAATGTTTATGAATAACGAGTAATATTTGTAAGTAAAACGAGCATGTATCTCCCCCAAAGAGTTCAAAATAAGAAAAGAGGGGCTATGACTCACCTTGAGCGTATCTGACAAAGTGGGATATGAAATTAAGTAAGATTACGGAAACAGCTTCAACACGTGACCTGAATATAAGGGAAGTCTGAGATTCTGACTTAATACGAATAACGAGTGTGAAAATGAGAAATCGTATAACGATTTGATCGGTGACGTGAATGTGATATGCTTAAAATGCTTAAAGTTCAAAAATAATATTATACATAATATTATCTTGTTTTTATGTCTTTTAATCCAAAAATATCATTTCCTCGAAAGTGGTGAAACGAAACGTGAAGTTAAATCGTTTAGAAACTCGTTATATATAAATAACGTAACGTTAAATATTAAGTAAATGAAACATAGAAAAATGCACGTGACGTGACGGGGAATCGTAAAATGAAATATAGAAATGAAAAGGTCAATTACATTCTGTTGGTCCTTGTACTTTTACTATTTTTACACTTTATACCCTAATGGCGTTAGCGTTGCACCGTTAGTCCTTAGTTAAATATAACTTGCATTTATAGTCCACTACTTGTCCAAAATGACATTCTGAGCTTGGAATATAATATAATATCAGTTTCTACCTTAAAGTTTTTTTTTTGGCAGTTTCAGTCCATGTTTTTAAGGGTTGGCAGTTTTAGTCCTTGAAAGTGTAACTAGTTTGCAAATTTAGTCCAAAAGTACAAAAATTATGGGGAAAAATATTCCAAATTTTTCTGTAGCTTAATGAAGCTTATTAAAGCTTATTTCAACTGCTTATTTGCCAAAATGGCTTATTTTTCAATAAATGGGCCTTTAACGAGCTAAACAAAGGCCTATTAACGTTTAATGATCCGTGGGCTTTGAGACAAGTTGGGCTTATCCTTAGGCCCATTTTTAATGTCCTAATTTCATATCAAAAGAGCTTTTAGGTCCAGCTTATTTGGTTTGCTTAAAAAGAGCTTATTGGGCTTATGACCCAATTCGAATTCTTATTAACAGTTTTTCATGTTTTTGTGTCGACTTACTTTGGTCAATTTAAAAGGGTTAAACGAGCTTATCATGGTAAAGTGTAAATGTGAAACTTTTAGTTTGTAGTATAGGTAATTAGGTCGTGCAAAAATATTGGGGTTTCGTTAAGTTAATTTTGGTTTTACGTGACCATTTATGTAGCGACATGGGACATATTTTATAAGTAAAAGACTTATAAAATTTAAATGTTTTGTGTTTTCATGGGTGTGACCCATGGTTCTAAAGGGTGTCGAAATATGCATGTAACAAGGAAATAAAAGTGACGTGGGTGCATTTCATGATTCCTAGGCCTTCCACAAGGGAGGCAAATCATGTTTGGTATTCTAGAAATAATTGTGGTACGTATAAATAAATAGCAAAACAACTACGTTCGAAACAAGTGAATATGTGATGCATGGTGAAATAAAATGTATTGAAATGAACTCGTAATGATAAAGGAGGACTTACAACACCTCTAGGGTGGTGAGGGAATGAGTAAGGAAGGATTAGAACGAACGGGAAGTCCACGATCTTGCTATAACCATTTATACGATTTATATAAACTCCTACAACCTTCGAATGAACTTGAAATGAAGTTGGAATTGATCCTGGTCGTTTTTGTGGTTTATAAATGATGAAAAGGGACATGTAAATGTGTAGGTAAGTTGTGTGGAAGAGGTGATAGACTAGTAAAGGTGTATGTGTATATATATATATATATATATAACACGTATATGTGTTATATGTGTTTTTATTTTAACCACAGCTTGCCCTAACTACTCGTGCCAGGGATTGTGTGGAATTTTAGATAGATATTACTGACATTTGGACATTAAGAATGTTGTGTGAGTGAGGAAAACAAGTATGAGTTTGCTTTGTATACATATATGTCGACTAGTGTTTAATTATAGGTTCAAAATTTGGTTTAATCGTGTAACCTTGGGTTGGAGTAAAAGAAATACACTCAATAACATGTTTAAGAACTAAGAAAAATGTTAGAAGTAAGTGGGAACAAGTTTGAGTCAAAACGGATACGTTTGTGAAAATTAATATATGTCGAATGGGTGTCCAATGTCAATTTACTTTGATCCTAGTAAACATATCAAACGTTCACCTTAGGAGTTAAAACTTGGCACTCTAATTCTTTGGTGGGAGGACAAACAAATGGTGCACAAATATGTATAGGTTGTGTTTCAAAATAGGGAGAAAACGAGTCCATTTGGAGTGCGTTTAGTCGACTAGAAAGTGCAATATTAAAGGAATTGGGCTTGTGGTGGGCTTCTGTGAATAGTAACCGAAAAGGGTAATGGGCTGAGATTATTTAGTCCATTTGGTAATTATTTTGTGTATAATTTGGTTCCGTGGTTCGCGTGTGAGCTCATCCCGTTATTTGGTAGATCTCGTAATGACGTGTTCATGTTATAATAATATAATAAATAAAATTTCAAATTTTTCCGTAAAAATGGTAATTAGAAACAGTAACCGAGATTAATATTTAATTAACTGTTGTTAATTATAGTGGAAATTTACCGGTGGTTACAGTGGGCTTATATATTCAACTCCATCCGATCAACTTCATGATCCAACCGATTTGGATTAAGTTTTTGTAAAAAATCACTTTTCCTTGTAAATACAATTTGGTAAACTTGTAAAAGTAAACTCAAATGTATTTTTCCTTCAAAAATCCCTTTTTGTATGTAAATGTTCCACCGCACTTGGTCTACCAAAATTTGTCCAAGTCTATGACTACTAACTCTAAACAAAATTAATACTAAAAATCTCAACTAAAAACATAAACTCCATAATCATAAAAACTTAATAAAAAGAAGTCTTAACATAAACCTTAAAACTTAAAACTTAAAATAACTTAAATGCAAATATTAAAATACTAAAATGCATAAAAATTAAAAGAAACAAACAACTAGCACAAGTTTTGTGCTTTATTCTTCAACTTGTTGCACTTGATCTCCTTCATCCTTGAAAGTATTCATGCCTTAGGATGTCTTCACTTTGAAATTTTTCGGACAACTTCCGGTTTGTCTTTTGTGTCTTAAACCTTCTTGCAAAATTCCTTCCACTTGGGCAAACAATATCGAATTTCACATGCCATTCCCCATCTCCATCTTCTTTCTTGTAAACACTCGGACCATCGGGTCCCCACTCCAAATTTTTGAGTTGGACCGGTAATGATCCAAGAAAATCTGTAAGTTTATTAAACACAAAAATATTTTTAAATGGGTTAAAGAAAGCCTCCATTGCTAGAGCCCTCTTCATTTCATCTTTGATATCAAAGAAACTAGGAGTAACCGGCCCATATTTAGGCCTACCATCCTCATCTCTTCCTATTTCAAAACATCCCAAGTATTCTTCCTCATTATCTTTCTCATGCACTTCCTTTACCATTTTCCCTCTAGGTTTTGGGTAGTAAGTGTGTTTCAAAATCCCATCATCAATAGTCATCATACCATGGCCCATGTCTATTATAGCCCCACATGTTCTTAAAAATGGTCTACCTAACAAAAGTGGTAATTCTTTGTTTACCGGTATGTTAAGTACTAAAAAGTCGGCTAAAAAGGCTTGGTACCCTATTTGAACTCGAACATTTTTCACTTCACCCATTGCTTTTGCTTGAGAATTGTCGGCCATAGTGAGATTGGATTGATTAGGTTGGGGGTTACTAAGTTCTAACCTTTTGTACAACGGATATGGCATAACACTCACACTTGACCTGGTATCGGCCAATGCATACATAGGAGTTGTTCCATTCACCTTAATTGGTAAAACAAAATTCCCCGGATCACTCATATTCTTAGGTAATCCATTCTCCACAATTCTTTCTCTCTCAACCTCATCAAAAGTTTTGTCCTCTAGCCTAGATCTAGCCATCATACCGCATCTAATTTCTTACTGTATGTCATATAGTTATTCAACACTTCTATCACGGGCTTCTTTTCCATAAGTTCATGAAATTTCATCTCCAAATTTTCCAAGATAGCCTCCTTTTGTTCTTGAGTCAAAGGTTTAACAGTTTGTGGTGAGTTTGGTGGTGAATTAGATGATGACGATGATGAATTATCATTCTTTGGGGTGGAGGGTTGGATTAATTTGTTAAGAGGTTCTTTCTTCCTACTAGCCTTTCCCATTTTAACAAATTCTTGCTTCCCTTCACAGAACTCCGCAAGCATAACATCTACTTCCTTCTCTTCTTCTAATTCAGTGATATTGATCCTCATTTCACCAAGTGCAAAATCAAGCTTACACTTAGTTGTAACAAGAAAATCCCTTCCAAATACTACCTCCGGCTCATCGGTGTTTCCATAGTCTAGAACAACAAAATCAACCTTAAAAATGTGACTGTGAATATTGACACTCACATCTTTCACTTTCTTCCTTCCGTAATCTTCATAATCAAGTCGAACAAACCCAAGTTTATCTAGCACATCTTCGGTTATATAATTGTCACCATACTCCATATTCAATTGTGCATCCCAAGCTTTGACTCCTTCCACACCACAAGGTGTAGCAAACCTCATGTGTGGTGCATCGAACTCCTTAGGGGGAGCTCTCGTAAACACAACAACCTTTTTCTTCTTTGGCAAACAAACTTGATTTTCTCCTACTTCATCTACCTTTTCAATATCCATCTTAACTTCTTCCAACATGTTCTCCAAACGTTCCAAGGAATCTCCAGAATCCTTGAACATTTCCTCTAAATTCCTCAAATACTCCGAAACTTCGCTCAAACTTTCCATCTTACTAAAGCAAATAATAACTATAACATAACCACAAACACAAAAATCCAAATCATTAGCATTAGGGTTAGTCATAATCGAAACATACTCAAAATGAAATCATATCAAGTAACCAACAAGTTCAAACACTCAAAACACTAAAACAACTAAAAATTGAAAAATTTTGAAAATTTTACCGACGCATCCATCCAATCGGTATCCATATCCATCCGATCGGTTGGGTCGAACAAAATTAAAAAAACTTTTTTTTTATTTTTATTTTAACTCTAATTAACTTTAATATAATAACTAAGAAATAAAATTAATTATCTAGAAAAAGTTAACCCATAATTAATAACTTTAAATAAAACAAATTAACTCTACTAATAACTAACATTAACTAACAATATAAATGTAAAACTCTTAAGCTACTTTAAAACATAAAATTAAAACTACTTACTAACATTAAATAATTTAATAAAACATTAAAACATATATTAAATACTAATCCTATGATTATGGGTAAAAGCTATAGAATACCAATGTATTTTCAAAAAAGTATCAAGTTGAACCATTTACTTTTTTATTGCTTACTTGACCAACGAACTTTCAAATTTTAATTCGACTTGAAACATTTCTTTAGACCGTTAGTCTTCATGTGGCAACGTTAGTCCTATTAGTCAACGAACATTTGCAAAGTTAGTCCTTTTATACTAACGATTTAGACCGTTAGTCTTCATGTGGCAACGTTAGTCCTATTAGTCAACGAACGTTTGCAAAGTTAGTCCTTTTATACTAACGATTGTTTTTAATTAACTAAAAATTTGGAAAAAAATTAAAAAAATTCGAAAAATATTTAAAAATTCAAAAAATTTATAAAAATTCGAAAAAACTTATAAAATTTAGCAAAAAATTTAAAAAAATTCGAAAAAAATTTTAAAAATTCGAAAAGTTTATAAAAATTCAAAAAATTTATAAAAAATTTAAAAAATTTACAAAAATTCGAAAAATTTTATAAAAATTCAGAAAATTTATAAAAATTCAAAAAACTTATAAAATTTCGAAAAATTTATAAAAATTCAAAAAATTCAAAAAAATTTTAAAAATTCGAAAAAACTTATAAAAATTTCAAAAATTTATAAAAATTCGAAAATATTTTAAAAATTCGAAAAAACTTATAAAATTTCGAAAAATTTTTAAAAATTCGAAAAGTTTATAAAAATTCAAAAAATTATAAAAAATTTAAAAAATTTACAAAAATTCGAAAAATTTATAAGAATTCAAAAAATTTATAAAAATTCAAAAAACCTATAAAATTTCGAAAATTTTTTAAAAATTCAAAAAAATTGTAAAAATTCGAAAAAACTTATAGAAATTTCAAAAATTTTATAAAAATTTGAAAAGTTTATAAAAAAAATTTTCGAAATTTTATAAGTTTTTTCGAGTTTTTAAAATATTTTCGAATTTTTATAAATTTTTGTAATTTTTATAAGTTTTTTCGAATTTTTAAATTTTTTTTTTGAATTTTTATAAATTTTTTTAATTTTTATAAATTTTTCGAAATTTTATAAGTTTTTTGAATTTTTGTAAATTTTTTGAATTTTTATAAATTTTTCGAATTTTTGTAAATTTTTTAAATTTTTTATAAATTTTTTGAATTTTTATAAACTTTTCGAATTTTTAAAAATTTTTCGAAATTTTATAAGTTTTTTCGAATTTTTAAAATATTTTCGAATTTTTATAAATTTTTGAAATTTTTATAATTTTTTTCGAATTTTTAAATATTTTTTGAATTTTTATAAATTTTTTGAATTTTTAAAATTTTTTCGAAATTTCATAAGTTTTTTCGAATTTTTAAAATATTTTCGAATTTTTATAAATTTTTGAAATTTTTATAAGTTTTTTCGAATTTTTAAAATTTTTTGAATTTTTATAAAGTTTTTGAATTTTTATAAATTTTTCGAATTTTTTTAAATTTTTTTCGAAATTTTATAAGTTTTTTCGAATTTTTAAAATTTTTTTGAATTTTTATAAATTTTTTGAATTTTTTAAACTTTTTTCGAAATTTTATAATTTTTTCGAACTTTTATAGAATTTTTGAATTTTTAAAAATTTTTCGAATTTTTTCATATTTTTTTCGAAATTTTATAAGTTTTTTCGAATTTTTATAAATTTTTTGAATTTTTAAAATTTTTTCGAATTTTTTTAAATTTTTTTCCAAATTTTTAGTTAATTAAAAACAATCGTTAGTATAAAATGACTAACTTTGCAAACGTTCGTTGACTAATAGGACTAACGTTGCCACATGAAGACTAACGGTCTAAAGAAATGTTTCAAGTCGAATTAAAATTTGAAAGTTCGTTGGTCAAGTAAGCAATAAAAAAGTAAATGGTTCAACTTGATACTTTTTTGAAAATACGTTTGTATTCTATAGCTTTTACCCTATAATTATCATTAACTTCTACTTAAACATATAATTAAAATTATCTATTATTAAATTTAAACAATCATTAAACTATCATTTAAGACTAAAAAAAACAGAAAAATAAAAAAAAACAAAAAAACTTTTTCGAGAGCGCCAACCGATCGGATGCTAATCCATCCGATTCGGTTGGACCTAAAACCAAACTTTTTTTTTTTTTACTTTTTAACACGAATTTTCTAAATCAAAACTTATAAAATTACAAACAAAAATCAAAACAAATCAATTCAAATCCACGCCAGCGGCGCCAAAAACTTGATGTGCTCTACCGTGTACAAGTTTTAAAATTTATAAACACGATTTATCCGATTCTCTATTTAACACATACGAGCAAGTATACTCGTCCGTGATAGTAAAGGTGGGTAAGTCGAGATCGTCCCAAGGGATTTGGTATTGGTATTATATTATAACTAGCTTTGTAAAAAGGGTTGTCAATCCAATTTGGTGAAAATTCAAAAAGTAAATAAAATCCAATCAATCAAAAACATATACTTGTGTGTAATTCCTTAACCAATTGCATAGAGTATTCTACAAAGTTTAGTGTAACTTGTAATGATGCACAATTTTATATGAATGATTAACAATCAATGGTTTATATCATAAAGAATCATTACTAAGAATTCAATCTCCTAGTTAACTCCTTTCGGCCTTCTTAACTATTATGACAATTCTATTAAACACTAGTTGTTTGAAAAGCAATTCTTATCTCATAAATTCCTACGAATCCTTTTGGCCTTTTCTCATGATGAAATCGTTTCAAATCCATTTTAATGAGTAAATATGATGCTTGTCACACACCATATCCCATACTAATTCGTGCACTAACGTTTTGGAATAAAAACATAAAGAAAATCCTTTCGGCCTTTTTATTCTTTAAAATGTTTTTACCAACAAATTAAGCAAGATTAGATATTATTCCAACAAACTCATAAAATAAGAAATGTTTTCATGCATCACTTTTTAAGATAAGAATACTGCACAATTAGTTACATCATACACACAAGTATACCACAAATTACTCTATAGCAATCAACATAACAACACGCAAGTAACAAACGAAACTTTCATTAAACTCAAAGTAAAAATAGTTCATTGTAAGTAAACAAGATATACCTAGCTTAGGATTACAAGAACTAGAATCATGGAACTATAGCAACCACACTCCTCCAATCGCCTACTATGACAAGTAAACAACTCCAAACTCAAACCAAACTATTGAGACTCAAACTCAATATCTCCTGGACGTTTCTACAGCAATACTAGACTTTCGGGCAATAATAATAAGATAGTAAGGACTTTGGTGTAAGCCTTTTACTAATTTGGGGTGTCACTCTAAGCATACATGCATAGGGTCCAATATATAGTGTAAGAACACTTATTCTTCAAGCCAAAACGTCATTCCAGAGTTAATATCAAGAAAAGATCGGACTCCAATGATTAATGGGAAGTAAAACCTTCATTTAATGCGAAATGGTAACTGCAGATCTGTCCAACCGATCGGTTTTTGGACCAACCGATCAGTTCCTCGCCTCGGTAAATTCCAACCGAATCGGATGAGGGTTGCATCCGATCGGTTGGATGCTTCATGCACTCACAACTTTAACTTTTTCTTGTCATTTCTTGTCGCATGCTTTATCCTTCATTTAGGTGCTGATTTCTTCCATAGAACTGGATATTTCCTTGATATATGAACATGGAAATCCTAACACTATCAAATCCTTTAGTCCTTGTGTGGTTTCTATCTTGTCTCCATCTCGAGAATCTTCCAAATGTGCATAATCACTCCAATTCTTCGTCTTTTCATCATCTTTTCCTGTACTTGGCTACATTTACTTGCATATACACTTTTTCATGATTAAGTAACAAATATATACAAATATAACCAAATATGATGCACAAAACTAATGATAACGCAACTAAAAACATGCTATTTCTGAGCGTTATCAAGAAGCATACAAAAATGCCTGAAAATACTTGTGTTCTAGTTTGTAGCATGTATCTCCCCCATAGAGTGTAAAGTTGTTAAATAAGTAAAAGTGGGGCTATGACTCACCTTGAGTGTAACTGGCAAGGTGAAATGTGAAATCAAGTGAATTTACGGGAACGGCTCCAACACACGACCTGAATAATTGTGAAGTCTGAGAATTTGATAGTTTTGACTTAATATGAATAGTGATTGTGAAAATGAGTAACGGATAACGATTTGATGTGTGATGAGTGTGAGTGATATGCTTAAAATGCTTAAAGTTCAAAAATAATATTATATATAATATTATCTTGTTTTTATGTCTTTGAATTCATAAATATCGATTCCTCGAAAGTGGTTGAACGAAACGTTAAGTTAATTCGTTAAAAACTCGTTATATAAATATAAACGTTACGTGTTTAAATATATTGAACGAAATGTAAAAATGCACGTGAGTGAATGGGAAAGTGAAAAATATGAAATGTAATATGCATGAGTTAAAGTTACAGTTTGGTCCTTGTACTTATACAAATTTTACACTTTCTACCCTAATGGAGTTAGTTTTGCACCGTTAGTCCCTGGTTAGTAATATGTTACATTTTTAGTCCAAAAAGTTCTAAAATGACATATTAAACCTTATGTTTACTGTTTGATCATATTCTACCCTTAATTTACTGAAATGGCAGTTTGGGGATATAATTATATAAACTTTACACTTTTAACCCGAATAGTAATATATTTTGCAAAACAAGTCCAAAAATCACAAAAATAGTGGGAAATAATTTCTGAGAGTTTTAACATTCTTATAAAGCTTAATTGAGTCAAAATAAACTGCTTATTTGCAAAAGTGCTTATTTTTCTGCTTATTGGGCTTTAGTGATTCCAAACAAAAGCCCAATAAGGTTTTATGATCCGAGGGTTTTAGAAACAAAGTGGGCCTGGTTTTAAGCTTATTTCAATGTTCTAAAAATAGTATAAAAGAGTTTATATCAATAGCTTATTAAGAGTGCTTAATAACTACTTATTGGGCTTTAACGAGTTAAAACAAAGGCCCAATAAGAGTTATTGATCCGAGGGGTTTTAAGGGACATTGGGCTTATCATTGGGCTTATTTTATGGTCTGAAAAAGATTACCAGCTTATACCAACTGCTTATTTTGAGCTAAGTGGGCTAAAAAGCCCACTCGATAAAATGAGTGAGTTTCTGGTCAGTTCGAGAAGCGATCAAAATGAGGTTTCAAATGGACTTTTATGAGCTTGTTACGTGAACTTATTTTACCAGCTTGTTTAATAAGCTTATGGAGAATTAGGGTGAGCCATAAAAACGATATGTTGTTTGTACGAATTAGATTATATGCGGCCATTTCTTAGTCGAGTAAATCACATGGTCCAAAAATGAAAATGACATATATAAGTTATATGAGTTATACGATGTAACGAATGATTAAAATGGGTCTCGAAATGCAATAAAATAAATATGTAAGTGTCGAGCAAAGGTAATACACGACTTGCTAGCCATCCATGAAGGAGGTCATATGAATATAACATAAAAATAAATACGAGAAACGTGAAAAATGCATATAAAGGAAATATACGATCGAATAGATATGTATATGATGCATGGTGTATGTAAAACGATATAACGAGTAGGAAAAGAGTTGTAAAAGACTTACAACACCCAAAGGTGGTGTTATACACGTTAGGAAAAGGCTAGAACTCGAGAAATATGGACTCCTCACGTTTGAACAATCACCAAGGGGTCGAGTGGGACTCGAACGATTTGGAAATTGGCTCGAAATGCTATGGAATCACTCCTGTTCTTGAGGGCTCTCGGTAAAGATGAAATATCAGATAAATGTTTGTGTGTGAAAGGGAGTTAATGTAAGTGTATATATGCATGTATATGTATCGAAAATATTGTATAAAACTCACCCAACTTGTGTTGATTTGATGTGTAGCAGAGATAAGGGAATAAACTTGAGTACATAGATACTTATGGGGGGTTTTGTGTGTGGTTATGGTTATAACACAAGTGTGTGTTATATATGTCTCGTTCGACATATATAAAAGGTCCAAAACATTTTTTAACGTGACCAAATGTAGGAGAAAGGTGAGAAACATGTTATAAACTCATATTCGATCATAGAAAATGAAAACACATAGGTGAAATTAAGTTGTGTCGAGTTTGGTTAAAATGGATAAATATTAAGAGATCTTGAAATCGAGTCGAGGGTGATTTACTTTGAGTCTTGTTCATGTATCAAACGTTCGAAATAGAGAGTGAGACTCGACATACTAATTCTTTGGTGTATGGAGATTCGAGTGATGTTAAATGTTGCATATGTTGTGTGTCGAATCCGAAAGAAATCGTGACCAAGTAAAGTGTGTTCGGCTGAGTGTAATACAAGAAATTATATAAAGTTGGGTTGGGCTTGAATAGTAACAGGCCAAAAGTTGGGCCAGAAATAGTAAATGTGATCCGTTTGGTTTATAATAAGTGTGTTGGATTCGTTGTGGTCCGTGTGTGAGCTCGTTCCAATATGTTTGTATTAATGTAATGTAATAAACAAAATTTTCAAATTTTGCCCATAAATATGGCTAACTGAACTCTATTAGAAATTAATACTTGATTAGCATGTACAAATTACTGGGAGATTTTACAGATTGCTACATTGGGCCATTTCGAGGAAATGGTCTATTATTTATAGGGAGTCCTTTAGGGTTGTGAGAACCCGTAAAGGTAATTTGATGGTCCACTTGGTGGCCATCAAGAGAAAACGTGAGGGAAGCACGTGGTGGTCGTCCTAACGGTCTTGGCGAGTTTGTCAGGCGTACCGTCTGCCAGGACACGCTTGTCACGCAGGTTTTGCCTTAGTGCTATCTGGGGAAATATTTCCCAGGTCTTCTATCGGACTTGGGCCTCGCCGAGCTTATGCTTGGGCCGAGTCTAGCGTGTATGGGCCTTAGCCAAGTGGGTTGATGCCCTATACGCTATCAGTTACTGTATTATTTTTATTCACATTATTTGATATTAAAAATAAAACATCTGCATAGTGAACACTATATTCTGATTCAGGTTTTGAATATTTTCGACAAAATACCTTTATTTGTAGAAAAGATTATTGCCATGCCAAAATAGTAACATCCATTATATGATTCACCTATGTATACTTTAAGTTCTGAATCTTTTACTGATCGACATCATTGTGTTACTATTGTGATTTGAATGATTGCATGATTTTACTTTGTAGCAAATAATTGTTCTTGAAGACGATAAATATTCCACAAGCACAAGCTAGCTTAGACAATATATTTTCGTTTCGTGTTCATAGTGTTTAGTTTTTCACATGGTTTTTCTATCTAAACATGTAATATCACAATCCATTAACCAAAAACCATTTTTCTTGTTTCAATACGGACGTAAATGTCACATCTCCCTTTTGGTTTGTTACAAACGTCTTTCGTGCAAACTAACATTTGGCAACGTTCATTATATATATGTTCACCTTTAGAAAGCTAAAGTTGTAAAACCTACCATTCACATTAAGTGAAAAAGTAAAATCATTTTCTTTTTATTTATTTAACGAACTACAACAGAATAAATAATATTTGCTTTTTTATGTGACATGACTTTTTTTTTCTTTTTTTTTTTTTTTTTTTTTTTCTGCCACTCATTATGAAACTTAAGAATGACCAATTGGTCTTCTTTGCATTGAGATTGTAACTAGAAGAGTATCCGCGCAATGCGGCAGCGGGTACCCGGTGACTATTTTGTAGCGAGCAAATGTTTTTCAGGGGTCCGGTGGTGGAGGGGTGTTGTGGTGGCGGCAATGACGTGGGGAAAGTAAGTGAGCCGAGAGAGAATCTGTCAGTGGGTTGTGTGTGTTTTTTTATGTTTTTGGTGTGTGATAGGCTTATGTGCAGCATGTATACTTAAGTTTAGGGCAAGACTCGATTTTAATAGGCTATTACAAGTTTTTAAAGGGCTGTTACAAGTTTTCATATGGTTTAAAAGAGATGCATCAATATTAGAAGATGTTACAAGTATAAGAATTTAAGACATTAATTATGTGTATACTGAATTTTTATGCTTAGCAAAATTAACCTCCTTTTTATAAAAATGTTTTTGGTCTTAAAAATTTTAAGATTACTATATTTAGAATGTCCTAAACCCTTTATAAAGGAGTATAGATAATATGTCATTATGTTAAACACTTTTATATAGTATGTACTTAAATCAACTCTTATTTGCCCGTTAACTTAAAGTTGCAATTACAATTGTACCGTCTATACGTTACACCAGCTAAAACTCGTATTTTCTGTTTACTTGAATCACAGCTGGACGGTTTTTACATGCTTGAGTATATAGCTAGTTTCTAGATCATATGTCTTAAGACTAGGGCTCAACAAGGCTAAATGGTGATTCTAGTAGATTAGCAATTCGGATGTATATTAATTCATTTTGATAATCCATCAAATGTGATCGATACGCCCTTAGCAGAACCTTTGGGTCGTGGCAAGAGGACCAAGAAGGCACCAAAGTGGCAAGACTCGTTTGTTATGGGCTAGGATTTATCTCCATATTTATCTATATTTATTTATATGTTTTTAGGAAAGTCTTTGAGTCATATTAGGAATGTCTTTGTTTCAGAATATTTGTCTTGGGTTACAAGTTATTATTCGGCTATTTATATACCGAATAGATTATCAATGAAAGTCATAGTTTTGTCTAAAATCATCTGTTTCTCTTCTCTTTTCTTAAGGAGTCCGCACCTACTATAGTGGTGCTACTACTGATACAAGTAGGTTGTATCATTGGTGCTTTCATTGTACTCATAGCCATGGATGAAGTAACGATTCGAAGGTTGCTTAAAGAGCAACAGGATCTGGTGCAGCAGACGGCGACAACATTCCAGTTGCAATTTGATACCTTACGTGCAGAATTGCAGGCTGCCCTAGGGCAGATGCAAGGGCGTCTAGGCGGGGGTGGAGATCCAGGGGCTTTATTGCCAAGATCCATGCGCCTGGATGTTCCTAAATTTTCGGGAGAGGATCCGGATAGTTGGATCTTTGCCATCACGGAGTATTTTGCTCTCCTGAACACACCTGTTAATCAGAGGCTAAGGATTGTGGGTTTTAATTTGGAGGGGGCGGCTGCGGAATGGTTTCGGTGGATGACACGGAATGGTTTGATTACAGATTGGGATCGGTTTGTGGAGAGTGTTAAAGATCGTTTTGGACCATCCAAGTATGATGACCCGCAAGGAGCCTTGTCGAAGTTGTTACAACTTGGTACCGTGGAAGATTATCAACGGGACTTTGAAAAATTGATGAATCGGGTTACTAATATACCCGAATCATTGCTCATATCTTTTTATATCTCGGGGCTTAAGCTACATCTTCAACGTGAATTGTTGGTATCCAAGCCCACAACGCTTGGTGACGCGTTTGCCTTAGCGCGTATTACTGAAGCGCGCTTGGATGACCAGGTCACATCAGTTTCTATGACTGCAAACAAGGCTGTGGCAACTTCTGGAGGGCAACGTCAATCAATTCCGCGTCCTGGGGTTACGTCAATCTCAGCCAACATTAGTAAGCAGGCCTTGTTACCGACCCCAAATCCAACGCAACCCACAGCCAACGCAAATTCTAAACCTTTGGCTATCAAATGGATTTCACCCGCGGAACGACAAGAACGTTTGAGTAAAGGGTTGTGTTTCAATTGTGACAATAGGTGGACGAGAGGCCATAAGTGTCCTGGTAAGTTTTTGTTGCTCATGACAGATGATGATGGGGATGTAAGTGAGGAAGCAACCGCGGAAGGAAATGATGCAATCGAGAGTGGCGATATCTCTATTCTCAACTCGTTGGTGGGTCAGGGCAGTCCCCGTTCTCTTCAATTATGGGGAAAGATTGGTGCTACTGAGGTGCATGTACTCATTGATAACGGTAGCACTCACAATTTTGTGCAGTCGGATGTGGCCGAGCGAATGCGTCTACCACTTCGGGCGATCAAGGCTTTTAAGGTGTATATTGGTAGCGGGGCGTCGCTATTGTGTGAGAATGTTTGCTCGCGTGTGCCTCTTCACATGCAAGGGTTTGAGATGGAGGTCGACTTATATGTCTTACCTATGAAAGGTCTTGATGTGGTTTTGGGTATTCAATGGTTACAGACATTGGGAAAGGTTACTCATGACTACGCGCATCAAATAATGGAATTCACTCTTTCGGGAACTGCTTATACATTGACGGGTGACGAGTCCCTTAGAATGAAGAAAATTAGCCTCCACCACATGCAGGCATTGTTGGGTATGGAGGATGTATATGGCATTTATGAATGTCATGGTTATGCTTTGCAGGGCGACATTGATCAGGCCAACTCCACGTTACCCACGTCCTCTGGACAAGCTGAGCTTGATCAACTTTTGGCCCGGTTTGATGCCTTGTTTCAGGAACCAACATGTCTACCACCTAACCGCTTAGTGGATCATAGAATTCATTTGTTACCAAATACTAAACCGGTGAACGTACGTCCCTACCGTTATCCACATTATCAGAAGGGTGAGATGGAACGGTTAGTAACGGAAATGTTGAGCCAAGGAATTATTCGCTTTAGTCATAGTCCTTTTTCTTCACCTGTTTTACTTGTCAAAAAGAAGGATGGGAGCTACCGTTTTTGTGTGGATTATCGCGCTCTGAATTCGGTCACAGTGAAGGATAAGTTTCCAATCCCTACGGCAGACGAGATGTTCGATGAGTTAGGTGGGGCTAGTATTTTTACTAAATTAGATTTACGCGCAGGTTACCATCAGATTCGGGTACACGAACGGGACGTGTACAAGACGGCTTTTCGAACACATGACGGGCATTATGAATTTTTAGTCATGCCATTTGGACTTACCAATGCGCCTTCAACATTTCAAGCGACTATGAATAGGTTGTTTTCTCCCTACTTGCGTAAATTCGTGATTGTATTTTTTGATGACATCCTAGTTTTCTCCCTACATGACGGGCATTATGAATTTTTAGTCATGCCATTTGGACTTACCAATGCGCCTTCAACATTTCAAGCGACTATGAATAGGTTGTTTTCTCCCTACTTGCGTAAATTCGTGATTGTATTTTTTGATGACATCCTAGTTTATAGTACAACCCTTAGCTCGCATTTGGAACACTTGGAGTGTGTTTTTCGGTGTTTACAGGAACACCAATTTTATGTGAAACGTTCTAAATGTGTTTTTGGTGCTGGGGAACTAGAGTACTTGGGACATATTATTTCAGCTCGTGGGGTACAAATGGATCCAAAGAAGATATCGGCAGTGCGTGAATGGCCGATCCCTAAAAATCAAAGGCAGGTTCGGGGATTCTTAGGGCTTGCGGGCTATTATCGACGGTTTATTCGGGGGTATGCCTCGCTTGCGGCACCTTTAACTGGATTACTGAAACATGATGGATTTAAGTGGGGTGAGACAGAAGCTCATGCTTTCGAAACACTTAAGCAACAATTGTCTAACGCTCCTGTTTTATGTCTTCCAAATTTTGACCAAGTGTTTGTAGTGGAGGCGGATGCATCGGGAGATGGAATTGGCGCGGTTTTGATGCAGGGAAACAAGCCAATTAGTTATTTTAGTCGTAAGTTAGGGCCGCGTATGCGGGTGGCTGGTACTTACCAAAAGGAGTTGTTTGCTATCGTGGAGGCCGTGTATAAATGGCGCCAATATTTGCTGGGACGACGGTTTACTATCCGCACAGACCATAAAAGTATTAAAGAATTAATGCAACAAGTAATTCAAACGCCGCTCCAGCAAAAGTATGTAAGAAAGTTATTGGGGTTTGATTTTGATATTGAATATAAGTCTGGGGTAACTAATCAAGCTGCGGATGCTCTCTCCCGGGCGTTTGAGGAGGCCGAGCAGGTGACATCAGCCTTCATGATTCTTAGTCAGCCATTGATAGGTTTCATTGGGGAATTGCAAGAGGAGAATGGCACATTAACTGAGTTACTTGAGTTACATCAAAAATTGAACAATGGTGAGGTACTTAGTGGGTTTAGACGTGAGAATGGACTTATCATTTACAACAACCGTTACTATATTGGGCAGGATTCGAAGCTTAAGACATTATTGTTACGAGAGTTCCATGTCACTCCTAGCGCTGGGCATGGGGGAATCAAGAAGACGTTGGTTGGGTTGTCGGCCTTGTTTTTCTGGAAGGGAATGCGTAAATCGGTCGAAGAATTCATTAAGCAATGCTTGGTATGTCAACAAACCAAGTATTCTACGGACGCGCCGGGTGGTTATCTACAGCCTCTTCCGACACCAAACGCCGTATGGGAAGATGTGTCAATGGACTTTATTACGGGATTACCAGCGTTTCGAGGTATTACTGTTATTTTGGTGGTGGTCGATCGTTTAACGAAGTATGCTCATTTTGGGTCATTGCCTACTAGTTTTAATGCACATAAGGTAGCCGAGGTGTTTCTGGACATCGTGGTTAAACATCATGGGATACCAAAAACCATTGTATCTGATCGTGATCCTATTTTTGTAAGTGCTTTTTGGAAGCAGTTATTTCACTTTAGCGGTACACAGTTCAATCATAGTACCGCGTATCATCCTCAGACGGATGGGCAAACGGAAGTCGTGAATCGTTGTTTAGAGCAGTATTTACGAGCCATGGTTAGTCACCGTCCGCAACAATGGGTTCGGTATTTACCATGGGCAGAATATTGTTATAATTCTAGTTATCATAGTAGCATTAAGATGTCACCTTTCCAGGCGTTGTATGGAAGGTTGCCATTGACAATGATTCCATATCCACCTGGGTCTTCAAAGGTAGCAGCTGTGGATGATTTACTTGTGGAACGAGATGGGTTATTGAGGCAACTCAAGGACAGCTTGTTAGCTGCTAAACAAAGAATGGAAGTCAAGGCTAATCGCAAAAGGCGGGATGTCGAGTTTAATGTAGGGGATATGGTACTTGTTAAGCTTCAACCATACCGGCAAATTACTCTTGCCAGGCGACTCTCAAATAAGCTGGCAAAGCGTTATTATGGACCTTACAAGGTGGAAGCTCATGTGGGAAAGGTGGCTTACCGTTTGGCGTTACCTGAGTCTAGTAAGATACATCCAGTTTTCCATGTGTCTATTCTCAAATCTTTTACAGGAAATGGAAGTGAAATGGTAGCACCCTTGCCAGAAGATTTCGTGGATGAGCAACCAATGGAGCAACCTGTAAGGATTTGTGACTCTCAAAAGGTGTTACGGAATGGTCAAATAGGGGAACAAGTGCTGGTTCAATGGACAAGTCGGTCTCCTGAAGAAGCGACGTGGGAATGGTTGAATGATTTCAAAGCTGCATATCCTGCGTATAACCTTGAGGACAAGGTTGTTTTTGAAGATGGAGGGAATGATACGCCCTTAGCAGAACCTTTGGGTCGTGGCAAGAGGACCAAGAAGGCACCAAAGTGGCAAGACTCGTTTGTTATGGGCTAGGATTTATCTCCATATTTATCTATATTTATTTATATGTTTTTAGGAAAGTCTTTGAGTCATATTAGGAATGTCTTTGTTTCAGAATATTTGTCTTGGGTTACAAGTTATTATTCGGCTATTTATATACCGAATAGATTATCAATGAAAGTCATAGTTTTGTCTAAAATCATCTGTTTCTCTTCTCTTTTCTTAAGGAGTCCGCACCTACTATAGTGGTGCTACTACTGATACAAGTAGGTTGTATCAGATAACCCATCAAATGTGTTAATCCATCAAATGTGATTGGTAAAAAGGCAAAAGTATAACTCATTTCATTAATGATTGAGACATGCATTACCCATTTACCCGTAACATGTATGGATTCTTATCGAGTTTGAATGGCCACATACTCTTTAATTATGGAAATCCAATAGGGATAATGTTGTATGATAGGTTACAAATGGAGCATAGTGTTTGTTCCTATGTTCTTTTTGCAATTCATATCTAACCTTAATTTTCCCGAGTCCATGAAGCACACTTGAACCGTGCAAAAGGTGATTTGGTGATTACTGCTTATAAATGTTATTACGTGCTATATATGACAATTCCTGATAAGAAAGTCAGTTGTAAAAAAAATTACAGCCGCAGAGGCACATATGTTTGTATTTCATTATCCTTTTTCAAGTTGGTGTTGATAATTAGATAAATGTGTTGTTGGAGCGTTTCACAAATTCTGGCTGTTTTGAAATTTACATATTAACAAACGCAATACGACTAGACAAGTAGATAATGAGAGTTAATTTTGATATGGTTACTCCAAAAGTAATAATAATCCAAACACTAAAAACTAATAATATGCTACTTGATAATTAAGTAGATAATCATATAATCCTTTGAAGAGCAATTAGAAACACGTCTTCTTACTAGTACATTGAGGTGGATTGGTCTCGTACTGTATAAAAGTTCATTCTGTTGAATTAATCCTTGTGTTCGTAACAGATCTTTCAGAGACGATATCCTCTTTTTCTTTAAGAATACTAATAAAATAGCTTAAAGCACTAGAGGCGCTAAGAACACCTTCACATAAGATGGTTTATTTGCACATGTTTTCTAGAACATATACCTAACCTTGAGCAGTTGAGCTAGGAGAAGAGCCCAAAACAAATTGATAGGGCGTACACTTTGTAGTTTATTCTTTATCTATCACGATCTTAGATGAATATAAACTACCAGAATTCAATTGTTAAATGAAATTAAATCAACATATATAGTATGACCCATCTTCATATCATGTGTCTGCAAATAAATAGTACTTGGCGACATTGTTTATAATTAATCGGACAGCAGCAACAGTGGTTGCCACCACCAAGAGAGTAAATAAAACGATGATCGCCCAATGCCACACCTTCTTAATCTTTGCTGTTTCTTTCTTCACCTATAGTAAATCAAGTCATTTAGATTCATGTTTCACCATTCAAAATAATATAAAAAAATAAATTAGATTCTTGTTAGTTTCTTGGTCTCAAAATTTTTAAAGTGAATCATCATAGACTAACCTTGATATAAATCATGCTAGGAAACAAGAAGGTCAAGGGGATAAGCAAAAAAGATCCTAGCAAGTTCACAAAATCGCCCATGAAAGGCAATGCTGCTGCCACTAGCGTGTTGAGAGTGAATAGCAATGCCCGTAGGGAGATTAGACATTTGATGTTTTCTCTTGAATGGATGCCTTTGTTAAGGTTGAGGAACTTGGTATCTAGCGCCTCGTGAACGGGTGCAATAAATGCCTAGAATCCAAAACGAAAAACTAAATGCAACTAACATATAGATCATGATTCATGTCATGGGGGTTATTACATAATAAGATAGTCAACTTTGATCAAATTTTTGTTTTGGGTTAATGATATATCTATTCGAGCATGCATTGATTGACATGACTAATTTATGTGCCTAAACTTGTGACTAAAAAATAGATAAAGACATGTGATGAGATCAAAGGTAAATGTTATGAGTGAGAAAATGTGTAATTCACTTGTTAAACATTGAATTGTTTAGGCACAATATTAGTAAGTTGAATTAGGTCTCTCAATCGTTTTCTTTTCCATTCACCATAACAACCTTTCAAGTAACTATTGACAAAAGTGATGGCATAGCATATGCTGTATCGGTAAGTTTAAGCGCATTGATCCTTATTTACCGGAGACAATGTTACATGTTGCCTTTTATGGGTGAAAAAATATGATTAGTTACCAAAAATATAAAGTAGATCAAAGTTGGTTAATTCTTATGCAATAACTCAAAATTTAAGTATGGAAAGTTTAGTGAAAAAATATGATTAGTTACCAAAAATATAAAGTAGATCAAAGTTGGTTAATTCTTATGCAATAACTCAAAATTTAAGTATTGAAAGTTTAGTAAGAAATAGTAAGATGATCTTACATGTTGAGAAATTATGGATTGTGTGAATACTACTGAGTTTATGAGGACCTTAGCCCATCTTGGTCCTCCTAATTCCTCGGGAAGATATTCAGAGACTGCTGAACCATAGGACCAATATCCGGCAATGCTCACACCATAATAAATTGCCAAGCCTACAGTAAATTGTAGATGCAAAGCCTTCCTCATGTTCTTAACAGCCGGCATGTGTAGAGTTGACTGCAATACATAAAATACGCAATTTATGCTTACAGAAATCGATACCCACTTGTCTTGTCATAATGCTAAAAACATTAAAGTCTGCAAGAATGAGTTATTTTGGACAAACCATAATGCCTCACTCATTTACACCCAAATCACCTATTTCTGTAAAGTGGATTGTTTGTTTTTTTTTTTTTTTTTTTTGGCAAAAGCAATAGTTTTTTGAAAAAGGTTCTCTTAAGCCTCAGTTAGCTTATGAGGTATAAAGTATTCACCTGTATCTCTGGTATAATGCCAGCGGCATTGCAAGTGACCATGGCTGATATTGCACAGAAAGCATTAAACACCTTGGAAGCACTGGTTCCTCTAACTTCGTAGTCAATGACTCTGTTGGATTTTAATCCTATAAAATATGTACAGATATCAGGATCACCAAAGTATACTAGGATGCAAAAACTAAGTTGACATGCATGATAATTTCATGCAATTTATGTTTGGTCAATAGACCAACAAAATATATGAACTACCTACCATCCTTAATAACAAGTGCTAGAAGAATCACGATGTAAGTGAACGTTAGAACTGTTGAAATAATTAACCACTTTCCCATTGAAGATATTGTCGGGACCAATATTGAAAATAGAAAGTAGGCTGCACCCGTGATGATGATAAAATATTGTAGTCGTAAAGGAGAGCCACCAAACTCTGCATTGATTTCCTGGTCAAAAACATTAGATATAGATTAAAAAAAAATCCAAAATAAACTTGTGTGTCAAGACAAAGATAGCAACGGTACCTTGAGCGCCTTCCCTCCAAGAAGTATGAAACCCATATTTGTAAGAAGAAGGATCAAAATTTGGGAAATCCATGTAAGATAGAACATTTCTCGTCCTACACATGAAAAATAAATTAGCTTAAATTTTGATATAAATTTTGGACCATCTGCTCGGACCAATATGGGTTTTGTAGGGTACTTACCAAAAAGGGAGCCCATAAGATCTCGATATCTAATGAACCGTTGTCCATTTACAAAGTGAAAACCTGCCAAAAGCCAGCTAGAATAGGCGCTGAAAGCTGCAACGGCAATCAGGCTGATGATGCCCCAAGTCCAGCCTAGAGGCACCAACATTAGATTTGAAAAGGTCAAAATATACCCACAACTGTATCCCGTAACTAGCAGCAACCCAACTTGCTTCCATGAATCTACAATTTCAAATCAGAGTTGTCTTGAAATTTGTGAAAATAAAATGATAAGAAATGAAGTTGTATTATGTTAGCGCGCTACAGGTAGCATACCACGGTCAATTGTATGAGCAGAAACTGGACCGTTTTCTGTTACTAGATCACCCTTTTGTTCTATCTCCATTTATTGACGACTCTAGATCTTCTTGGGTTCAATGGTTGAGCACGATTGCAGCATTTACCTTCTAAGCTGATAGAAATATGGGTGTAAAAGGTTAGTGGTTATATATGGATGTGACATTTATCATGTACCATACGACTGTAATTAATATAGTATCAAACATCAATCAAAAAAATTCTAGTCACAGAACCAACTATCAAATTAACTATTTACACACCGCAAGAACTCACAAAGCTAACATTAGTGCGCGCACATCAGATTATAAAGACACGATTGATACATGTACGTAGTACTATTCCAAATATATCTTTATCGTTGCTTTTAGGCTACACAAAGTAAGTTCTAGCATATGCATGTGTATATATACCCAATACCTCTTGTGGGTTCGCCCTAGGAATCCCTGGTTCCACCATGCGAGTAGTCATTAACGTTATTGCAACTTAATTGAAATTGTTAACTTTATGCTTTCATGTTATATCGCTTATATTACATCTCTAATGCATAACAGCATAAGTAATAAAAAAGACAAACAGTATTTTAATACCACATGACCTTAATTATATGGATAGCTTTTTTTTAATTAGCCACTAAATTGTATAAGTTCAAATTTGGTCATGTGCTAAAGATGGATTATAATGCATGTACATTTAGGAAATGTTTTTACTTTAAATTAAATAAATTATAGTGGGTGTGGAGGCTATATAGGGGTGGCTGTGGTAGAATGAGACGTCAACTCAATATCTTGATATTTGGCCTCTAAAGTTTATAACGTTTGAGTTAGTGGATTCAAATGTCACGTAAATAGTTCAATTATTGTATATCTATAGTTCTATAGTAAAAAAATAAAAATACTACAAAAGAATATCGAGTGGGTTTGAATCTTTGTCCCCACTTAGCTTGTTGGCATATATCATGGTGCAATAATACACTTTTCTATAAAATGTGTAATGATGTTCATTTTGGAGATATCGTATTATAAGTGTGTGGTGTTCTTTTGTTCTTTTTGCAAATTGTAGTTTATTGTTATCTTGCGTTTTTCTAGACACTACGAATAATGGGCTGCTGATTTGAGGAGCAGATACAAAATTTTATTGTTCAATATTAATTTCGCTCGAATGTATATCAGATTTATAATTGATAAGGTCGTGAATGAACCAAACGTTCAACTAAGAGTTAATAAACTTTTTTTTTCCGCTAAAAAGTATAGTTTATTTATTAATTGAGCCAACATTAACAAGAATTCGTGTTTGTTTAGTTAAATGAACTAACAGAAACACGAGCCTTGTTCGTTCACTAACATTCATAAACATCTGATTATATATGTTTATTTGTATTATTGTATATGTACGTATATCATATATTATTGTTTTTATATCCTTTTAGTAAGCTAGACATACAGCGGGCGGGATAGTTGCGAAAATACACAATAAAGAAATGTTTATATACAATACATATTTTGAATATTTTATATTTATTCTTATACGTTCATTTATATATGTTCGTTTAAGCTGCTTAGATCCAAGATCTAGAACCACAGAAACTAGTTTAACCTTAATAAATGGAAAACTAAATCAAGAACTATTCGCGAAGCGAAGGGAGCCGAAAATTGTGCCACATACGATCCAAAATCTTGTATCCGCCACTGCACTTGATTATGGTCTTTGGTGATTTTCCGCCTCGTCTGGCTCTTTGGCTGTTTACACAGATGTTGATTGGGCTAGCTGCCCTACCACACGTCGGTCTACTTTTAGATATTGTGTTTTTCTTGGCAAAAACTTGTTATCTCGGTCATCTATACGCCAGGTTACTCTCTCTCGTTCTAGTGCCAATGCTGAGTATCGTGATGTTGCTAATGTTATTGTTGAGATTGCTTGGTTGCGTAATTTACTCCGTGAGCCTCACTCTCCCTTAGAGACTACTACGTTGGTGTATTGTGATAACGTTAGTGCCGTTTATCTTTCGTCCAATCATGTGTAACATTAGCATACGAAGCACATAGAGATAGATATTCATTGTGTTCATGATCAGGTTGATGCAGGTCATGTCCGTGTGTTACATGTTCCTTCGCGTTATCAGTTTGCAGATATCTTAACTAAGTGTCTTCCGTATTGATTTTAGCCAGCGTTCGACCTTCTCCTGCTCGGACTACGGGGGGCTGTTAGACCTAGTTGTCTTTTGTATTATCTATCAATATCGACATTGTAATCTATTTTCATTAACGGGATAGTATAATTCGACAATATGTAGGTACAATAATTTTGGAAATCGATTACTCTTTGAAGTGAATGACAAAAACTTTGTGTATTATCCTTGTCAACAGGCCAAACTTTTGCAATATTACGATGAGGGAAACATGAAACTGGAATCACATGACACTTGCACAAATTTATGATATAACTTTGTGTTTTATCAGATAGATTTAGAAACACATTAGATTACGTGAATTGCTCTTCATGGCCTCATGGGTCTGCGAATAAACTGTATTGCTTAACATTGAGTACAATCAATCTGACAGCTGAGATTGTCGTTGCAACCGTAAGGAGGGAAAACACAACGATGATACCCCAGTGCCAGACCTTATTCCCCATTCTTGTGGATTTCCCTTTCACCTGTTATACATTAATATATGTAATTATGATAATTATGTTTTTTAATATTTAGATGTTTTGTATAGATTTACGCATATGATACCTTCATATAGATCATGCTTGGGAACAAAAAGGTTAAAGGGATAAGTGAAAATGATCCGAGGAAGTTTACAATATCTCCCATGAATGGGAATGCTGCAGTCACTAGTGTATTGCCCGAAAAGAGTGCTACTCGCAAGTAAGTTTCTCAGGTTTTCTCTTGAATCTATGCTTTTGTCAAGCCTTAGGAATTTAGTGTCGAGAGTCTCATGGATTGGCGCAATAAACATCTGAATTCATATGAAATTCAGTTATTCAATGAGTTAGCTATTGTTCTTGACAACAGTTACAAGAACTATAGAGGTCACAATTTTGACCCGTTAACTTGTATAGGGTCAATTTGGGTTGACATGTAAAACTCATCCAAAGCCTATTTATATGCATGCAATGTCCTTTATCATTCCATACATATAATGTTTTTTTTTTTTTTTTTTTTTTTGTAATGAAATATATATAAACGTGTAATCATATTTAGTTCGTTAATTAGTTATATTAAGAAAATTACAAAAAAAATGGGCAAGTGGATCAACCCAACCCAACCAGGTCCGTTTCGACACAAATCCATTTTGACAAGTTACCAACCATTCCGACCCACCCAATCGCCCGTCTTGCAACCTCTTAATGAAACCAAGGAAGAATTCTTACATGTTGTGATATTATAGATTGAACAAATGATATTGCATTTATGGTAACATTAGCCCACTTAGGTCCATTGAGATCTTCAGGAAGATAGGCCGATACGGCTGAACCATAAGCCCAGTATCCTACTATGCTCACACCATAATAGAAAAATAGGCCTACAGTGTATTGTAGATACAAGGCTTTCCTCATGTTTTTTACGGCTGTTTTGCGAAGAGTTGACTGCAAATTCATATACGTTAATGTGAGATGCAATGTTCAACTTCTGTTTGAATAACTCAGAATATTTACCTGTAGTTCAGGTAGTATGCCACCCGTGTTACAAACAATAATGGCTGATATTGCACCAAAACCATTCATAACTTTAGAGAAGTTGCTCCCGTAGATGTCATAGTCTCGGTCTTTGTTTGATCTTCCTGTAAAACAGAAGATTAGTATACGACTCGAGCAAAATATTATGGTGATTTGAGTGAATTTTAACAAAAAAGCAGGAATTTCAACTCGTTTACCTATAATGTGTCAATTACGGTTATATTTCATTTTCCACAGATACAACAACAGAAAAAAACATTAGTAATAAGTCAAACGGGTTGAAGAGATAGAAACTGGCCCAAAGTGTACTTTTATCGTCAAGTGGACCTTTTTTCACCAGTATCAAAAATTGCACACTTTGACTCGTTACTCATCTCGCTCATTGTTCCACCTCTTAGAGTTTATATTAGTTTCCATTGGAAGTTTGTTATAGAGACCACCTACCTTCTGAAAGTGCATACAATTCAAAATCAGACTTCATATATGACATAAACATAACACTTACCATCTCTGACTACTATCACCAAAAGAATCACAATGTAAGTGAAGGTAAGAACTACCGATATTCCTAACCACCTTCTCATTGATGACACCGTAGGAACCAAAAATACAAAAACAAAGTATGCTGCACCCGTGATCAGTGATCACTATATAAATCTGTAGTCTCAAAGGCGAATCACTAAATTCCGAATTGATTTCCTACATCCAATAGTTACTTTCAGGTTTAACCATAAAGCGGTTCAAAGTATTGATTATAAGTACTGTAATACCTTAAGAGCCCTTCCTCCAGGAAGTAAGAAGCCCATGTTCCCAAGAAGAAGGATTGTAAACTGGAGAACCCATGTTAAATAATACATTTTTTCGCCCTTCATTGTTAATAAAATACAAAGATTATTAAGGTATTGAATTCAATCAAAGAAGACAATTTCGACCTATTAACTTATAACTAGGCTGAGTTGGTTTATGTTTTATTTCAACCGGGTCAAATAAAAAGCTTATGTAAAGGAAATGTGTCACACGGGTTGAAGTTTCTTACTGTCTTTTTTTTTAGTGAATACTACCTCCTAAATCATTTTGTTTAAAAAGTTAGATTACTCCTCAATAATTATATTTTTCTAATTATAATTCACACGTTAGTAAATGGTGATAAAGTGTTTGTATATCAACCCGGCCTGGCTCGTTTTCACAAATACTAAAAGTGGCCATGCAGTTTCAACCCGGCAAGGCCCATTTCGACCATCCTAAAAATGACTTTTAGGTTTAGATCACACAATAATTGAAAATAACTGACCAAAAAGATGGCCCATAAGATCTTTGTATCTAATGAAATGCCGTCCATCAATAAAATGAAATTCGGGCAAGAGCCAGTTAGCATAAGCAGTAACAAGCCCAACAAGTATTAAGCTAGTGATACGGCATGTCCATCCTAAAGGAACCAACATCAGGTTTGAAAAGCTTAGTATGTATCCACAGTTAAAACTTGTTACTAGCAGCAAACCAAGCTGTCCCCGTGAGTCTGCAAAAAAAACAAAGAAACAACGATTATTTGTTATGGTTTACCAAGATGCTACAACAACAATTTGATTATCCTTTAACAAAATATATATTATTAAAACTGTAGCATTTCAATATTAAAAAAAGTTTATGAATTGTAGCACGTTAATGAAATGAAGTGAAACACTCGTATTCATTCATGTGTTTTCATAAGTCAAAAAAATAAAGTAAAAAAGCATGGGTAAGTGTTGACTTTCTAGGATTTTTTTTTTTTTTTTTTTTTTTCCTTTTATTTTTATTTATTTATTTATTTATTTTTTGGAAAGAGTTTTCATGAGCACAGTCTAGTCTGCTACTGTAATTTTCACAGGTACGAAATGATGAGGCAGTTGAGACTCTTCAATGCTAGTTTTTACAAGACATGTTAAAGTAAAATAAGTGATAGGTAAATAGATGTATACAGCAACTTAATTGGAACCTCTGATCCTCACATTTATGACCAACAATGATGAGGCAGTTGAGACTCTTCAATGCTAGTTTTACAAGACATGTTAAAGTAAAATAAGTGATAGGTAAATAGATGTATACAGCAACTTAATTGGAACCTCTAATCCTCACATTTATGACCAACAATGTTGACGTATATGGTCTGATAGACCTCATCCGTCAGTATGGATAGTTGACGACTTGGTAACTGGATAGAGATCACCCGAACTGTTACATCGAAGGAGGATATGACGAGTCAAGAAATCCTTCACAGAAAAACCAAAAGGGTCAAATTCAACGGTGCAATTATTATCCCTAGTAAACTAACGAACAAAAATGAGGTTTTTAATTATGTTAGGAGTTACAAGTACATTATGAAGATGAAGGGGGCGATGAGGAGAAGGGATAATGCTATGCCCGGTGTTTGTAACGGGAATGGAATTACCGTCAGCAACATGTACAGATAGAAATAAACGTTTATTGAAAATGGTAATTAAATTATTTGTACTAGAATTTAAATGAGAAGAGGCACTGATGTGCTGTCGTTGTAGGTAATTATTTGTTTATCAAGTTTTAAATTTATATTTTGCCGACTTTACCTATAACAAACACTAACGGGCAGTGTACCCGATCAATGTAGCTTAGTTGGTAAGTAGGGTGTCAATCATTAAGAGTGGAACGTTAACATTTAAATATCTATTAGTATTTTAATTCTACAAGTTAGTGTAATTAAACCTAATCTAACGCAGAGGGGGTTTTTAGCCTGAGAAACTGGCACAAGGTTTAGATTTAATTAAAACTGTAAATAAAGGCAGAGAGACAAATAACACACACAAGCAGAAACACGGATAATAAAGAAGAGGTCAAGCCGATAGTAAGGAAAACGTATTAGTCATTGTTTAGTCATATATGATGTTTGATAAGTCTAAGACTTGTAGCGACGGTGCTCACTTGTTGGCATATCTCATTCCCATGTAAAGGCATCGCTAAACGTCTAGATTTCAGTATTAAGTCTCTCGACAGATCTAATCCTGTCACGATTAGTCGAAATCCGCATAAAACTCACCTTAATGATTATCAATTTATTAATTAACCTCCTAGGGCTTACATTAACATGCAAAACAATATTAATGAAGTAATAAACGTAATCAAAACACAACCATAAGCTTCCTATCGAATTAGTAACAAATCAAAACATCATATAATCATTACACATGGCTAATACCTACAGGTATTAGCCCATAATCTCTATAATAGCACAAGATAACATGTTTGGAAATACTCAATCATAAATCAAAAGAGAAAAATACGCTAAACGAATGATTAAAGATTACTAAAACGAATTAAGTAAATCTTCCTATGTAATTATGCACTAGCAGGACCTTCGTGGTCTTCTTTATTGCTCAGGTCTCGTACTTGGTGGTTATGAGTCGTTCGCCTCTTGGTGTGTCTCCAGAAATCGACTCAAAATCTTCTATTTATACTTCTGGAAATAGAATCGATACGGCGTATCAGTTTATCTGATACGGCGTATCTAGGTAACTTCGCATGGGGTCCAAGATTATTATATTCTGAAATATTCGTACGGCGCATATTGTCTTCAATAACTTGGAATTCTGGTGAAGTCTTTAGATTGATACGGCGTATGCTGTTGATGTCATACGGCGTATCATGGAGTAAAACAAGTCAGATCTTCTCGTTGACCAAAGATTCATATACGGAGTATGAGATAAATCCATATGGCATATTCTTCAAAGTCAGGAAATGGTCTTCATAATCGTCCAAGTCTTGGTATACAGCGTATCTATCTAGAATGATACGGCGTATGATTCGTTAGTTCAGTATACTCTTTCAACTTGATCCATTTTGCTCCAATTTACGTCCAAAATAGCTAACTTTCACCAATTGCTTGTTAATAACTGAGATTTACAAAAGTAAGCGATTAAGTATCAATTCTCATATAAAATAATACTCCCTCCGTCCCTAAATAAAACAAGCAATATACATAGGATAAATTATGCTAATAATATGATGTTATTTGATATCATCAGGCACCTGTGTCCATGTTCCAAGTCGGGTCTTGCAATGTCATAGTGCTAAAAGCATTAGAAAGTAAAGTAGCTTGGGACGGGTACAAGGTGGGCGCGGGTCCGAGAATACCTATGGAGTTAAGCTGCGGTTGGTATAAAGCTGTGTAATAAGCCTATTGAGGCTGCTGTTGGGCTGTAGAAGGGTAGTGGGCCTGTGGTGATTGTACTTGGTGATAATGGGCCTGGTACGTTGGAGACACAAATGCATGTTGGGTTTGTTGGTTGGCTGTACTACGTGGGATAGGAAGATGTGGCTGTTGGGCCGCACGTGTCTGGTAAAGACCAAGAGGAGCCCACGAGTGGTTATGGTATGTGGTTTGTGAAGGGATACGGCCAATAGTATTAACAATGTTACCTCAAGTAGTTTTCGAGGTTAGTCCCACTCGGTTTCGGTGATCATGTATAAACTTGCAACGATCCCCAAATTTACACGTCCCTTTATTAAAATGATTACACAATTGAGGCAAACTTTGACTTTTATTAGATTGAGCATTAGGATTACCTTTTTGTTCCGAAGGATTGGTAGTCACGAGAATAGTAGGGGAAGATGAGCTACTATCAAAGGTAGTGGATATGTCGGTTTGTTCTTGCAATGTAGACTCCTCTAGTAAAAGCATGTTACGTGTCGTTTCAAAGGATGGAAGGGGTTCACGGTGTTGTATTATTTTAACAATAGTAGCAAAGCGAGAATCTAACCCATTAACCGCATATATAACCAAATTCTTTTCACTTACCGATGATCCAAGGTTTTGAAGCCTATCCGCCATACACTTGATTTTGGTACAATAATCATTTATAGTCATCTTCCCAATCTTGATGGAATGGAGTTCATTATCAAGATTAATGGCCCTAGCATCCTTATTGTCGTGAAATAAATTTTGTAAATGGTCCCATAAAGCTTTTACATTACCCGGTGTGGAGACGACTTGTTCATGAAGGGAGTCTGTTGGGAACACATTTCACAATATCAAGTATTGGTCATAGTTTATGTAATATGTTGCTTTTCTATTAAGGCCTTTATGTTTGTTTTAAGGTTCGGCCTATGTAGAAGGCCCATAAGCCATGGCCTTTTATTTATTTTTTACTATTAGGGCAACGCCCCTTGTTATTGTAAACACTATAAATACCCCTTCTCACTTGGAGAAGGGTGTTGGTTCATGTTTAATCAAAGTTTCTTATTCTTATGCATGTTCCATCCATCCTCTCTCTCTCTCTCTCTCTCTCTCTCTCTCTCTCTTACTTTCTCTCTCTAGAATCCGTGACTTGTGTGATAGATTTGTGACCTAACAAGTGGTATCAATCGCCAAGGGGTAGATTAGGTTGATTTAGATTAGATTTGGTATAAAATTTGAAGTTTTTGTCTCGCAATCCTTCGACTTAGGCTGTTTTCTTCGAGTAAGACAGTTGAAGTTCTTCGAGTTAGAAGTGATTCTTCAACTTAGTCTTCGAGTAAGCTGGACGGGTAATAATTTCAAGCTGGTTCATTCAGTGATGTAAGCGTGTCTCGAATAGGACTTGTCTGAGTAGAGTGTACCATTTTGAGAGATTTTCTTTGAATATGACCAGGACTAGTAATAATTTCAAGCTAGTCTAACTAGTGATGTAAGCGTGTCTCGAATCGGTCATATTCACTGAAAATCAATAAATTCAAAAGTGCTAACTCCACCCGACATGTGCAATTTTATCTTAAAAACTTATAAGCATATGTAAAGAGGGAGTATTTCGGAAAAAGCAAAACTCTCAAAGTGTTAACAAAATATGTCTTATAATCATAAACACTTTGAGAGATTTTCAAATAAATGGATTATGGAAACATAGGATAGTCATGGAGTTATAAGGTGACTAAAGATAGGAAATACGTTCTATGATCCGCCAGAACCGGAAGGATCTACCCATGGACAATATCCATAGTTTAGAACTAGAAGTCCTTAGGTATGATTGAAAAAAATATATATAAAAAATAAATAATAAATAAATAAAAGAGTAAAGAAATGAAAGGAGAAAGAAGGGGTTGAAAAATTAAAAAGAAAAGTAAATGAAATGGTGAAAAGAAATAGCCCTCCATATGTTCAACCTTAGGGCAGAAACCGGGTTCAATTCATATGCTGCTGGATGTTACTACGGTGACACCATTAGTGAAGACTAAGCCGTCATGGACCCAGTGACACACTTCACTAAACCTTCTAGCCACTCAAGTGTCTCTCAAAAGATACTTGTTTCATTTCTCACGGAGAACCCTTCATAATCTATCGACCTCTCACTCCGAGATGAGTTGATATTGAAAAGGAGGCACTCTGCTCCATGCTTCCGACGACTAAAACCAAAATGCACTAAATCGAGTCTAGAGCCGCGAGATATATCAAAAGATCTCTTAGGAACACTTAGGTTGTGTTTGTTTCGGCTCATTCAGATCTGAATACGTCTGAAGTCTGATTCGGTCAGACATTTTCAGATTCAGACTGTTTGTTTATTCAGACATCTGAAGTCTGAATACATCTGAATAGGGTCTGATTCATTCAGACATTTGAATATGTCTGATTATATCTGAAAAGCTTAAACTTTACACCTACTTCTTTTCAATCCTTATCTCCTGATCTTGGTCTTGATTTTTTATTAATAATCATGAATGGAGGGTCTTTTGGTTTGTTTTATAGCGAAAGGATTGTTTTTTGTTTATTCAGATACTTTATAAAAACAAACAGACTAAAACAATTCAGATTCAGACTTTTGGACAACTAATTCAGATTCAGACGTGGTATTCAGATTCAGACATAAAATGTCTGAATAAACAAACAGCACCTTAATATTTCTACACTGGTTGTTCAACATTATGGACACCAGTTGTAAATAACAAGAGTCCTACGCAGATCTTTAGCAACCTGCCAAGAACATTCATGAGAGAACTCACAATTATGATTCTCAGTGATTGAGTGGAAATTCCTGCCAGGGTCAACATCAAACAGCCCTGACAGCAGGTCACTTCGGTAATCCCTTGTGGGTTACGCTTAGTGTTCACGATGGTTCCAAACGGTCTACAGTCATGGAGTGATACTTCGGTATACTTCAGCGACTCACCCTGAATCGTTGATACACTTCGGTGTATCTGAGTTAGCTCTCTCGGGGGCATCCGATTCAGGAACGGCCTTGGCAAGGATTAGAGAAAGTTTTCACACTATGCTGTTAACGATCTCGAAGTCCGAACCTGTAAGTGCCGGATGATTTATTGCTAACTGTTTTCATGCAGGTATTTATGGAGACCAGGAGTTCCACCACCACCATCACCATCATGCTCATACTAACATCACAAAGATAATTCTCACAAAGATCAAAGCAAAGCAAAAGTTCAAAAGTCAAAGATCGAAGCTAAAGAATGAGAATTACTTGAAGCATAAAGATCAAAGTCAAAAAAAGTATGAGCATGGTGGAAAAGACGTAAAGTGTAGCAACCGGCATTTTTGGGGCAATATTTGTTCATAAAAAATAAAAAAAAATAAAAAAATAAAAATAAAAATAAAAAAACCTCGAAACTATTTGTGACAACCAGTAATTTGGGAATTAGTGTACACTGCGTTACGATAGGATATGATAACTAAAACCTAGAAACCCGTTAGATTTTATGATATTTGATCTTGGAATATTGTTATTTGATATGTGAACTTGCCCCGTAGAACTTGAGTTAGAACGCAACGCGAATCGGCACGAGTCTAAATAATACGAGAAATGTTGATTTCTGACCCGTTAAACAAACATGGACATATTTATAGTCATTTTTAACGGAAAAACAATTCTAAAAATATTGGCACAAATTAGAACGTCATACAAGCACTTTTTGTACACTAAACAAGCCCGAGAACACTTTTATTGGAAATTTAAAAAAATATTCAATTTAGGTCCTTGTGGGTCAATAAGGTTTGCATCACTAGTCCCAAGGGGTTATATAAACCCACTTATTCTCATTTTAGGGTTAGATAACCCATTTCTTCTACCCTAGCCGCCACCCACATTCTCTCCACTGTCGGCCACCACCTCCGGCCACCCTCACCACTCACTGCTATCCCACACCGCCACCACCCACCTTCACCCCGTGACTCCCTCATCTCCTTTTGCTACATCACGCGCCCAAGAATCACCCTCCACCACCACAACACGCCACCACCACCAAGATAAATAGAAACGTATAGATCCGAGTAGATCTGTAAAGATAAAGGTAAGAACCACCATTTTTCACCTCGTGTGATGACGGTGGAAGTGTAAAAATCGTATATATCGAGTTGTAATAATTAATACGAGTGGGTTTTGGGTGGGATACGAGTTATACGAATTTTAAAGATTTCAAAATTGTTGGTATCATCATTTGTTTGGGTTTTTATGGTCGAGTCGTGGTGAAGCCGTGAGCCTAGCTCACGGCCGTAACTTATTAATTTCATTTTGAGGTCGAGTCGAGCTTGTGGTTATTGTGGCTTTGTTATTTTCATTTAGTTGTTATGTTTATTTTTATTTTTATTTTTGGATTGAAGGGATTGGTAAACCCTTGATGAACCGTGGTCGAATTTGGATTTAGGATTTGGTTGATATTAGTTTAGAAAGGTTTGTAGTTGTTTTGGATTTTGGCCGAGACTATGTTGAGTCCGATTGGTTGATAGCCGAGACCTACGGGTCCGTTTGGTTTGTTGGTTGTGACATGGCTCGAAGCCGGGACCGTAATGGTCTCGGCATGGTGATGTTATAATTTTATTGTTGTTGTTATTATGATAAGAGACTTGGAACTCGGATTGGATTTGGTATATTGGATTAACGTGCCGTAGGTTTAGGGCCGTTATGGATTATTTGATATTATTGGAAATTTGATTTATATTGCGAGGTTGAAATACTAATGGTGATGTTATGAGCCAAGTCGAGTGTCATCGAGACTTCATAGTATCGACGTGGCCTCGACAAGCCAAAAATAATGAATATTAGACTTTATTGGACTTTTGAATATTAGGGTTGACTTGTTGACCCGAGATGTATATAAACTTGGATTCGTGACTCGAAACGGATAATAACTCAAAAAAAATACTGGTTTAGAAAATGAGGATATTAATAATAACGATTAAGTACGTGAAATATTAATTAACAATACGTAAGTTGTTATTTAATATTTAACGGAAAGTTAAAGCTTAAAACAAGAAATTATAAAAGGAAGTTTTGAATAAACAAGAGTTATTAAATGTTTCGAGGGCACGCGAATCGAGGGATATCATTTATGGAAATATTAGTAATTATGATTTATTGTTGAGTTACGGATTGGTTGACATTAATATACCCGAACGGCATAGTTATCGGACTTATTGGGTTGACAAGCCCAATAAGGGCCCGATAAGTATGTTGGAGGAATTTATTAGTGTGCGACCCATCCTTATGACTTACCATTATGGTGATTAGTTATTGAATTAATAAGCAATTCGAAGGAATTATTAGGCTTACCAGGTGACGAATTCGAGAAGGAATCGATAATTCATCTGGATACTTTATTAAGCCTTAAAATTTAATCACTTGACCTTGACCTTGTTTTGATGAGTAGTTAGTAGTAGAATAAACTTGAGAATTTGCAACAACTCGGTGGGTTCGTTATTGTTGGTCTTGGTAAGTCGTTTACGTTTTGGTCGTTTGTTTGGCGTGTGTTCACTTGAGTCAATGTTGTGTCACCACTGCACGCACGATGATACCGAATACTAGTAAATGGATTTAACAAGGATAATTTGGAATTGAAAATAAAATATACTTGGGGATAGTTAACTTTTGGAAACTTTTACGTTTTGGGAATATATGTTAAGACAAGTTTGTATTATTAGGTCGTGCCGAGTCTGTTGTGCTGTGACATTCTAGTTGTTGTTGTGCTATACTACTCTTGACTTGTTGCGTTGTGCATTGCTTGACTGAGGTGAGTTCTCGTAGCCCCACTTTTAATATGTTTTCCTTGGGGGGAAATGGTACAAATGCTTTTCAAATGTTTTTATGCTGTGATTTACTGTTTTCATGATTTTGGACAATATGTGCGTTTGATTGCAATATGTGTGTTTTAACTTCACCTTTCTATGATATTTGTTTATCATCAAAAACATTAAATCTTTGTAACAACTCCTAACTTAATTTCATGACAGTTCTTGTTTGATAAGTTGTGAAATTAAGTTAAATCCAAGTTGTTACATAGCTTAATGTTTGGATGATTGATATTATATTACTAGGTAGTGAACCCTTGTTGTGTGACTACATTATGTGAACTCAATCGGTGTGGTCATCTTTGTATGGATTTATTCTTTTTGTTTATCACTAAAAACATTAAGTCTTGTAACAACTCTTAATTTAATTTCATGACAGTTCTTGTTTGATGAGTTGTGAAATTACGTTAGACCCAAGTTGTTACATAGCTTAATGTTTTGAATGATGGACACTATGTTACTAGGATGTGGATTTTTATTGTGTGGTTTGTGTGTGTGATTTCAGTTGTGTGTTGATACGATTATGTGCTACAAAATGTTTTGCTTGTGTGTGCATGAATGCGCAACTGTTAACTCTTTTGAGAGCTGAAGCATTCTGATATATCTATCGGGGTAGTTCCCCCATAGTTATCGGGCTAGTTTCCCCCATTGTGCAACCTGTATTTCGCAACCTTTGTAGGTTCAGTTGTCACGAGCATTGTGGTTTCATTTAGTGCTTATATTGTTATCTTGCTCACTATTGTACTACGCTTTTATATTCACAGCTTCATGGTTTTACTCTTAAACCTACGAGCTCACCAACATTATATTGACGTTTTCTAGTACCATTTTCAGGTGATCATTGTTAAATATTTGAAGGCACATTTATTGGAGTCAGACCATTTGATAAAATGCTACCATGTTTTCAGGACAATAAGATTTCCAAAAGACATATTTCACGAGAAATGTTTTGTAAACTATAGTTGTAATAAATGTAAGGTATGAATCTATGATGTTATGCTATGTGCTTTTCTCAGTTACATCACGTGTTTCCGCCATTGACGGGGTGTGACATAAAGACACCGGATTTAAAGACGTTGATGGAGGACAGATCACAACATTACCATATCACACATAACAAGAACAAAGAACAAAGAACAAAGATACGAAAGATGTCAAATCCTAAGAAGGAAAGAAGACGTCAAGCAACTTTGATGACCAATCCTTAGGGGGAGATTGTTGGGAACACATTTCACAATATAAAGTATTGGTCATAGTTTATGTAATAGGTTGCTTTTCGATTAAGGCCTTTATGTTTGTTTTAAGGTTCGGCCTATGTAGAAGGCCCATGGGCCGTGGCCTTTTATTTATTTTTTACTATTAGGGCAACGCCCCTTGTTATTGTAAACACTATAAATACCCCTTCTCACTTGGAGAAGGGTGTTGGTTCATGTTTAATCAAAGTTTCTTATTCTTATGCATGTTCCATCCATTCTCTCTCTCTCTCTCTCTCTCTCTTACTTTCTCTCTCTAGAATCCGTGACTTGTGTGATAGATTTGTGACCTAACAAAGTCACATAAGGAATTAAGGATCCAAGGATACACATCTTGATGAGATCATCAAGCTTGCACCACTCCGGATTAGGATCACCAAACGAGGCTTCTTTTTATACGTGAGATTTAAGGCCAAGACTACCGTGATGTATTTTAAAGAAATAACTCCAAGAATTATAGTTATGTTTTTCAAGGCTCAATTTAACGGGAACCTTGTTGGTTATGCTAAAGAGGATTAGTTTATCGATTGATGTAGGTGGAGGAGGAGGTGGAGGAGTATCACAACCCACAATATTTCAGGTTAATACTATTCACCAAACTCGGATTTACTTTCTTGACGTTTATTTGAAAACAATTTACATAAGACTTTTTACTTGAACCAACGTGAAAGCCTAGAATAAATTATAAGTGCACTAAGACTTAAGTTAAATTTAGTCCATAACGCTCCACTATCTTGCTCCTGCTCCATTTCACAATTCTAAACCATAAAACAAATTTCTATTCTTTAGTTACTTATGGTTTTAAATTCAACAAACATTAATTGTTATGTAATATTTAACACCCGACATACGCGATTCTCTCAACGATTATTTTTATCGTATTTTTATACTTTCAAAATTATTACAAAAGTTCCAAAAATATTTCCTGACACCCAAAGTAATTTCTTCACAACTTACGTTTAATTACGTATAACTTCATTTTTAACTCCCTTCCATCTCTATATATATTTCGACACACACACTAAGCAGCAAGAGGAGGAAGTTTGTTATCGCAAGGATCAAGGTTATTAGGGCTTGTTAACAAGGGTTTTAGAGCACAAGTCTTGTGGTTAACTAGTGATTTACAACACTCACCTCACAAATCATCTTTGTAAGTAAACTTACTAATATTTCATAGTTTTTACATTTTTGTGCTTGTCAAGTTTCATTACTCATTATCACTTGGTACATGTTAAAAACAAGTTACTTTTATAATGATCCTTTAGTAAAGGTTATGTTTTTAACAATATATTGTTACAAGGAAACTAACTAGAAAAACTATCCATAAAAATGGTGGTAACAAACCTTATAATTATGTAGAGTAATGAACTTGTGTAGTTAGTCATGCTTGATGATTTAATACATGGACTTTGGATGTTGCTAGGTTTATGTTTAGACCACTATAGTTATGTTAGAAAGTTAATGTAGGATCTAGGATGAGATTTGGAAGTTGTGGTTAATTTGTTATAACAACTAGAAGGTTAAAAAAAATAGTTTTTGACACTTATAATATACAATCTGTCCAACTTTACAGGAACTGGAAAAATCAGTAGCTTAGGGACATTAATAGGCTAGAAATATAGGAACTAGACTTAATAACGGAAACGTGGTCGCTTGAATGAGTTAAAACGGGTCTATAACAAAAAAGATACGCTATTTTCAAGTTAAACGACAAAAATGACTATTTCTGAAAAAGGACATTCTGTCCAGATTTTTAGCAATTGAAAACTGAGATGTAAATGATGTTTAGGCTAGCCGAGACCTTGAAAAGCCTAGAGTACACTTAAATACCTTCGCGTGGATAGGTTAAACTTAAAAAACGGAGCTACGACGCAAAAGTTATGGCCAAAAGAAGATTTGCGGCAATATATGGATTTTGGCAGCCTACTTGAAAGCTGATGGAATTTTTAGGAGTAGATTTTAGACCATTTTGAGTATGTTTTGGTTAAAATGAAGTAAACGAAAATGGTAGGACCGTGTGTAAACATATTAGATGCGTTAGAAAATTATGAAACATATTAACGCGACGATTAAAACTTGGTTATGAAATAAACAAGTTATGTTTCTAAAAGTGGTAATTTCTAATAAAGGATCAAAACGACGCAATTATATTTTGACAACAAATGTTACAACGACATGTACAAGTGATAATGTAGAGTAAGACTTGCATGCTTGACCTTGTTTTCAAAACCTAAGACATATGTATATTTAGGTCGCGATTAGAGTTATTGGACCTATATTGCCATTTACATAATACCAAACGAGATTTGCTTTGCTAAGGTGAGTTTCATAGCCCCGACTTTTACATTATTTATACATAATTTCTAAACCCTCGGGGTGGGAATACACTGCTTGTTTTTACATACGGACACAAGTACTAAAACTGTTACTTTGCCTAAGTTACCGCATTGCCATTAAAGTCCCCTACGTATCATGAACCGTTAATTACTTGTAAGCGCGGATGTTATGAATAGATCTATTTGGGTTGACACCCCGTCCGGGTTGGTCGCGCCAACTGGGTAAACGGACGCATATCATTCGGATTATTTCCGAGTGTCTGGCAAACACTTATTGGGGCATTGTTATTATTGTGCTTAATTGCATACGAGTACGTCGAGCTTCGGGGTCATGAGCTTAGGCATTGTATATATTATTTTTGGCTGTGACATTATATTTGTTGTACTGTCTTGCTATTGAAATCTTGTGGTCCGCCTTACTGTTTATTTAAACCTATGACTCTCACCAACATTATTTGTTGACCCTTTTAGCGTGTATTCTCAGGTAACTAGGTGATGTTGATACACCTTTTGTATGGAAGCACTTCGAGTCACATTTTGGATGCACATCATGATGGAGATTTTCTTACATTATTTAGCGTTTGGTTATGTATTTAAATCTTACATTTTGATGGTGAACTCTGATAACTATGTTTTGTAAACCTTAACTTTAAATCAAACGCTTGTTTTAAAACGACTCACTTAGAAGTCGTTCTTTATTCCTTGTACTTTGTGACCGAGAACATCACGCCCCCGGAATTCCATTCAGCTGCAAACACAGATTATTGGGGTGTGACAAGGAGTGTTGTCATCGCCCACCATGATAGCCAATTTTGTGGTAGGATTTGAAAATTGTTCGGCTGAGATGGGAGGGGGAGGAGGGAGGTACGTCTTTTTTTATTTTTGGAGAAAAATTAGGAGAAAATTATGACTGTCTTTGATACCATATTGGAAGTTAATTTTTTTCCTTGATTCTCATTAATCTTCACAATCGGTATTTAAGTTACAAGAGATAATTCTAGAGAAACAACTAATGGGCTAGGCCTTAAAATACAAGTAGGCCTTAATAAATAAACTAGACAAATACAAAGTGTATAATCGACTAATACACTGGATGAAGGGTATAGGATGGACGACATGGACGAATGACATGGACGGATGACATGGATGAACGACGTGGACGGAATACATGGACGAAGGACATAGACGAAGGACACAAGATGAAGGGTGCGTCCGGAAGAAGACCGGAGGGAAGACACATCGCATTGACCACCAGGTAATATGTCACCTGTTGATGTGCCACACGTGTACCTACTACCCAGGTTTTAAGGGGATATGTTCCTTATGATGAAATCATCTACAGTAACTCAGGTACTATATATACACCATCCTTGGTGGTTGTACACACATTGCACACCTCCTACCTTACTCTACTTTCTCTTTCTAGAATTATGTACATCCCTCAATACTTATAGTAGGGCACTGACTTGACCGTCGGAGGGTGGTCTCGGAACTCCTTCTAACGGGTTCTTTCATGATTGCAGCACACTTCAAAACTCGGGAATGAGGATGGACAGCACGTGGAAGCCGTCAAGATCTACCCAACACAGTTATGAATTGTAATTCTTTTTATTTCCCAAATCAATTTCTCAGCCCAACCAAATAGACGATTTTGTTGATAATTTTTGAACAAATTCATTTCCCTACATTTCTAATCCCTACCTCATTTCATTTCTCTGAAGATCTCTCTACCAAACGTTTACTTCACTCAACCACACACCTATAGGTGCACATCGAAACCGGTTAACCGAACCGGAACCGAAAGCCAACCGAAAAATTGAACCGGTCAAAACCGGTTTTGATCCAAACCGGTTCGATTTTTCCACAAACCGCCGATTTGGAACCGGTTTGGGATTTCAAAGAAAAGACCGGTTAGGGGACCGGTTTTTGCGAACCGGTTATTCGAACCGGTTTGGTTAACCGGTTAGGAACCGGTTTGGGTGGGAAGGAGCGGGTTTTTTGGATTTTTTTGAAATTTCAAATTTTAAATTTTGAACTTGAGTGGGAAGGAGCGTGGGGGGCCGGTTTTTAAATTATTTGGGCTCAAAATTTATCATTTTGCCATTTATTGTTTAGTATAAATAGAAGGGTTATGTTTTTGTTTATTCACAACTTTCATACAAGCAAAATACACTCTAAAAAATAAAAACCGAAAGTATTTCACTAATGGCAAGTTCAAACACCACCAACAACACCGAAGCTGGTTCAACAAGTGCACCTACGGTTGTCAAAATTTTACCATGCGACCGTGTAAAAGATCCTTGGGAAAACTTCAACTACGTCCTAATGTCGGATGGCAAGAAAAAGGCTCAATGTAAGCATTGCTTGAGTATAATTTCGGCGAGTTCCAACTCGACGTTGAGGGCTCATATCAAACAGAAGTATTGCAAGGCACTAAAAATGGTTCCGGAAGCGGGTCAATCATCTATGGCTTGGGATTGTATGCAATCATGAAGTAGTTCGTCAACAATTTGCCGGTTTGGTGATTCGACGAGGTTTGCCGTTCAACCATTGGGACGACGAATTGACGACGGAAGTGATGCAGACTCATGTCCAACCAATGTACAATCATGTAAGTCGTATGACTCTAAAATGCGATGCTATGAAAATGTGGAAAACGGCCAAACAAGAATTAAAATATGCTTTTTTAAATTTAAATGCTTGTATTAATATAACAACGGATGTTTGGTCCTCTCCTCATGGTTCGGCATTTTCGTACATTTGTGTTACCACACATTGGGTTGATCCCGAAAGTTGGCAAATGATGAAGCGAGTCATATCATTTGAAGAGTTTCCGATTCCTCACACGGGAATTGCTTTATTCAAAATGTTGAGAAAAGTGTTTCACAAATTTCACTTGCAAGAAAAAATTCTTTCAATTACGTTGGATAATGCTAGTAACAACGCAAATGCAATGGGTAGACTAAAAATGTAATACGAGCCACCTTTAAATGGCGATTTTTATCATTCTCGATGTGTTGCACACATCATTAACTTGGTTGTGCAAGCGGGATTAGCCGATCCCATAATGCGTGAAATGAAAGATTGTTTTAAAAAAATGTTATACGATATTTTTAAAAAGGGTACTAAAAGATATAATAACTACGTCCGGATGTGTGTTGATGCGGGGAAAAATTGGTTGTCACCTAATTTAGATTGTGATACAAGATGGAATTCCACTTATCTTATGTTCCTAAGTGGTATAAAACAAAATGTGACTTTACAATATTTTCATGACATGTTGGCGGAAAAGGGCAGGGTTGTTCCATTTGCAATCGAACATTGGGAAACTATTGAAAAACTAACCTGATTACTTGAAGTTTTTTTCAACGCCACAAAAAAATTATCGGGAGTTTATTATCCAACATCTCATTTGATACTCAAGCAACTATACTACATGTGTTCAAGTTTGACCTCATTTGAATTAAATGGTGGTATATATACAAATATGATTTCACCAATGAAAGAAAAGCTTAATATATATTTTCAAACTTTGCCACCGGTAACTACTTGTGCGGCCGCATTAAATCCATGTTATAACGTATGCGGGGTAGAGTTACTTATCGACTCGATTACAATTGATTTGGGGTTATTCGCGAATAACGCGAACTTTGGTGAAGATGCAAAAGCGGATTTTAACAATTCTTTTAAAGGTTTATGGGAATATTATTTTGAAAAATATGGTAACCCAACTCCTTCTGTGAATGCGACCTCTTCATCATCGAGGTCGTCGCATAGAGGGAATCCGATACAAGGTGATGTGTCTCGCGACTACTAGTTTTAAATTTATAACATGAATTACCGGATAAATCTAAGAACACACAGGCAAGTATGACCCTTTCGTATGTAGTTAGTTTTGGTTGGTAAGCCGAGGTCGTTCACTAGGATTTGGATGTTTTCAATTGTGAAGAATCTATGTAACAATAAGCAATAAAAAGGTGGTAATTGGTTGTCACGTCCCAAAATACCATATAAGCAACAAGTAACACTAAAAATGATGATTATGTGAATTCAATAAGATTAAAAACAATACTTGTTTGGGACTAGTATCTATTTCAATGGAGTGTATGGAGTATCGGGTAGATATCAAGAAATAGCAAACAAAATCAAAAGGCATACAATTCCAATTCAATTGGTAATATCAAGAAATTGCATATATCACGGTTTAGACTAACACGCCCTTTCGGCCCTTGAATGTTATTATAAACCAATTCATTATAAAACATTTGTTAGAAATATTAGTTTTACCAATTTGTTCATAAGAACCCTTTCGACCTAAACAAGTCCATTTAACATGTTTATTCATAGTTGTCAATTATGAAATACCAAACATATATGCGCATTAACATTTGGAACAAATCATAACAAGAAGCTCTTTCGACCCTTTAATCCAGTTATGATTTATCAACAAGTTATTTAGACATGTTACAATTCAAACAAACTCATAAGCAAAGCCATAATTCTATATTGCAAAATACTAAACACTCCATATCAATATTCACATGATTCCAAACAAATATAAATAAAACTAACCATTCATGTCAATCAAAGACATAAACTCATAAACTTTAGCATTAGAAAAAATAATTAAAAGGTCTTACAATGATGTAAATAAGATTACAAATGATGTAGTAATGATGCCTCAAGCATTGGTGATGAATTCTTGATATTTTAACCTCCAAATGATTGTTTCTTGAACCTCCAAAGTTTCCAAGGATTCTATGGACGAATTTTGGCTATTGAGAGAGAGTAGTGGTGATAGGAGAGGTTTTCTCTCAAGTTGGGATTAAGTTGTGTGTCTTCAAATGATTACAAGAGCTCTATTTATACTACTCTCAAGCATAGGGGTCATCAATGCTCCAACTTGTCCAACAAGTAGCCTAGAATGGACTAGAATCTCCTTGGGAAGGATCTAGAATTGATTTGAGGCTTAGTGATGAAAGAAATAACAAGGCCTCCATCCGATTGGTTAGAGTAAGTTGGCCACTTGAAAATTGTAGATCTTTCACTTAGCTTTTCGTGGCCGCTGAATCAACTAAATCCGAGTTCGTATGCTCAAGTTATGGCCAAAATGGTGAAGGTGTGTCGGGAACAACGAGTCTTCCATTATTTCTTCTTTTTAGCTTCTATTCTTCATTTCTTTCCTCGTTTTCCTTCTTGTGCTTTATTCTTGAGTCTTTAGACCAATAACTTGATGACTTTATCTTCTCGAATATATTCCACGAGACTCGCTTTTGTCGGAAATTCTTCATATATGCATAAATCTTCGTTTATTGATCATTTCGTCTTTTTCTTGGTTTTCTTTTTCGTGAGCTTCCATGAACCTAAAATAGAAATTATACTTCATTAAGTACCATAGGTTCATAAAAGTGATCAATATATATGCATAAAATCCACGATAACGCTCCTAAAAACATGTACAATTTGAGCGTTATCAAATTCCCCTACACTTGAACTTTGCTTGCCCTCAAGCAAATCTAGAAAAAAGAAAAATCAAAATTCATACCTAAATGACATAACGAAAAGAAAATTTTAAAAAAATTTTGAAATTTTTACCGACACATCCATCCGATCGGCCCGCACATCCGATCGGTTGGACAGCTCGGTAAAACTTTTCTTTTTTTTTTTTTATATAAAAGAGAAAATGAGCGCAATGAGCACAAACTCCCCCACACTTAAGGGTTTGCTTGCCCTCAAGCAAATATTAAGAAAAATAGATCCCACATGGTGCATGAAAAATGATTATAAAAATTATGATGCAAATCTACCAAGTACAAGTACAAGATACGATTCATCATTTTTAAGCGTTATGGTGAAAAACCGAGATGTATGAAGATTTTCTTGCTTGAGTAACATTTCTAAACACCTCACGAAAAAGAAACAAAGTATAATTCACTCAATCACTCATTTATTTAGGTAGTGGAGTATATATAAGAGAAATCATACTCATATTGCTCAGTCATGATCCGTTTATTACCATAGGCTTGTACAAGAAACAAAACTCCACCGACGTGGCGTAAGTGCCAAGTGTAAACATCTAAAGAGGACTTTTATTCGGGTTTTAATGTTTGGCTTAAGGGTTTTTTACCAGGCTTATGTTCAAATATTTCATACAAGAATATAATAGCTCGCTGGCACGTATTTTTTACTACCTAAACAACGGATAGTCACTAGATTGTACCTAGGTTCGCTGGCGCTTCACTTACATAACGGATGGTCACCTAAATACGCACTAGATCGCTGGCGCGTCTTTTCACTATTCAAAAACCCGGATGGTCACTACAATATCCATGCATTACATATTTTCACAAAGCCATCACTATATCCGGATGCTCCAAAGCTAACAACGAATAAAGTAATTTGGTAAGGGTGGGGATAAGGCATGGGAGTATTTATGAAATTGGTTTTAAAAGAAAAATAAAATCAAGTCTAAGTCCCATTGTTGCTAGTTACCGAACAAACCGCAAACTCGTAAATGATTATAGTTAACAACTTCCTCCTCTTCACATATCGATCACCAAATATATATATATATATATATATATATATATATATATATATATATATATATATATATATATATATAGTGGGACTTTCATTTCAGAACCATCTTATCTGTGAGAACTGACAGAACCACTAAAAACATACATGCACGCCTTTTAAAATAAAATAAAATACATGCAAATCATCAATAATCGTAAGTATCCACCTATGTTCTTCAATATCATCATGAACTCATCCTCTTTTTTTACAAAAACCTTACACACGGCCGCAATATTGTCATTGCACGCCTTATAAGAACATACATGCACACCTTCAAAGAAAATTTTTGTATTTCCAATTTCTTATCAAATTATTTAGAACAACCATGTTTTTTTTAAACATATATGTTGTTTTTGGAACATATGTGCAAAAATACAATTATTGAAGGCGTGCATGTATGTTTTTGGTGGTTCTGTCAGTTCTCGCAGATAAGATGATTCTGAAATGAAAGTACCCATATATATATATATATATATATATATATATATATATATATATATATATATATATATATATATATATATATATATATATATATACTAGACTTCAAAGCCCGCCCGATGGGCGGGCATGACTTGTAATTATAATTTGAATGGTTTTTGTTATTCTATAATTATTTTTAAGGACGTTTGTTTTATTTTATTTTTTAATATCATAATTATAAGATGCTAGATGGTGTCATTTAGTGGGAAATTATTTTTAAGGACGGGTATTTCTTTTTTTTCCGTTATGGTATTAGTTTACTTGTGAATTTTTTTTAACAAAGTTATTTATAATTAATTTTGATGGTGTTAGTTGATGCAACTTGTAATCATAATTTTGATGGTAATATGTACGTTAACGGAAATAATTGGCGTGACTTATAATCCCTCCCGGGCATATAAGCCCGCCCGAGGCGGGCATAACTTGTGCCAAGATGATATGGTTGTTCACGAGATGTTAAACGAATGTATAAGAAAGATGGAATAGACGTGTGCAACTTCATTAAATCGGTTCCTCTAATCTTAGCAAGTAACTCAGAAGATGATAATGCTTTACCATTGGATGTACCAGCAACGACATTATTTTGTTTTGATCGTTCATTGTCAGAGGATCCTTCATCAGTTCGGGTTTTAGTAATCAGCTTGGAGTTCACGGTTGACCTAAATTTCTGGACTACAGATGGTCCCGGTGCATCAGCTATTCCAGATTTTCCAGTCCAGGTTGGAACAGAAACACTTTTCGGCTTTGGATCATTCGTGATTGGCGTAGTGCTTCGGCAGCTCTCTGTGCAACTTGAGAAGCTTGTTTATCGAGCTTCACCTTCTCCTTATCATTAGCATTCATTATTAAGTCATGGTTTACTGCACTCTGAAAAATTGTCACAGAAAGAAGAGGTCTTGTTAAAGGGGTTCCTGATAGAGAAGTTCCTTGCTAAGCAAGATCGGCGGCCAAGTCCGGCAGGTTAGGTAACTGGTCAAAATTGGTTCATTTTGACAACTCATTTTGAATACTGTTGGAAACAGACACTTCAGCTAATTTTCCGTTTTTTAACTTTCATAAATAGATAATGTGTTCGTTTATGACTTTAGAAACAATATCATGACACTTAAAACCTAATCTTTCAACAAATATGACAGTAAGAGGGGTGACACTGCTAAGTCTAGTTATATTTTAACAAATACATAAACTTCTTTTTTATATAAATGAATATGAATTTATGCTTGGTAAATGGTGGAAAAGATGACGGGCTTACATGAATTCCTTGAGCATCAAATAGACTCTTCAAGATATTTGTTTCGTCGCCTTCCCCTTCCCCTTCTTCGCTTTCATCAATACTCTCAGTTGTTTCATAATCACTCTCATCGGATTTCACTTGCTTCTTAGAAGAAGCATCTTTAGTAGAATCATGTAATATCTCCACATGAAAGCTCGGATACCACTTCTTTGCTTCTCTTCTCCATTGCCGCAAAAGTGTCACTGGACATATAATAATGCTAGGCTTGTACATTTTACTAAAATGTAGTGCTCCAAGGAAAGCTAAGACTTGAATAGTTTTCCCAAGGCCCATCTTGTCTCTTATGATTCCACCGGCCTCTTTGGCAGTGAAGCTCCCATAACCACTGTACACCCACCTTCTGATAGTCAAAAAGTTGGCTGAAAATAGAATCTGGAATTTTTAATTTATGCATTTTCAACGCCTTCTGCATTTTCATCGCCTTCTGCATCTTCAACACCTTCTTGATTTTCTTCTTGAATACTGGTTTCTCCCAGAGAGTTCTCCTCACGAGTTCCCGTTATAGGTCACAGTTGCATCATTTTTCGTATCAGTATTTGCGAAAAAAGCAGCACATGTCGATGATGTCTTATACACAACAGCCTAAACAACCAAATATATATGTTAATTGAAAACTTTATGTTAGTCCAATACGGGTCAAATGCTTAAGAATTATACATCACCTCTAAATTGTGACTATGGGATGTATTTTTTGGATCTGTTGCCACCATTGCCTCTTCACAGAGCTTTTCACCAAGTATCCGTAGTTGCTCATAAGTTGTAATCAACAAACCAGATTCATTTCTCAAAACATGGCAACTGTTGTTGTCGGGTGCCGGGTCGCTGTAAATCTGAGAAGGCACCGTTGGTTGACAACGGGAGCTATTTTGAGTGCTGTCATGCGCCATTCGCTCAGTAGTAACAGAATGGCCACGATCAACAACGGCAACCCCTGCACGGAAGCTATCAGAATCAGATCCAATCGCCAACGACTGACTTTCGTTAGCCAAAGTATATGCTTATGCTAATACTCAAAAGTACAGTCAGTTGATGTTTACCTCCACAACAACATTCAAGCAATGCCTCATGTTAGCCAAGGTTTATGCCACTCGAGGAAGATCATTACTGGCAAAAACGTCCTCAATAGTGGAGCTTAACTGAGTCAGGCTGCCGAACTCAACATAGGAAAAATCAAGACATTTAAAGATACGATAGTAAATAATAACACAGACCACAATAATCATGGTAACAGAAGCTGATGAAGATTAAGTGTATTTCCCACCTGAAGTGTTTCATAAGCAGCTTCCATTCTCCTATTGGCTATATTGACTTTATAAATGGTAGCTATTGATTCTGCTGATGTACCCACAGCCTACAGATACCCAAAAAAAGAGAGAAAATTAAGATTATAGACAGTATTCCGCTTCATAGCATTTGCGATTCACGTGTGTTCAAGCCATCGCCAAACATTCAAATACGTAACATGTAATTTATTTACAGCAATAATTTCTTTTTGTTAACTGCTATTAGTGATCATATGATAAACTGAATCACTTAACCTCAAGCAGCCGAAAAGATACCAATTTTAGTACTTCATTATATTTCTCTCTTAAAAAAATAAGGTTGAGACTTACTCGGCACATATCAAATATTTATGTCCTCCCTTTCTCAAAGGATCTCCACTGAAGTAATATTTTGTAAACATAGCAAGCCGAAACTGTCCTTGTCTGGTCAAATCATTTGGCTTCAAGCAGAAACTTGATTAACACATCATGGTTCTCCTGATTGTGGAAAATAATGAGCAAATTTATAATAAGAGCAGGCATTTGTAAAATAAAATATATAGTTCAAATCAGTGTGGAATTTCTCGATCTCTATTTTCTTTTGACAATTCCAGTTTCATATTTTTAGTTCCTGATATTTGGTGTTAACATAATTAAATTTATGCTCTGTGGTACCCTTACATACCTGCTGTCCCTCCCTTAGCGATTTGTGTATGGTTAGGAAGGAGGCATCATTTCCGAATTCCTACAAAAGAGAGTTTCATTGCTTTCATAATAACATGTCAATTGCTTACATTGTCATTATTATTATGAATATTACTACAGTTATTATCAATATTACCAGTGTCGCTTTGTTGTTAGAGGTGGTGTGAGGGCGAAGGTCTACTGAACCAAGGGAGTTGACTGAGGACAAAGAGACAACAATTAAGCTTTAGTATTTACAAACTACAATGAGACAATGACGAAGGGTCTAACTCCATCACGGGGTTCGGTTCAGCCGGAGAGGTCTCTTTGCATATAAATTAATTAGTGTTTGCTTTTCAAAACATGAGCACATTACATATGCATAGAGGTAGCAAAATGGGTGTGTTGGGCGAGTTTTGTAATGGGTCGAAATGTGTACTCTCATTGCAGGTCAGTTTGAGTTGACCTCAAACACTTTTTGCCCAAAACTTTTTTGAATTTCACACAAATTGTTACGGTAATACTAATTTAAATCTTTGAATAAAAGGCATTTTTTAGAGTGTTGTATTCAATAGATAAAATACAGTTTGTGCAAATTTTAACCCGTTCGACCAGATTCCTATTCATTTATTTTTTTTATTTATTTACTTTTTTTTTTTTTTTTGTATTCATGTGACTCAAATAGACCCACACACAAGTAAATGGGTCAAAATTGCCACCTGTACAGATACACAGGTTGGAGCAACCAATGTAGAAAATAATAGTAATTTTTATGCTCACCGTCACCCGTTTTGGATCTATGGAACCACCTGCAGGACTCTGCCATTGTTGCAAAGCCTCTATTATACTTTCTCTTGCAGGTTTTATCTGTAGAAGTTGATAAAAAAAAAGGGTTTAGTAAGTCAGGGAAACCCAAAAAATTATAAACTTAATGATACGGTATCCTGTGTAGTACGAAATAATAAATGCATGATAAAAGACTTCAAAAGGGGGATCACTTTAACTTCTTCGAGCTTTTAAAGTAACAATGCATGAACTAACCTTATCAAATCGGCAAGCTTCAAGAGCAGTTATTGTTGGACCTGTTTTTCTAGTGATCAAGTTGCTGGAATGCAAAGCCAGGGCATTCAACGCACCAGCAGCCACTTTTCAAGTTGTCCAATCAGTATTGTTGAGACAGTCGTGTAAACTTTGTAGCAGTGCCTCCAAGCCTTGCGGATAAATCACACCAACCTGTAACATGTATATTAGTATATTTAAGTTTATGTGGACATCACGTCATTAGCACCACTGATAACTTAAACAAAAACCAAATCAATTACAAATTAGGATACAGAGGAGAGCTGACGGCAGTGTTCTGAATAAACTATCCATTAGTTATTTGTGTACCAATAAAAGGGTTCATGTCAAAACCTAAGGGGTGTTTGGATGTGCGTAAGGAAAGTACTAACGTGGTATTGAAAATCAGTTATAAAACGGGCTGCAGAAGATAGTGTTTGGACATGTATCTGCTGCTTGTTGCTGTAATGATCAAATACAGAATGTTTGACGAAAACTGAAAACTTAGGGAATTAAAATATTAAATGACCATAATGGACATACTTGTGAGAGATAGCAGCTTACAAAAGCTTAGCGAAGGTAGTGACTTTTAGTGGCCTTCTTGCATATAGCCCATTGTAGGCCAGGTAAGCTAAGGATGAAATTAAGCTTCAGTGGAGTCATCCCATTCTAGGCTCTCTAAATTTAACTTCTGTGGGTCTAATAGAGGGAGGTTTGCTTCGTAATATAGCTCAAATGCCTCAAATATGTCAATGCTCGGTTGGTGAATGGTACAGATAATTGTTCTTCTTGTGTCAACAATATTCTTCACAGCCCACATCTACACCATTTTTTTTCAATTTCAGGTCACGATAATCAGATAATCAAATTAAACAAAAATCAGATAATCAATTTAAACATCCGCCAATAACGTGTGTAAGCAACTATACATAGCATCCCTGCATAAGTTGTGTGAGTGTGTGGAGCGAGATGAGGTACCTGGGATAGAGAAATCATTATTATTTGGTGATGTTGTTCACCGTATCATGCGGCCATTTTGGCATAGTGCTCCCAGCCATCTTGGTCAAAGGGGTCCTCATTGGACATAATAGGGTATTCGCTCACAAAATACTTGTAAAGATCTTTGAGTTGTTCTACTGAGATCTTTTCTTTCTCACATTGTTGTTCTGCATAAAATAATCAGTAAAGTATATGAGAATACGATTATAATCCTGAAACTCGTCTTATATCCATATCTTCACGACATATGTATGTAACATAGGCAGTATATCAATAGAAGATAATGAGCAATTTAACTCTTCCTTGAAGTTAAGATCATAGGTCTTGTCCATCTCACCGTAGAATTCATATGCAGCAATGACTATTCAAAAAAAAAAAAAAAAAAAAAAACAACCTTCACTGTACGTTTACTAAATTTCTCAATGTCATCCTTATTGCCAGACTACAATACAGCAAAAGCAATGATGAAGTTAGAAAATAAAGTGAAAGCTATAGTCAAACACAATGCTCATAAACCACCAGTTTACCTGTATCGCCTCATTTAAGCCAGCCGTCGCGTATTCTCTTCTTGAGTAACTGTACCATATTTATAACCATGTAAACCTCACAACACTATTTATTAAAATCAACTGAGAGTGCAGCAAGGGTTCAATTACCGTTTGGCAGCTCTTGTTTCTTCAAATCCGGAGGCGCCCCATCAAAAACATAACTACAAAAAAGGTTAAACAGAAACAGTTACATACTCTACAAAGTTCATTTTCGGTACTAAAATGATGAAACAGAGAAAAAAAATTACACTGGCTTCAATCCAGACTCCATAAGCGCAATCGTCGAATTGACAAATTAGTGCTGTTAAATTAGTGCTGTTAAATACTAACTATACTCGGCCATTAACTATGCGTGTAATCAATTTATTTACTCAAAATTTCCCAGCTTTGTTAAATCCAAATGCCCCAATGAATGTTAGCAACCTCCATTCACTATATGCCTTTATCTATGTTTGTCCCCACACCTTTCGTGTCCTGTCCTTTAGCGTGCTGAACAAAGCTATCAAGCTAAAGTTCTCAGAGCAATACTAAAGGAAGCTGCATTCAGCAAAATTTGGATCTCCTACTTGTTTACTACCACAGTGTGTGTATGTGTGTGTGTGTGTGTGGAGGGGAGAGAAGGAGGATATCTAATCATTAATTTTGTATCGCAATTGTTCTCTAATGACTCAGAGCTTTGGTGATGGGTTAGCTCAGCATTACAGTGATAATAATAATAATTAAAAAAATAATAATAATAAATAAATAAATAAATAATAAATAAATAAGTCAGTTTTGTCGAGGACTTGAATCATATGCGGGTTCCCTTAGATGACTCTCTTCCACCACTAAACTCTATAGGACGACCTGAACGTTTTACCAAATATTACTAAACAAAAACACCTAATAGCAATAGCTTAAACGAATAATGGCCAAAATCCAAATGCTAATTATATAATGTCTAGGGCCCATATTCAGAAGATCAATAAGCATCTTTTTCTTCAAAACCGATTCAAATTTTTGTACAATCCCTTAACTTTATGAGTCAAACATCTTATATATGACCAATGTTCACTATACATGTCCAATGCAAAGCATAAAGCAATTAAAGCTCACAAGATACCTTGATTGTGATAAATAAAGTTACTTTGTACTGCTGCCTATATCAACTTAGTACTGCCAATATCCACTTTGTACTGCTCGTGTAACCTGCAACGTCATCGTAGCTTTGATAAATACTAACTAAACTCCTCAAGTGATTCTCCCCAATTTTGGATGAATAAACCCTGATATTCGACTTAGGGATCAATTAAATAAGCTTAATTCGAATTCATAATCCCAAATTTAACAAACATGTATTCTCAAATCAATGCATTCGAAACATGTATTAGAAAATCATTAAACGTATATTCATATACAATATTCATATCCAGATAGGATAGGATGGAAAAAATATGTACCTGCTTAGGATCAATTTGAATCTTGAATCACGAAACGCATCATTGCCATCAATACTTGCTATGAAAAGCGCACAACACATAAATTACACAAAACATAAAGATCCATTTATTCCAAATAACTATCTTAAAAAAATCAATCAAGAACCCTGCTTGTTTTTTTTTTCTCGTCAGTGATAGAGATCACACATGAATACAAAGTAAACCACATATAAAAACTACCTTTAAGAACGAATTTAATTACCTTGACCTTTATATCACTACTTAAGAAAAGCTTCAATCGATAAGCTAGCTGTTGATAGAGCGTATATCATGTACTGCTTGCGGTTATTCTTCTTTCAAGCCTGAATGTGATGAAGCCAAAAACAGTTGCATAGAAGGCGAATGATATTAGGGTTTTGTGTTTACGGATTGAATAATTAATATTGTGGTATGTGTGATAATTTAAATTGCTATTTTGTTTAGTATATTTTTTTTGTTTTAGGTCCTTGATCAAAATCAATGGCTTGGCTCCATTGGTTGAGACGTTTGCATGTTAATCTAATGATGCAGGTTCGAATCTCACTATGTTCATTTTTACACGAATTTAATCCGAATTTGGCTCCATTGGTTGAGACGTTTGCATGTTAATCTAATGATGCAGGTTCGAATCTCACTATGTTCATTTTTACACGAATTTAATCCGAATTTTATTCCGAATTCCGAATTCTTATGAACAAAGGGTGCTTAGGTGGCATTATGACATGGCATAAAATGATTAGGTGGCATTGAGGTGGCATTGATGTGGCGTTTATGTGGCATTATCTACGTGTAACGCCCCTGTTATATATAATGTATATATATATATATATATATATATATATATATATATATATATATATATATATATATATATATATATATATATATATATATCACGTCTTAGCACATTGGCTAATCGATATCTCAAACATACTTCATCTTCCTTCATCTTCATAATAATAATATAGCACATTGGCTATAATTGTCATCACATATATTTTTTTCTTTCTTTTTTTTTTTTTTTTTTTTTTTTAGATGACTTATTCATTTTTTTTTCTTCTGTACATCACATCTCCCCCACACTTCGCATAAGCATACACCATAAAAACACAAAGAAGAAGTTGGCCACCTTCATCTTTTTCGGAATGGCACATTCAAATAACGAAGTGTAACCAAACTATTAATCATCAAAAACAATCCAACATTCCAAGCAACTAGCAACCAACCGTTTAGACTTTGACAAGGATAAGGCAAAGATTTAAAGTGTAAAATATTTTTGCTTTTTTAATGGATGTAACAAAAGAAAGGAATGGCTCAGAGGGTGTAACTAAGGGTATCTAACACTAAAGATAAACGCTAACAAATGGGTTCATATGGGTTGTTAACTAATCAATGTGGCTAGCTAATATATCATTAGATGTAAATTGAAGGCCATTTGGTTTTATTCCTAAGGGTGCCTCTTTATCACACAAATATACTTATATCACACGAATGTGATCTTACTGCGGTCTGGTAATGATTTACAAGTACAAGTTCAAGAATAAATAAAATCACCGGCACACTCATAGCAAAAGATCCAAGCATAAAAGATGTATGCTATATATTAAATAGGCTCAAATCCTCACAATTTAGTGGAAAGGGCTATAATATGTGCTAGCAAATGTTATCAATCCCAGAATGGATTGCAATATTAATCGAGACACATCTCAAATTTTCAAAATTATAGATTTCACCAGTGGATTGATCCAGTTATTCTAATATATTATCCTAAAAGCGTGAAAACAATTAGATCACAAGGGCAAACAAGTATACAAAATTTTAAATTGGCCCAAAAATATTATAAATTTGAAAAGTAGTTTCGTTTTTTCTATTTACTCTCCCCCCACACTTAAGTTAAGCATTGTCCAAAATGTAATGAAAAGCATGTAAAAGTAGGAAAATAAATAAATAATCCTAGAGAAACGAAACTTCCCGGGCTAAGAAATCGCGATCGAACTCCATATGATAAGGTGCTAAGCAAATGCTAGCATAAGCTTATGAGATCAATCTATTTCTGATCCAAACATCTTCCTTCATCACCTGCTACAATTATTCAAACAAAAACCAAACAAACAAACAAACAAAATGCACACAATAATATATTAGCATGTAACACCCCTACACTCAAGATCTTCCAAGTTTTGAAAAGAATTTTTGCAAAAAGGGTGTACATGTTTATTTAAAATAGAAATAAGCAGACAAACAAGTAAAAGCTCGGGTTGCCTCCCGAGAAGCGCTTAATTTATTACTGAGTCATTAGCTAGACTCTTCCCCGGATTAGGATTCTTTGACGATACAGTTCAAATGGGGAATTTCAGCTCTTAAACGTTGAGGGTATGGGATCTTTGGTATGTACTTCACAAGTGACGGGGATTCTTTTGATTTGACCATGTGATAATCCCTTGTCGTTATCTTGAACGCTTGATCGATTTTATTAAAAACAGGTGGCGAATCTTTTTGATTTTTCAGAGGGTCATCAGACTTTCCACTCCTAGTGAATATGTCATTCACGTTTTCAATATGAGCTGGAGGAGGTGGGTCAGTCCTACCATTTTGTTTTGAAGAAACTGGATTTTGTGGATTAGACCACTCGTCTAGCTTTCTTTCCAATTCTCCATTCCAGTTGCATTGAGTTCCTCATTACCAACATGATTTGACAATTCATCATGTGTAAACGTCTTCTCTTTCACTAGACGTTCAGTGGCCAGGATATGCATGGTGCAATCCTCAAGGAAAGGTGACACGGTTGGTGAATTAGACATGATTGGGCTCAGGTTAGGCATAGTTGGAATGGGTTCAGTTTCATCCTCCTCGATAACTTCAACATCACACTTATCATGTTCATTTCGAATTGGTGGTGATTTGAATATTCCTCCGGCAACTTCGTATCTAGACTTGGTTTTTGTAGCGTGAGGAAGGAATGTGGTACACTGGGTTTCTTTCTCTTCCAAGTCCTGGATAATCGCTTGGTGGTTTCTTTTTCCCTGATCAATTTGAAGTTCCAATTCAACCACCTGATTCTTCATATCTTCATTCGCTTCCATCTGCCTAGCCATCATCTCATTCGTTATGTCCTCCGGTGAGGTTTTGGAATATTGTGATGGATGTGGCATTTCATCTCGGGGTCGGAAGTGAGGATGGGAATGGTTTGGGTTGTGGTTTGGATAGGAGTACGAATTTTTAGGTTTTAGGTCTTGATATCCTTCGTGATATACTTGGATGTAACTGGCTTCATGAGGTTCACACATCAGCGTGTCATCCTCCATGTAGTTTTGTGAAGCGTGGTGTCCTTCGTTGTCTCTACGATCATCTCGTATCTCCTTCAGCTCTTCTTTTATGTTCTTGAATTCATCGTCTATATGTCTGGAGAGAGCTTCCAATTTCTCCATTAATAATGAATGATCGGCATTGATGTTGCTTCCACCGGCGGAAACAACGGTTTTTGGTTTGGGCATGATTAGAGAATTTTCCGAGAAATCGAGCTTGAGTTGGACCTTGTCCTCGAGGAGTTTGAATGCTTCGTTGGGAGTATTGTAGAGGAAGATTCCTCCAGCATCGAGAATTCCTTGAGTTGGATCGTCTAAACCATGATAGAATGTTTGAATTATCGCTCCTTTGGTTAGACAGTGTCCATAACAAGTGCGAAGCATATTTTTCATTCGGAGCCAAGCATCAACGAGAGTTTCGTGATCGATTTGGTGAAAGTTGTGAATTTCGTTCAGGAGACGTTTAAACTTTGCGGGAGAAAAGTATCGGCTAATAAAAGCTTTTCTCATTTCTTCCCACGTAGTAATTGTTCCTTCATTTTATTCATTCAACCAAATCTTGGCTTCTCCGGTTAATTAGAAAGGAAAAGTCCTCAATTTAACCGCTTCCTCTTGATTTTCACCATATTGGAATAGGCTACTAATCTCAAGAAAATCAGCTACGTGTCGGTGAGGATTGGACCGGATTCTCCCATCAAATTGATTCTCGCGAATCATTTGTATGTGGGTACCCTTGATATGGAAATTGTTGGAAAGAGGGCGTTGAATAATAGCGGAACTAGGTGTTGGTGCAACGGTCCTAGTGCTTGACCACATGGGTTGGTCATCGGGATCAATGACGATTATGGTTGGGGAATCGGGTTGAGTTTCGACTTTCTCTTCGAATATGTCGATTATGACATATAGTTCCTCGATGACCGGTGGTTTCGGTTATAGTTCGGGTGATTCGATTTTTAAGGGTAAGATTGGTGTCTTATCGGGTTTACAAGTCCTCTGTTTAATTTTACGTTTAAGCTCGTAAAGTGGACTAACAAGTTGTTTACCCCAAGAGTGTGAGTTTATCCAAACCCGGAGTGATTCCCAAAATATCACAAAAAGCAAAAATAAAAACATAATGAAAACGAACATTAAGAAAAATCTTTTTGTATATATTTTTTTTAATATGATGTAAACAAAAAATAAATTATCTAATTTTAGAAAAATGCGACTATTATTTATTACTAGTTACTATGAGAAAACTTTGAAAAATAAACTAGTTATGACTTTTTCTTCCCAAAAGTTCTCGATAGCTCCATTGAACACACAAAGAAGCAGAGAAGCGGGTCAGCGCGAAGCTTATTAAAAACTAGACTTCTTTAGGGAAGCAAAGCGACCCGCCTTATACCTCTCTTACAGTTTGTTCACTATGGGTGAGCCCATTTTTTGGGAAAAAAATAATTTATAAAATAATCTACCAAACAAACAAACAAGGGGGAAAAAAATGGTTCAACCGATTGGCTTAGAATTCCAGCCGATCGGTTGGAGGGTTTCAAAAAAAGTTGGATTTGAAAAACAGATCGGATGGATGGGTTACCGATCGGATGGTCAGCTCGGAAATTTTTTTTAGTTAGGGAATCGATCGGAAGGATGGAATTCCGATCGGATGGACGGCTCAAATTTTTTTTCATAAGCAAAGGCGGCACAACTAGGGAATGATTAAAAAACATATTCAAAGCACACAAAAACACAAACAAATCCCCGGCAGCGGCGCAAAAAACTTGATGTGTCTTGCGACTACTAGTTTTAAATTTATAACACGAATTACCGGATAAAGCTAAGAACACACGGGCAAGTATGACCCTTTCATATGTAGTTAGTTTTGGTTGGTAAGCCGAGGTCGTTCACTAGGATTTGGGTGTTTTCAATTGTGAAGAATCTATGTAACAATAAGCAATAAAAATGTGGTAATTGGTTGTCACGTCCCAAAATACCATATAAGCAACAAGTAACACTAAAAATGATGATTATGTGAATTCAATAAGATTAAAAACAATACTTGTTTGGAACTAGTATCTATTTCAATGGAGTGTATGGAGTATCGGGTAGATATCAAGCAATAGCAAACAAAATCAAAAGGCATACAATTCCAATTCAATGGGTAATATCATGAAATTGCATATATCACGGTTTAGACTAACTCGCCCTTTCGGCCCTTGAATGTTATTATAAACCAATTCATTATAAACCATTTGTTAGAAATATTAGTTTTACCAATTTGTTCATAAGAACCCTTTCGACCTAAACAAGTCCATTTAACATGTTTATTCATAGTTGTCAATTATGAAATACCAAACATATATGCGCATTAACATTTGGAACAAATCATAACAAGAAGCTCTTTCGACCCTTTAATCCGGTTATGATTTATCAACAAGTTATTTAGACATGTTACAATTCAAACAAACTCATAAGCAAAGCCATAATTCTATATTGCAAAATACCAAACACTCCATATCAATATTCACATGATTCCAAACAAGTATAAATAAAACTAACCACTCATGTCAATCAAAGACATAAACTCATAAACTTTAGCATTAGAAAACATAATTAAAAGGTCTTACAATGATGTAAATAAGATTACAAATGATGTAGTAATGATGCCTCAAGCATTGGTGATGACTTCTTGATGTTTTAACCTCCAAATGATGATTTCTTGAACCTCCAAAGTTTCCAAGGATTCTATGGACGAAATTTGGCTATTGAGAGAGAGTAGTGGTGATAGGAGAGGTTTTCTCTCAAGTTGGGATTAAGTAGTGTGTCTTCAAATGATTACAAGAGCTCTATTTATACTACTCTCAAGCATATGGGTCATCAATGCTCCAACTTGGCCAACTAGTAGCCTAGAATGGACTAGAATCTCCTTGGGAAGGATCTAGAATTGATTTGAGGCTTAGAGATGAAAGAAATAACGAGGCCTCCATCCGATCGGTTGGAGTAAGTTGGCCACTTGAAAATTGTAGATCTTTCTCTTAGCTTTTCGTGGCCGCTTGAATCAACTAAATCCGAGTTCGTATGCTCAAGTTATGGCCAAAATGGTGAAGGTGTGTCGGGAACAACGAGTCTTCCATTATTTCTTCGTTTTAGCTTCTATTCTTCATTTCTTTCCTCGTTTTCCTTCTTGTGCTTTATTCTTGAGTCTTTAGACCAATAACTTGATGACTTTATCTTTTCGAATATATTCCACGAGACTCGCTTTTGTCGGGAATTCTTCGTATATGTATAAATCTTCGTTTATTGATCATTTCTTCGTCTTTTTCTTAGTTTTCTTTGTCGTGAGCTTCCATGAACCTAAAATAGAAATTATAATTCATTAAGTACCATAAGTTCATAAAAGTGATCAATATATATGCATAAAATCCACGATAACGCTCCTAAAAACATGTACAATTTGAGCGTTATCACAAGGCTTTCTACAAAAGTTAAGAGAAAATCCCAACAAACGGGCAAAGAGTGATCGTTTCACAAACAATGAATATACAAGATATACCGGAACTGATTTTATCTCACATATTCCGGCCGACCAACATGAAAACTTTGATGTTTTAACGTTTTGGAAAGCATAGGAAACAATGTTTCCCGTTCTATCCCGAATGGCTCGAGATCTACTAAGTGTACAAGCTACTTCTGTAGCTTCTGAATCCGCTTTTTCAACAAGTGGAAGTGTGTTATCAAATAGAAGAACAATGCTCACACCGGCTTCTTTAGAAATGTGTATGTGTTTGAAAGATCACTTGGACACAACCAAGCGAGTGCAACACAAATCAAGTCTTGAAAACCCCTTAGACTTCGAAGAAGAGATCTATGAGGTAGAGGTGCAAGAGGGTGCAATCGAGTTGCTTTCCGATGAAGAAATAAGACAAGATGAAGCTGCTAACGAAACTAGGTCCCTCGAATCCGATGAAGACATTTACGAGTAGCTTTTCGATTTATTATGTTTATGTATTATGTTTGATGCATTTCCTTTCATGATGTATTTCCTTTCATTTGCATTCCGATTTATTAAATAAAAGTTGAAGTTTATTCATTTTACTTTGTATAAACGGCGAAAAACGGAAAAAAAAAAAAAAAAAAAAAAAAAAAAAAAAAAAAGCTAACCGGTTAAAAGCCGGTCCCAAACCGGTCAAACCGTTTTTTGAAAATTCAAATTTGAACTTGGCGGGCAAAAAAAAAAAAAAAAACACAAACCGGTCCAAACTAGTTACGAACCGTACCTAAACCGGTTTCAACTGGTTGGGTTTTTTCCTCCCCCGATCCAATTTGTAACCGAACTGGTTAACCAACCTAATCGATTTTTTTTCGTTGACTCGAACTGGTTCGGGTTTGACCGGTCGTCAAACCGAACCAGTTAACAGAAAAATACACCTCTACACACTCCCATCTTACTTCAGTAATCTTTAAATCACCTTTACTGTCTATCCACCTTAGGCTGGATGCAGAAGCAACGATCGATCAATCGATCGTTATTGATCGTCCTTGTTGTGGTTAAGTTTTGGTGATCGATCGATTGACCAAATTTTGAGATTGAGGATCGCTTCGGTGATCGACTCCTTTCCATCTTTTTTTTTTGTTTCTTCCTATTTGACCATTGCTAAGTTAAAAAATAAATATAAATCACATATTACCATTTGAATCTAACCGTTGCAAAGTAAAAAAAAAAAAAAAAAAAATAAAAAATAAAAAAAAAAAAAAAAAAAAAAAAAAATCTTTTAAACTCACTTATAAATACACAACATAAACCTAATAAACGAGCTCATGGATCGTATCACGATTCAGTTCCAAATGATGATGCCGACGACAATAGTCTTTCGGAAGAGTTGTCACCGGCCAAACCAAAGAAACGAGCTACAAATGGTAAGAAGAATACTGTTGAGAAAGAAAGCAAGAATGATTCGTCAAATTGGACACGCAAGGAAGAGATCGCGTTGTGCAAAGCTTGGTGTGATACGTCCGAGAATAGCGAGATGGGAAACAATATCCAGGCTAAGGGATTTTGGAAGAAAGTTATTGCTTACTTTGAAAAAGAAGTTGGTACAAACAGAACGTACACCTCGATTATTACCAAGTGGAAAAATAGGATTCGTCCTAGAGTTGGTCAATTTTGTGCCATTTATGACAATGCTTTTAAGAATTATGGAAGTGGTGACAATGACCTAGGTATTTACACACGAGCGTTAGAAGAATACCAAGTGGTGTATGATCATGCTTTTACATTGGAGCATTGTTGGGAAATTTTGAAGGAGCATGAGGTTTGGAAGGATACTGAGATGCCGGCTTTTTTAAGTCCAGATGCTAGTCGAAAAAAAGCAAGGACTTCTGAAACCGGCTCGGATGTGCCTGCTTCTGAAGAGACTCGAAATGAGCGACCAATGGGTCGTGACATAGCCAAGAAAAATAAGAAGAAATCATCGGAGAGTTCCAAGTCTTCGTATATGGAAGGGGTAGCCGACAAATGGAAAACCATTAAGTCCATGGCATTGGGAAAGAAGAAGGAGCTGGCAGACGAATACTACTCGTTGAAGAAACAAGAGTGGGAGCAAAAGAAAATAGAGTTGGAAATGGAGGAAAGAAACATTCAAATTGAAGAACAAAGACTTGAATTTGACCGGCAAAAGAAACGAGATAAAGACATCTTATTCTATCTCACACCAATCGACCCATCTTTGCCCGCACTACAACGACAAAAGATGCAGGAAATCAAGGATTCAATCAAGGAACGACACAACCTAGATTATTAGTTTTTAATAAGTATTGTAACGTTTTAAATTTATTTGAATTATTATGTAACGTTTTAATTATTAATAAAATTTAAGTTTGTGTTAAAAAAAATAATACTCCCTCCATCTCAATTTATTTGTCAGGAGAGAGAAAACACAAAGTTTAATAAAAGTGGGGTCACTTTAATTTTCAACCACTAAAATAGAATATTCCTCCACTAGATTCTTTAGTTTTTACTAAATAAGAAAAGTGGACAATTAATTTGAGACATGCATAAAAGGAAATATGGACAATTAAATTGAGACGGAGGGAGTAATAAAAAAAATGGATGAAGGCTCCCGGAGAACTTAGGTGGCAGAGAAATTGGGGGGGTTGACTAATATTACTGCATCCGGCCTAAAGAAACTCACACTTATATCACTCTTCTTCCCCCACATTAAACACACAAAGATCCATCTCCCGTACAAGCAAACAATAATCTTGATCGAGCTCATGGCTTTTGATTTCTTTTAGGCGATCGAGCTCATGTCGCTCTTTCTGTCACGTGGAGTAGACCACCTTCATAATGATTAACCCAGGTTAGACATTCGTTTTGTTTGTGAATACTCGTATTATTTGATGTTTATATGATAAAACGAAGCAAGTTTTTTCTACATTCAAGTGTTTTGCCTTTGTGTATTTGGGTATATGGCATAAACTACTAGTTACAAGATGTTAACCCATTTTACAAAAACTTGTGTTGTGTAGCCTATGTTATATATAGTAATATTGATGTGGGTTAATACTCAGATCTACACATTTGAACAGAAATTTGTTTTAGAAAGAAATGGATACTTACAATTGAAGTCAAACGAGTGGATTTGAAGTCAAACGAGTGGATTAACAAATAGAAGATCGAAAAATATTAAGTTTGAGGGGACTTCAAGTTTTTATTTGGTTTAATACATTGAGAACTTTAATACATTAATTATTTGGTTTGTTTATTGTTTTATTTTTTGTGAGATTAAGTCAGATTATTCATTAGTAAACAGTTTAAAATTGGCGTGGTTACTGAAATAAGGATGATCCATCCAAAAATAAAGTTGTGTAGTTTTATAACTTTTGTATTATTTTTATAGTTTTAAAGTTGCCTTTTCAGAGATGTACAATAATATTTGGCTTGCGAACGCCTGTGATAACATCGTGGGGTTCTATGGAGCATAACTTAATGAACATCATTGCCTACATGCCTTTGAGGAGTGCCACAAAACTTTATATAGTTATGTGATCACAAACTTTGAGAGTTCGTTAAACGCCACGAAATGGTCGATTGTAATGAGGTATTTGTATGATATCTCATGAATAATATGATTATTTGGATATTTATAAAATAGTTAAACACTAATTTTTTTGTAATTGCAGAGGAATAGTTAAGGGACTTTATCATTTACACAGACTAGGTATGGTTCATGGGAATCTTAACCCATACAATATCTTGCTTACTCATGATTCAGTCCCAAGAAGAATTTCTGAGATAAGTAATAGCCAAAGTCTCACCCACGATTCTCTAGGCAAGTAACGATCTATCTCAAGCAATTCTATTATTTGTTACTGAGGGGATGTTGGAGATTGCTTATTTCTTTTAATTTTTTTGCTTACATATGCATGCTTTGTAATAATATGAAAAGTATGTAAGAATTTATTATTAAAGATTTATTATTTTATTAAGGATTACTAATCACTTACGAATTAAGCAAATCCAAACATTATTTCCCTATGTGCTAACCTTAAAGCAGCTTATAACTACCTACTTAAGTAACCTTCTCACACACCTCTAATTTTGGCTAATTTGTGAAACATATGTACATATTTTCATCCTTTCCTTTTATTTATAATAGGTTGGGACTTTCGTTGTTTGGGGGGAAGTGTTGCAGTTTTCCTTTACTCTTGGTGGACACAACTTTAATGACTCAGATCCCGATTATGATTATACGGTCCACTTGAACGGTTTGCCAAATGAACCGAGAAGGTTCGTCGAAGTTTATGATGTCATAAGGATGTTGCTAATCAACTACAACAAGTTAAGATAATGGGAAAATGAAAAAAATACTCATTTTTACCAATGTACTTCACAAAATACCCAATTATCATCAAAAAGGCCGAAATACCCACAAAATTCGCAACGTTTGCGAATTTTTGAAAATTGCTCCCTTTCTCTCATCATAGTGAATTTTATGCAGACCATACCTCATCATAGTAGGAGAGGTAAGAAATCCGGGTCTATCTATCTATCTATGTCGACATTGTAATCTATTTTCATTAATATAATTCTACAATATGTAGCTACAATAATTATGAAATCGATTACTCTTTGAAGTGATTGACAAAAAGTTTGTGTAATATCCTTGTCAACAGGCCAAACTTTTGCAATAAAACGATGAGGGAAACATGAAACTCGAATCACATGACACTTGCACAAATTTATGATATAACTTTGTGCTTTATCAGATAGATTTAGAAAACACATTAGATTAGGTGAATGTTGCTTGCTCTTCACGGATCTGCGAATAAACTGTATTGCTTAACATTGAGTACAATCAATCTAACAGCTGATATTGTCGTTGCAACCGTAAGGAGAGAAAACACGACCATGATACCCCAGTGCCAGACCTTATTCCCCATTCTTGTGGATTTCCCTTTCACCGGTTCAATGGAAAACCACAAAAATATATGTAATTATGATAATTATGTTTTTTAATATTTAGATGTTTTGTATAGTTTTACGCCTTTGATACCTTCATATAGATCATGCTTGGGAACAGAAAGCTTAAAGGGATAAGTGAAAATGATCCGAGCAAGTTTACAATATCTCCCATAAATGGGAATGCTGTAGTCACCAGTGTATTGCCCGAAAAGAGTGCTACTCGCAAGTAAATTAGGTTTCTCAGGTTTTCTCTTGAATGTATGCTTTTGTCAAGCCTTAGGAATTTAGTGTCAAGAGTCTCATGGATTGGCGCAATAAACATCTGAATTCATATGAAATTCAATTATTCAATGAGTTAGCTATTGTTTACAAGAACGATAGAGGTCACAATTTGACCCGTTTACTTATATAGGGTCAATTTGGTTGACATGTAAAACTCATCCAAAGCCTATTTATGTGCATGCAATGTCCTGTATCATTTCATACATATAAAGATATTGAACTTTTTTTTTTTTTTTTTTTTTTTTTTTTTTTTTTTTTTTTTTTTTTTAAATTTATTTTGTAATAAAATATATTTAAACGTGTAATCATATTTAGGTCATTAATTAGTTATATTCAAAAAATTATAAAAAAATATGTGCAAGTGGATCAACCAAATCCAACCAGGCCCCTTTCGACACAAATCCATTTTGACAAGTTACCAACCATTCCGACCCACCCAATCGCCTATCTTGGAACCTCTTAACGAAACTATAGAAGAATTCTTAAATGTTGAGATATTATAGACTGAACAAATGATATTGCATTTATGGTAACATTAGCCCACTTAGGTCCATTGAGATCTTCAGGAAAATAGGCCGATACGGCTAAACCATAAGCCCAGTATCCTACTATGCTCACACCATAATAGAAAAATAGGCCTACTGTATTGTAGGTACAAGGCTTTCCTCATGTTTTTTACAGCTGGTTTACGAAGAGTTGACTGCAAATTCATATACATTAATGTGAGATGCAATGTTCAACTTCTGATTCAGTAATTCAGGATATTTACCTGTAGTTCGGGTAGTATGCCACCCGTGTTACAAACAATAATGGCTGATATTGCACCAAAACCATTCATTACTTTGGAGAAGTTGCTCCCGTAGATGTCATAGTTTCGGTCTTTGTTTGATCTTCCTGTAAAACAGAAGATTAGTATACGACTTGAGCAAAATATTATGGTGATTTGAGTTATACATGATGAATTTTAACTAAAAAGCAGGAATTTCAACTCGTTTACCTATAATGTGTCAATTACAGTTATATTTTATTTTCCACAGATACAAGCATACAAGAACAGAAAAAACATTAGTAATAAGTCAAACAGGTCGAAGAGATCGAAACTGGCTGAAAGTGTACTTTTATCAACAACTGGACCTTTTTTCACCAGTACCAGAAATTACACACTTTGACTCGAAGAGATCGAAACTGGCTCAAAGTGTACTTTTATCAACAACTGGACCTTTTTTCACCAGTACCAGAAATTACACACTTTGACTCGTTACTTAGCTCGCTCATTGTTCCACCTCTTAGAGTTTATAGTAGTTTCCATTGGACGTTTGTTATAGAGACCACCTACCTTCTAAAACTGCATACAATTCAAAATCTGACTTCATATATGACATAAACATAACACTTACCATCTCTGACTACTATCACCAGAAGAATCGCAATGTAAGTGAAGGTAAGAACTACTGATATTCCTAACCACCTTCTCATTGATGACACCGTAGGAACGAAAAATGCAAAAACAAAGTATGATGCACCAGTGATCACTATATAAATCTGGAGTCTCAATGGCGAATCACTAAATTCCGAATTGATTTCCTAAATCCAATAGTTACTTTCAGGTTTAACCGTATTGCGGTTAAAAGTATTGATAATAAGTAATATCTTAAGAGCCCTTCCTCCAAGAAGTAAGATGCCCATGTTCCCAAGAAGAAGGATTGTAAACTGGAGAACCCATGTTAAATAATACATTTTTCGCCCTTCATTGTTAATAAAATACAAAGATTATTAAGGTATTGAATTCAATCAAAGATGACAATTTCGACCTATTAACTTATAACTCGGCTGACTTGGTTTATGTTTTATTTCAACCGGGTCAAATAAAAAGCTTACATAAAGGAAATGCGTCACACGGGTTGAAGTTTCTTACTGTTTTTTTTTTTTTTTTTTTTTTTTTTTTTTTTTTTTTTTTTTTAATGAATACTACCTCCTAACTCATTTTATTTAAAAAGTTAGATTTCTATTCAATAATTATATTTTTCTAATTATAATTCACACATTAGTAAATGGTGATAAAGTGTTTGTATATCAACCCGGCCTGGCTTGTTTTCACAAATACTAAAAGTGGCCATGTAGTTTCAACCTGGCTAGGCCTATTTCGACCATCCTAAAAATGAGTTTTAGGTTTAGATCACACAATAATTGAAAATAACTGACCAAAAAGATGGCCCATAAGATCTCTGTATCTAATAAAACGCCGTCCATCAATAAAATGAAATTCGGCCAAGAGCCAGTTAGCATAAGCGGTAACAAGCCCAACAAGTATTAAGCTAGTGATACCCCATGTTCATCCTAAAGGAACCAACACCAGGTTTGAAAAGCTTAGTATGTATCCACAGTTAAAACTTGTTACTAGCAGCAAACCAAGTTGTCCCCATGAGTCTGCAAAAAACAAAGGAACAACGATTATTTGTTATGTTTTTCCAAGATGCTACAACAACTATTTGATTATCTTTTAACAAAATTTATATTATTAAAATTGTAGCATTTCAATATTAAAAAAAGTTTATGAATTGTAGCACGTTAATGAAATGAAGTGAAAGACTTATGACCAACAATGTTGACGTATATGGTCTGATATACCTGATCCGTCAGGACACTCGATGAAGGGTATAGGATGGATGACACATGATGGACGAATGACATGGACGGACGACTTGGACGGACGACATGGACAAAGGACACACGATGAAGGGCGCGTCCAGACGAAGACCGGAGGGAAGACACATCGCATTGACCACTAGGTAATATGTCCCCTATTGATGTGACAATACCTGAAATTCAGATAACTCGTAAAATGACCAAATTACCCCTGATAACATAAAACCTAATTAAATAACTTATAAAATTCTGAAACAATTCCAAAACTTCTGAAATCGAACTATATCTTAAACAAACTAATTTCTGGGACAATGTTACATCATTTTCAATGTTCAAAAATTAACATACACATTTATTTATTAAATTCCGAAAATACATAATTAAAGTAAAATAATTAAATCATTTATATTAAATAATATGTAAAAAAAAATTAAGGAAGGGTTATATAAAATCAACCCAAATAAATAATTGATCCTAATATCCGAATTTCCTGATCCTTGCCCCCCTAGGTCGGTCTCTCATGTTATAATCAAATCTTATTTCTTTTTCCACAACAAAACCTAATCGCAAAATCAAAGAAAAAAACCCTAGCGCATAAACAAAAATCGACCAAATCATCTTCACAATTTCTGAACGTGAACAAGTAATTTTCTGGGGTCCTTGGAGGTGCAAGAAAGCCAGGAAAAATAAGGGTTGGTGTGTGTTTTCATTGGTTCGTTCGTGGTTCTTTATTTCTTGTCGAATTGCCATACGCAAGGTAAATAATTCATACGCCTAAACCACACGTTCTAAAATTGATATAGCAATTTTCCTGTGATCTCTACATTTTATATAACTCATATAAATTATATTAATCGAATCATGCATGCTAATCTATGCGTATGAAAATATAATGATCATAAAACACGTAAATCACAAAAATATGTAATCCGAATTTCTGGGCATGATAACTATTTTATTTAGACCTCATATGATGTATTAGACCTGGGAAAAATGATAGATCGATTTATGGTAGCCTAAATCATGTCGTGGTAATTTTGATGTCTAAAACGTACGTAAAAATCAAATATATGTTAAACGATTTTTTTGGGCATGCTATTTATTTTTCGTGGGCTCTTTATAAGTCATATGATCTGGTAAAAATATGAGTTTGATTTTTGGAAGCCTAGATTTAACGTGGTGAATTATTGTTAAAACCGGATTTCATGAAAACAAAGAAATCAAATAAAATACAAATTAGGGTTACTAGGGTTAGGTTTCTTGGGTGAAATTCTGATCATTAAATGTGTTTTAAGGATGAATTAATGATGGTGCAATGATTGGTAAATAGTAGGGTTTGTAATTGTTTCTAAAAAGTCTAGCCGATTTACAATAAAAAGTATAAGGACCTGTTTTGTCAACTTTGAAACTTCTGGGATATTTTTGTAATGTCTTATACATCTGTAAGAATGTGGGAAAAATATAACTTTGGGGTCCTAAGAGTAAATATTGCAATATAATGAATTAAATGGATATTAAAGGGTACGAATGGAAATTTAATAAAAGAGAGGGACCAAAAGTGTAAATCTGAAATCTTGAGGTTATTTTGAGTAAATACTGATATAAAAAGGTTATTGTGTAATTTTGAGGATTTATGGGTTAAATATGTAATGGTTGTTAAATTATGATTTAATATATATATTTTGTAAACTTAAAGGACTAAATATGTAAATTCTGAATTCTGAGGGGTCTAATCTGTAATGTACTAACTTCTGATGGTATATTCTGTAATTATGAAATATAATATGCTTGGTTGGTAATTATGGATATTGTAGGGTTTAAATTGTAAAACATGTAATTATAAGGTTGGTTTTGGAAATTATGTAACTAAAGGAGTGTAATCTGTAAATTGTGAAACTTAAGGGAATAAAATGTAATTCTGAATAAAATGAGTGTATAATTCTGTAACTTGAAGTATTTTCACAAATGACTTTGGAAATTAATGAAGTAACATTTAAAACCCTAAACTTTGTATAATTGTCATAGTTAACCCTAAACTTCTGTAACTTGATAAAATATACTGTTATCCCATAATAATCTTTGAATCAGGGTTAAACCTAATCTGAAATAATAATATCTGTTAATTCTGGAAACCTGTTAATTATGGGAACTTACTAAATCTGGAAAGTTACTAAAAATAGAAAGTACATAAAATGAAGAGATAAACTAAAAGGAATAATCTGAATAAGAAACTTTAGTAATTCTGTCTTCCTCTTCCTTAGGTGTGAAGAAGGAGAAGTCCTGATCATTGTTCTGTGTTTGTTTGCTTTTCTGCTGTGCTAATAAGGTACAGATATTCTGCCCTTTTCAGTAAGGGTTTTTCATCCCCTTTTCTTTCAGTTTTCATTTTCTTTATTAGGATTTCCGATACCACTGCTATGTTCCCTTCTGTTGTGAATCTTTGTTGTGATCTGTTTGTCTTGAACCTTTTGTTTGAACCTCTGCTATGATTCTTTTATTCTGAACCTTTTTCCTGAACTCTGATTGTAAACTTGTTTGTGAACCTTTGATGTGTTTCTTCTGTTCTGAACCTTTCTTGAACCTTTGTGTTTTGATCTCTTGTTCTGAACCCTGAATTTGTGAATCTTGATTGAATCTGATCTGTGAACCTTGTTCTGAACCTTAACCTGATATATCTGTTGTAAACTTTGATTTGATTTTTGGTATAAACCTTAACCTGTTAAATCCTTATCTGAACCTAATTGATTTTGAACCTTTATTAAACTACATATGAAACTGTTTAAGAAAAGCTATTTTAAAAAGGAAGCGATACCACTTGGAATGGAAGTTACTAAACGTTTTGGAAGACCATTTTTATGAAAACCATTTTGTAAGATCATTTAAATGAAAACCATTATTAAAGGATTGATTAAATGAACTCTTGACAGGAACTTCTGAAATGGATTATTGCTATAAACTTGTAATTCTTAACCTTTGATATACTCTTTTGGACTATTGGAAATAAACCTTTTAATCTGAACTTGAGCTTTGATATTAAACTTAATCTGATAAACTCTGATTTAAACCTTATTATCTTATTCTGAATTGTTGACATGACCCTTCTGCCATGAACCCTTAGATATGACTCTGTTTGTTATATGACATCTGACCTTGACCACAGTCTGATATCCGAGCCAATCACTAGGCATGAGGGTTTCATGTCCATGTCATTGATGCACCGATGGCACGACTCTAGGGCAGGAGAGTGATGACCTGTCCCGTCCCTGATTTTATCTGTTATGTAGGAGAAGAATCTGGCCTACTGGGGCGCATGGATGCATCCTAGTTCTGATCTGATTTCTGTTATCTGTTATTATGTTATCTGTTATATATATCTCTGGTGACTGATGGTGTGTGCGATACACGTCTTTCACATTATCTGGGAGCTGATCACTCCAATTGATACATGAGGTCACCCCTCATATTATCTGTTACTTGAGAGGCATCCCCTCTGGATTATTATATGATTAATCTGTTATGATATTATCTGTTATCTCTGGGCTCGTGATGGATTTCTGTATTTCCCTAAACCTGGTTTGTACATTATTCCTTTCTCATTCTTTTCTTTTACCCTTACTCCTTTCCTATTCTTTCACTTTGATTCTGTATCTGTATAATCTGTATTTCTGATTTGTTTCTGTATTGTTATCTGTTATTGTTTCTGTCATCTATATATCTGTTCACTGAGCTCTCATAGCTCAGCCGCATTTCTTTTCCTGCGGCAGGTTTTAGTAGGATGCTGGGAATGAGTGAGAGTGTACCTCTGGACTTAGAAGGCTTGGTAGCTATTCTGGATTAGAATTGGATGGAAGATATTATGTTTTAGAATTAGTTTTGAAAGTTTTCGTTGTAACCTTGTAGATTCAGTATTTCATTTGTAAACCTTTGAGATTTTTGTATTACTGTAGATGTATGCTCTGTTTTGATCTGATATGAATCCATTGTTGTGATATCTTTACCCTTGTCGGGTTGGGGTGTTACATCGCATTGACCACTAGGTAATATGTCCCCTATTGATGTGACCACACGTGTACCTACTACCTAGGTTTTAAGGGGATATGTTCCTATGATCACATCATCTACAGTAACTCAGGTACTATATATACACCATCCTTGGTGGTTGTATATACATTGCACACCTCCTACCTCTTCTACTTCCACTTTCTAGAATTATGTACATCCCTCTATATAGAGCTCGCAATTTCTGACACGGACCTGTTAATACGACACGACACGACCTGGTCTTAACAGATTTCGTGTTTGGCCTTAACAGGTTTCGTGTCTTAACAGGTCCGGATCTGTTAAGACACAAATAAAATTCGTGTCTTAACAAATTCGTGTCTTAACAAATCCAGACCTGTTAAGACACGATAAGACATGAATATATATATGTACTAAATGAAACCTGCTAAGAAACCTGCTAAGGAACCTGTTAAGACACGATAAGACCTGTTAATAGGTCTCTTACCAGGTTTCTTATCGTATCTTAACAGGTTTCGTGTCTTTAACATGTTCCTGTTCCTTAGCAGGTTCCTTAACAGGTTCACTGGTTTAGATTTAGGATTTTTGTTAATAAGTCTCTTATCAGGTTTCTTATCGTGTAACCTGTTAAATTTCATGTCGTGTTCGTGTTTGGAAAATTTGACACGATTAGTTATCGTGTCGTGTTCGTGTTTGGCCTTAACAGGTTCGTGTCTTATCGTGTTCGTGTCGTGTCGTGTCGGTCGAGTCGGACCAGTATGCCAGCTCTACCTCCATACTTATAGTAGGGCACTGATTTGACCATCGGAGGGTGGTCTATGGACTCCTTCTAACAGGTTCTTTCATGATTGCAGCACACTTCAACGCTCGGGAATGAGGATGGACGTCAAGTGGAAGCCGTCAAGATCTACCCAACACAATTATGCTTCAACAAACAACTACATTCAACTCTTCAAACTACCCTGTTGAGTGTGAGTTATTTCTTCATCAAGTGAAAGCCCCACACCCTTATTATATTGTTACTACCCTAGCTAAAACACATTATCCACACTAGCTCGATTTTCACCGGCAAATAAGTGATAGGTAAATTTTGGAAATTTTGTTGAAGTTTAATCCTTTCACTCGGGTGTGTATGGTAGAGAGAAATGGTGGAAAAGAATTGACATTGATGGCAGTTCTCATGTTTGATAGGTCAAGGAAATAAAAAGGGGCATAGATTCAATTTACGGAGAATTACTCTCTTAGTATTTTTAACTCCTCCCAAATCCTCTCATTTGGTAAAGAAAATCAATTGATTAATTTTTATAAAAATAACTAAAAAATAGATGACAACATTTGACACAAATCTTCATAAGTAAATAAAAGGGACCCCCACCCCCAAGTCCCCAACTTGAACCCTGTCCAACCAAATTTTTTTTCCAGATCTTGTCTCGAATAATTATAACCTTCGTCTACCTCTCATATTGTCATAATTGTTTGCTTCTCATTATCTATAACCAAATAAATTGCACAATTGATCCATCATCGTGGTTTTGGCATCTTTCAATTTTTAGGTATTTTCTTAAAATTGAAACTTATGTTTTTCTTTTTGTGAAATTGAAGCCAAATTTGAAATGAATTGTTTCAAAATAATTAATAATTGTTTAGTTATTAATTATGGGCGGAGGCAATGGGGGACTAGTGGGTGCTAGGCCTCCCCCACCTAGCCCAATAAGTCCATTATAATATAGCCCAAAAGCCCAATATTTTAAGAATAGTAACAATTGGCCCCTATCAATATTACCGATTCAATATTTCATTTTTGGATAACAAAATTGTAACTGCTTAAACTCAATAGTCAAGAGGAAGACGAATGTAACAAGTGAATGAACCGATCAAAAGAATTGTTTTTATGATAAGGTATTAAATGCTTTTATTGATTTGTTCTTTCATTAATGATCACAATTACTTATTCACTTCTTTGTATCTTTGTGTCTTAAATTCTTTGAAATATTGAATTTTGATTTAATCGATAGTTTTCGTTCTTTCATTAATGATCATTTCATTAACTTGATAACTACTAGACGAATACCCGTGCATAGCAACGAGATTTTATAGCGACATATCGTTTTGTGTTAAAAAAAAGTTTATGGGTTATAAACGAAAAATAATAAAAGTTAGAAGATTTGGTGACTAAACATAATGTTTTGAAACCCGGTTCGACCCGGGTGGTTCAACCATTCCGATCGAAAAATGGGTCGATTTAAACCGAGTCAACCCAATGGGTTGGGTCGAAAACGGGTCAACCCGCCGGGTTTGAAGCGTCCCGAGTCAACCCGGTTTTCGATATGTATTAATAGTTTCCTTTTAAAATATATGTTTTCAACATTTTCTTTTTTAGTTTCAACTTTTCACTATTCACTTTTTACTTTTTGGTTTTTCCTTTATATATAGTATAGGAGGGTACCCGCGCGTTGCGGCGGCTGGTACCCTGTGACGATTAACTGGAGAAATAGATCTCGATGAGACCTGATTCACCAGTTTGTATCGGTTTCTACGGGTCCTCTCTGGTTCGTTTTTGGATGGCTTTTATTGGTTAGCCGAACTGGTGGCGACACTGGTTCTCGGTTGAACACGTTGGTCCGGTCCGGTTTGATATTCAATTTCTTGTTAGCTTGTATGAATCTTTGTGTGTTTTATTAATTTGTATAATGTGTATAATAACATGTACTTTTCATTTTAGGGTGTTTTAAAAATAACATTAATTAGTGTATTTAATTATTTTATATTTTGGATTATGTTGTAGCTTGTTTAAATTATACATTGTGAAAATTTTATTGTAATTTTTAGTAAGAGGTGTTTTAATTGGTTGTTTTTAATTTGGTAGATATGCTTTTAATTGGTTGTATAATGTGAATAAATTATTATACTTTTAAGTAATGAGATGTTTTAATAAAAGTATTAATTACACTATACATTTCTCCCACCTTTGACTTTCAACATTTCACTTTTCAAGGTTTGACCGTTTTTCTTTTATATGTACTATCGATATAGATAAAAAGAGACCTTTTCAGATCTAACAAAAACACAAATTAGTCAACCATGAATTTCTAGACCTAACAAAGAAAGAAATTCGGCTGCGTTTAATAAAAAATATGGAGTATAAACTTTAGATATACAAAGTACATCTATATGATTCGCAACCATTAGCCCCGAAAAGCATCACTGGTGAAAAAAACTTAAATATACAATGAATCAAAACATCATTATCAACAAAACAGACCCAAGATTACAAACTCAAAAACAATGTAAACATTAAAGGCTTCAAGCAAGAAACCTTTAAATCTAACCAAACTGGCACAAACATTTAGATCTTACATAAAAGTAAAATGGTTGTGTCGTATGGCAGATCCAAACATATATAAACAGATGCAAACATTGTTAGCCTTTAACACCCACAACAAATCCAAAGACGCACACAAAACAAACCTCAGCCACACCAAAAAATGACAACCCCACCCACCTTAGCTCATCATTGTCACACACCCATCACCATCGTCACACGCCATAGATGGCGGCAGCGAAGGGACCGGCGGCATCAAAGAGGCTGGCGGTGCGTCTTTATTTTTTGGCCTGCGAAGAGTTGGGAGAGAGCTCAGAGGTTTTGCTTATGTGTTTTGTTAAGTTAGAGTTGTGAAATATATAAAGGGGTGATTGAAAAGGCAGTCAACCATTCCGTTAATAGGTATAAAGGGGTGATTAAAAGTCTCATTTATTAGTTTCTGTTATATGTAAGTTTACAGGCCATATACTTCTAATACTATGTCCAGCAATATGAAGCTGTATATGCGTTTCAAGAAGGTGGAATAGGAAGGTTTATTTTCCAAAACCTGTAGTGTTTTCGAATAGGAAGGTGTAGTTTCCTAAACCTGTAGTGTTTCCATCAATAGTTTTAACAATTTAATTGATAAAACGTGTAGTGTTTTAGTTGACCATTTTTCAACAATCAACTTTTCAATTTGACGATAGAGCCTTTATAAGTAGTTAAGATACTCTTTAAACTATTTCAGACGCATGGCTTTTTTTAAAAAGTCTTACTTTCCTTTGAATGTTCAATATCAAAATACTTTCCTTTCAATGACACCATTTAATGTTTTAATACGCATGGCTGTCTAATTACGCATGTAGTTAAGATTGACAAGGGCAAAATGAGGATTGACCCAAAATTCAGTTTTCCACTTTTCACTTGACCCTTTTTCCATTATAAGTAGTTAAGATAAAGTATTAATTGTAGCCTTGAATGATTATTAATTTATCACTTGTTGTATGCTTGATAACGTATTTTCCTTTAAGAATTATTAATGATCATATTAAGTATTAACTCATAAGATAAATAAAATAGAGCAAACTATTTGATTCGATTAAATGCAAAGTCAAAAGGCAAAGTGATTGTAAGAGAAGAGATATGATAGAAACTAATTGTTGCCACACATTTACTTTACAACGATGATGAAGTGTTAGAAATATTTGTAACAAAGTTATATGTTGTTCACTTGCTAAGTTGTTGTACACATTTACATTTGAAAAATAATGTAGCAAACAAGCTACAAACTTTTGTGTGTGTGTTCAAAGTTATGGATATTGTCATATTGACTTGTTGTTTACTTCTCATGCAAAAGTTTTATGATTTTAGGTCGACCCATGAGCAAAGAGAAGACAATTGATTTTTTTTACAAGCAAATAAAATATGTCGTTCTTGACCCTGGAATTTAAACCCAAACCCAAACACAAACACAATCTCAAACTCAAAAACAAGCTCAACCTCAAACTCATACTGAAACTAATGGTGATAATGTTATGGGAAGAGTCACTCGGAGAGTTGAACCCGAAACAATTGCTACATCGAATTCAAGTGAGGTCAAATTAGATTCTTTGATTAGTGTTCCAGGAGTGCGGCCTCCAATATTGAGATATCCAAGTAACTTGCATATTTTCATGCTTTGATATATTAGTTAGAATTATATTGTTATCATTCTATAATTTTATATCGGCCTCCCTTAATTTGAAATCCTGGCTTCGCCCCTGATGTATCTTGACTCAATTTTGAGATTCACAAGTTTCTGCTGGTGAGTTGGAGTCAAATTCATAAAACTTTTGGAAAATTTGTTTATGACTTTATGTATTGTTCCTGCTCATAAGTTGCTGGAATTTGTTCTCAGTTACAAATTTATTGTTCCGGGTAATAAAATTATCTTTCATGTGACAAACAAATAAATAAATTTTATACTTCTTTTTATTTCCCAAATCAATTTCTCATTCCAACCAAACGTTTACTTCACTCAACAACACTCCCATCTTACTTCACTCATCTTTAAATCACCTTTATTGTCTATCCACCTTAAGAAACACACACTTATATCACTCTTCTTCCCCCACATTAAACACACAAAGGCCCATCTCTCTTACAAGCAAACACTACTCTTGATCGAGCTCATGGCTTTTGATTTCTTACAGGCATCGAGCTCATGTCGCTCTTTCGGTCCCGTGGACTAGACTACCTTTATAATGATTAACACAGGTTAGACATTCATTTTGTTTGTGAATACTCGCATTATTTGATGTTTATATAATAAAACAAAGCAAGTTTTTTTCTACATAAGTGTTTTGCCTTTGTGTATTTGGGTATATGGCATAAACTACTCGTTACAAGATGTTAACCCAATTTACAAAAACTTGTGTTGTGTAGTCTATGTTATATATAGATTTGTTAAAATATTCAGATCTACACATTTGAACAGATAATATTGTTTTAGAAAGAAAAGGATACTTACGTTTTAAAGAAATGGATACTTACAATTGAAGATAAATGAGTGGATTAATATCTTACTTACTCATGATTCTGTCCCAAGATTTTCTGGGATGAGTAACAGAAAAAGTCTCACCCACGATTCTCTAGGCAAGTATCTATCTCAAGCAATTCTAATATTTGTTACTCAGGAGGTGTTGGTAATCAGTCCCTCCCTCGGCAAGAACGCTACGTGGTTCAGTAACTACGTTGGCGAGCTGATTAGGGAGATGTCGTTGTACTATCCCTCCTGGTACGATATCGAAGGGGAGAAGAAGGCGCACGTCATGGTCCGACTCGAGGTCAGTTATTTCATTTTCCTTTTATATTGTTATGTTATCGTGTTAATTTATTTAAATGTGCATATTTATTTAAATTTGTTTATTTATTTATATCTCTATATTTAATTATTTGAATATGTACATTTATTTAAATTTGTTGTATTGAGAGGTTGGAATAAAGAGGTGAAGAGTAAGAGGCCAGATTGTCGGTTTCGGGATAAGCTTAAAAATGTTAAGTTAGAATTAAAGGAGTGGAGTACGAAGAGGTTTGGTGGAATAAATGAGAAAATAAATGAATATAGCAGGGAAGCCATGGGATGGGAACTAGAAGCAGAGTCGAGGGCCCTTGATGATGAAGAAAGACTCAAGTGGTTGGAAGCAAGGTGTTTGTGGATCGATAAAGAGAGGGAAAAGATTTACATGCTTAGACAAAAGGCAAGAGTGAGATGGGACATAAACGGGGATGAGAATTCCAAATTCTTTCATTCTTTTTTGAAGAGGATGAATAATAAGAATAATATTAGAAGGTTAATGGTTGATGGTTTATGGTGCGAAGACCCTAATAAAATTAAAGAAGAGACGTATAGGTTTTATAAGTCTATATTTTCGGAACAAGTAGGTTCAAGACCTCAACTATCTTGTAATGGTTTAGCTCAGCTCTCAAGTGATGACGCAAACATGCTGGAAAAACCGGTTGATGAGAAAGAGGTATGGGAAGCTGTTAATAGTTGTGGTGGGGATAAGGCTCCAAGACCGGATGGGTTTAATTTTACCTATATAAAAAGGTTTTGGGATGTTTTTAAAAAGGATCTGATAGATGCGATAAAATGGTTTTGGGATAGGGAGGAAATTTCAAGGGGTTGTAATTCATCATTTGTCGCATTGTTACCTAAGTTGGCGGATCCAATTGGTCTCGGTGAGTATAGACCAATTAGTTTAATAGGTTGCTATTACAAAATTATAGCGAAGATCTGAGAGAATAAAATTGGTGATTGGGAAACTTATAAGTGAGGTTCAGAATGCTTTTATTGGTGACCGGTTTATTTTAGACGGCATCTTAATAGCAAATGAGACGGTTGATTTTATGAAGAAAAATAAAATAAAGGGTTTGATTTTTAAAGTAGATTTTGAAAAGGCATACTATAGTATTAATTGGAGATATTTATGCAATATTCTAAAAAGCATGGGTTTCGGAGAAAAGTGGTGTTCGTGGATTGACGCTTGCTTAAAGTCATCTTCAATGTGGGTTCTGGTTAATGGGTCCCCGACAATCGAATTTGGTTTAGAGCGTGGTGTTAGGCAAGGTGACCCATTGTCGCCATTCTTGTTCATTCTCGCGGCAGAAGGGTTGAATTCAATGATTAAAGAGGCGGTTGAAAAAGGAATCTTTAAAGGAATTAATGTCGGATCTGAGAGAGTGGTTGTTTCACACTTACAATATGCCGACGACACAATCTTCTTTGGTGAATGGGTTAAAGAAAATGCAAAGAATCTAATGTGTATCTTGAAGTGTTTTGAGAGGGTGTCAGGTCTCAAGGTAAACCTTGTCAAGAGTAGATTGTATGGTGTTGGGGTAAATTCGAGTGAAGTGAGCAATATGGCGAGTTGGATGCAATGTAGCGTGGGTGAATTCCCGTTTACATATTTGGGACTTCCAATTGGGGATTGTATGCGTCGGGAAAGTGCATGGAGAAATGTGGTTGAGAAATTCAAAAAAATATTATCCGACTGGAAAGCAAAAACGATGTCCTTTGGGGGACGATTGACACTGGTTAAATCGGTTCTAAGAAGTTTGCCATTGTATTATTTTTCATTGTTCCGTGTGCCTTTATGTGTGATAAAAAATGTAACACCCCAACCCGGCAAGGGTAGAAGTGTCACGCAAATGGTGACATATCAAAGGCAAGCATAACATACGACTTACATAATACAAATGGTTTACAAAGTTTACAAAGGAAAATATACCAAATCTACGTGGTCATACATAAATGAATACTAAAACTAAGGTATCGTCTTCAAAAGCTAATCTCTCATCCCAAAGCAAACCCAAACTCCTGGCTTCCTACTAAAAACCTGCCGCAGGAAAAGAAATGCGGCTGAGCTTAAAAAGCCCAGTGAACAGATATATATAATAAACGGAAACCAAAATCAAATGGAAATGAACAGACATATCATAATGAATGAGATATAGGAAAAAGGAAACAAAGAGTAAGGTTTAGGACAGTCATCCACCACGAGCCCATATCATAACATATCACATATCATATCATATCTTCATAATCATATAGAGGGGAGACCTCTCAGATAATCAGATAATATGAGGGGTGTCCTCATTCTTCAAATGGAGTAGCTAGCTCCCATATTTTGTGAAAGGAGTGGATTGCACCCAGCCCCAGTCACCATATCATATCATATCAAAACATATCATATCAGAACATATCTAGGATGCATCCATTCGCCCCCAAACAAATCATATTGGCCATATCAAATCATATCATAGTGAGCTCATATCATATCATAATGGGGACGGTGTAACCAAATCACTAGGGCTACACACTAGTCATGCCATTGGTGCATCAATGACACGGCCATGTTACCTTCATGGCTAGGAAACATATTTTGGCTCGTAGTATCAAACTGGGAGTCAAAGGTCCAGGTCATAGGTTCATATCATAATCAGAGTGTCACATCGGAAAGGTCATATCAGAAGGTTCATATCAGAAGACCAATTATCCCAGGTCAATATCCAAAAGGGTCAAAGTATCAGATGGTCAAATCTTCAAAAGGTTCAATATCAAAAGTATTTTTCAAAAGGTTTTCTCTTAAGGTTCATTTAAAACAATCCTTCAAAATAGTTTTCATAAATGGTCTTTCAAATAGTTTTCATAAAACGATCTTCAAAAATATTTTTCTTAAAGTCAATATATCATGTTTGAAAAACCCTTTCGAAATACTTTACTTAAAACATTTCCATCTCATATCAAAAAAGGTCTTCATATCATAGGTCCAAAATCAGAGATCAAAGGTCGAAGCAAAGGTGTCATAGCAAAGGATCGTAACCGGGTATCAAATCAGAGATTTAACAGATCGGAGAAGAATCATAGGAAACCTTACAGAGAAGGTCAGAATATCTGTACCTTATGACGAAAACACAAACAGAAACAAAGCACAGAAATGGAAACGGCTCAGGATCTCTCCTTCTTCACACCTAAAGGAATGTGGAAGAGTATTACTATAGGTTTACACTAACTTTCCATTTTAAGTAAGTTTCCATATTTGGTAAGTTTCCAAAATTAGTAAGTTTCCACTTTTAGAAAGTTTCCATTTAGAAAGTTGGAGCAACGTACTTAGTTAAATCATTATTACAGAAATTTGGGTATCTTTTATTACATTCACATAATAGGTCCTTAAGAATTCACAAATTACACTTTTCACCCTTTAGTTTCAAAAGTTGCACTTTAACCCTTCAATTGTTCATAGTTACACTTTAGCCCCTTTATTTATCAAAGTTTCACAATGGTCACTCATTTTATCGTATTACATGAATGTATCCTCAATTTTACAGAATTTACACAATAGGTCCCTCTAGTTTACAAAGTTACATATTTAGTCATTTAATTTACAATTTCAACTTTATCTTATTAATAATTACATATTAACCCATTAAATCACCAAATTAACACATAACCCCCTGAGTATATTATATTACTCAAAACAGCACTAACTTTCCATAAATTACAAGTTTAGTCCCTCCATTTAATTACGTTATAGTTCGAACCAATATTAAACCCTAAAAACATTTTAATCCTGTAAGATACAAAAATGATACTAGACCCCCTCCTTTTATATTTTATACAGTAATTACATGTCCCAAAATAAGTTTTAAAAATGACCCAAGAGTTTTAAAAGTTACAAAACGCCCCCTACACATTTTAAAACAACTCGTTTACACTTTTATTAACCAAAACCCTAACCCTAAAAATACAATTCATTACCCAATAATTATACTATCATTACACATCATTTAATATGATCAAAACAAGCCCCAAATCCTCAAACCCTAATTTATACGATTTTATATTCTTTTTCTTTTTAATTTCCTTTAAATCGGTAAACTAATTAAATCCCAAAATAATTCGATTAGGCCCCAATAATTCGAAGTAATATTTTTCTCAGATTATTATGATCATGTAGAGTCCAAATAAAATAAATAATAAGCCCCAAAAATTCGGATTCAACTATTTTGGATTTAAACACGATTTTAAGATTTAATTCCCAATTAATTCGTAGATCATGCATGGTATGTTATAATCATTTTATTTGATGTTCTAAATACATATAGGATCTGAGAAAAATACCACAAAGAGATTCGAACGTGTAGAATGGGTTGGAGGATTTATCTTGTACGCGTATAGCCAAAACGCCCAAAAAATCACCACGGCTTCAAAAATGATCTAAAAATCTTGAAACCAATTTTCACGTGTCACATATGATGTGAGGAACACAATAAAAATAAGAAACGAATTTATCCAAGATCGAATGAATCAAAGTGGAATTTTTACCTTTCGGTTTGAATTAAACAAGAATTTTCGAAAGCCCTTGAATCCGGCCACCACAATTCGAAGTAGTATTTTTCCAGGCCTCAATTGATGCTCAAGAACACACGAAAAATATTCTCACACCTCCAGGAAGTCGCACGAATTATTGGTGATTATTTCTAGGGTTTATGGAGTTTCGGTTTTTGTTTTTTTTGTAAAGGAAAATGATTTGGTCATTTGGATAGTGATTAGGCCTAATATTAGGAGGAGGGGGATCAAGATGGAGTGGCCTAATCAATGCATAGATCAATCACCATTTATTTGGCATTAATTCCCATTTATTTGTAAGTTAAATATACTTAAATAACTTTTAAAATTAAATAAATGTATACTTAATTATTTTTGAACTTGTTTATGTGCAATAATAATTTTTATAGCTTGCACAAATATTTATTGATACTCTCTAATTATTTCATGTCATACTTTGGTACATTTCATAATTTTTGGAATTAATTTATAAGTTATATAAGCCTTTATTTAATTTTCAAGTTGTAGGGGCATTTTGGTCATTTTACATATTTTAGATTTTTAGGGTTTTACAACTCTTCCCCTCTAAACGAAAAATTTCGTCCTCGAAATTTGCAAAGAATCAGAAGTGAAAGGATCGAAAACAAAATAAGAACGTACTAGATCAGAATGCGGATAACTAGCTCGTATTAATTCCTCGGTTTCCCAGGTAGCTTCCCGCTCTGGGTGGTTCTTCCAAAGAATCTTTGCGAACGGAGATGAAACGAAACAGAAGACACAACGGACAGCGAACGGAAATATAAAAAGACTTGTTTCTCATGACTCTTCATTGCCGATCCAAAAGTAACTTCAGTTCCCAGAATTGACATATCATACGGAATTCAGATTGCAAGGATCATATTCAAACATGACGAATGGTTATCATATTCTCTTAGAAGAGATACAAGGATACGCAAGATTGTGACGGATATGCCGTCCATAGCATTCGATTAGACAAATCAGATGAGATCGTACAGAAAATAAATTGTAGGTGATATCAAATGGAAGAAACTTATAGCAGAACTTAAGATTCTTATCGAAATTACAAAGGTCAACAACCGTGTACCGAGAATCCAAACGTATCAAATCGTATAACGGCGAAACAGATTAAGCGTATAGGTGGAACGAACCTAAATCTTACAAATGCAAAAATTCTCACATCTCTAATCAAAATTCTAAGGTTTCTAAAGTACTCCTCGAAATATCCTATGAACACAATGAGGGTACGTCATATGACGTAAGTATTATCACGTTCGCGAACCGTCATAATACCAGCATCATATGAGTATACCATCATGATGGTCATACTTTATCTCAAGTCGCGAACAGAACTACTTATCTTAACCACCTATCAGTCTTTCTACCTCCTAAGGTTGGTCCAAAACAAACATCACTACGGATTCTAAATCGGAGGAATTTGAACGTACAAATAGCGTAACGAAATGTGTACACCTCAAAATGAAACTCGTCGTCGAGACGTTAGGTCTTCCACAATTCATCATCCTTCTCATAACGAACCAACGTCCAACACATGCATAATGAACATCGAACGGAATTTCTAATAGGGAAAAAGGCTCATTCAAGATCTTATCGAAAGGTAACGGAAACTTGAGTGGTCTAAGCGGAAATGAATTACCTCTTCAATATCTTCATCCTTTACAAAAATCAAATCTTCCGAATCCAAACGTTTACTACAAATTTTCATCCCTTCACTTTCATGATCTCGAATCCTTTCAAATTCCAAGTAGCTGCTCTCTTGTCTAATCATATGATCATAGGGTGAAAAGGAAATCATAAACTTGAGTCTGGTTCCTCAAGTCTTCGACACTTCTTCTGGACACTTCGGTATTGTAGCGTGAATCTCTGACGTGATCACCGTGCATTCCTCCATTGGCGAGTCTGCTTCAGCTCTCAATTCATCTTAGTACAACTAAAATGACTAGAGAAACAAGGTTGCGTGCCTCCTACAGGTCTTCTAGCATGATTCAGAATTCACCAACTCAAACTGCTATGGACTTCCTGGTTTATGTGCTGAAAGCTCATCTTCTACGGTCTGGTCGTCTTGATGTCCAACTGAAATCTCCACGTGCTGCTTGAGTCTCATCCCAGTCTGTCTTCTCCTCACATGCTTCTCTCTTGGTAACGCCTGCCACGAACCTCTTCTGCACATCTTCTACAAGGTTTCTAACTCTGACAATGGTCTTCAGTCTTGGTCCTTTCTGTGGAAGCTCTGTCGTCATCGGATACCTGGTGGTGTTGTCTGCTACAATCTCTGATCGTCAAGTAAATCTATTCTTCTAGAACAAAGGGTCGGTTCACTTCATACTAAAATGGTCAACGTGTTCCTCGTTCGTCTCTGAGCACAAACATACTGTCATACTATGACAATTGTCCGAATACTTGCGAAAACATGAATCTTCTAGCCAATACAATTGACATCATTCAAAACTCATAGTGGTCACACGGGTACTAAAGCAACTTCAGGAAATCTTCTTAGGGAGAAACTTCATATCACAAATCTTTCTCTTCACAAATCAAATTGTAATGCTTCGCGGAACCTAATCTCAACTAATCAACTTCCTTCTCAGATGTTCTTGTGGTTGCTTCTTCCGTCTTTCAAACTCAAATGAGGTCGTCTGCTACGGAGTTTCAAAAATAGAACAAATCAAATATTGCTACGCGGAAATGGAATAATGATTACGGTTACATTCACGATGGTCGGTGTGCCGCCACACACTTCTCTCTTTCTTCTTCATAAACCAACATGAGCATTCAAGAGATCACTGAAGTGAACAAACTCATATTCCATCAGTTCCTACAATCTCTTAACTTCTTCAGTATCGTGGTTTCGCCAATTCAGATTAGTTCAATGCAACTTTACTTCCCAAACGGATCTCAAAAGGTTCATCAGAAACACCAGAAATTCGTACAACAAACTTTCAAGTGCCGGAGCTTTCCAAGAGTGGATACTAACAGGCGTTAGGAGAAAATTGGAAATCAAAGAGATCGGAGTATGTGCTTCATAGCAACAATAATCTTAACAGATTCAAATGATTGAGAATATCAAAGTAAAATATGGCGAAGCAGATTGTTAAGGGTCGCATTTCAAAAACCATCAATCCATAATCAAGAGACCTCAAAGTCAAATACATCCAAAGGGAAACGGATTCTCAGAGCGAATGTGGTTGTCAAATCATACGGATAGTTCACATATCAAATTTAGGTACATGGTTCATCAAAGTGTGGGATGGGAGAGTATTAGAATATATCAAGGTCAAATATATCAAATTGAAGGTTAGAATCGTGAACAGTTCAAAGGATTGGAATCTTGTTTAGCTTATAACATAGGAATGGTAGGGTGTGCACCGATAGTAATACGAACATCGTTTAACTGTCAGAGTTGAGATGTATGGAATATCAGTTATTAGCATCAGCATGCTTAGATAACAATTCCGTACTAGACAAATATCAACATCAAATCCTTCTAGAGGAAAAGTTGGTTAACATACAACGTTCATCATTCAAATGACGGAAAGTAAGACTTCCCCGTCTTCTGCGGCAACGTTCCTATAAGGCATGACTAAAGGCATAGGCAAGATTCAGAGTGATGCGGAAGCAATTACTACTCACATGGATGTCCTAGACTACCCATTCCTCACCGGTTATGACTTATATTCCTATGGGAAAAATTCTACGCAACTTCGCAAAGGTTATCCTACGAGCGCCTACAGTGGAAACTTAGGGGTCCTAACTTACACAGGCCAAGGGTAGATGTACTACAAGTCGTAAACCTGTCTCTGAAACCATAATTGTAACACCCCAACCCGGCAAGGGTAGAAGTGTCACGCAAATGGTGACATATCAAAGGCAAGCATAACATACGACTTACATAATACAAATGGTTTACAAAGTTTACAAAGGAAAATATACCAAATCTACGTGGTCATACATAAATGAATACTAAAACTAAGGTATCGTCTTCAAAAGCTAATCTTTCATCCCAAAGCAAACCCAAACTCCTGGCTTCCTACTAAAAACCTGCCGCAGGAAAAGAAATGCGGCTGAGCTTAAAAAGCCCAGTGAACAGATATATATAATAAACGGAAACCAAAATCAAATGGAAATGAACAGACATATCATAATGAATGAGATATAGGAAAAAGGAAACAAAGAGTAAGGTTTAGGACAGTCATCCACCACGAGCCCATATCATAACATATCACATATCATATCATATCTTCATAATCATATAGAGGGGAGACCTCTCAGATAATCAGATAATATGAGGGGTGTCCTTATTCTTCAAATGGAGTAGCTAGCTCCCATATTTTGTGAAAGGAGTGGATTGCACCCAGCCCCAGTCACCATATCATATCATATCAAAACATATCATATCAGAACATATCTAGGATGCATCCATTCGCCCCCCAAACAAATCATATTAGCCATATCAAATCATATCATAGTGAGCTCATATCATATCATAATGGGGACGGTGTAACCAAATCACTAGGGCTACACACTAGTCATGCCATTGGTGCATCAATGACACGGCCATGTTACCTTCATGGCTAGGAAACATATTTTGGCTCGTAGTATCAAACTGGGAGTCAAAGGTCCAGGTCATAGGTTCATATCATAATCAGAGTGTCACATCGGAAAGGTCATATCAGAAGGTTCATATCAGAAGACCAATTATCCCAGGTCAATATCCAAAAGGGTCAAAGTATCAGATGGTCAAATCTTCAAAAGGTTCAATATCAAAAGTATTTTTCAAAAGGTTTTCTCTTAAGGTTCATTTAAAACAATCCTTCAAAATAGTTTTCATAAATGGTCTTTCAAATAGTTTTCATAAAACGATCTTCAAAAATATTTTTCTTAAAGTCAATATATCATGTTTGAAAAACCCTTTCGAAATACTTTACTTAAAACATTTCCATCTCATATCAAAAAAGGTCTTCATATCATAGGTCCAAAATCAGAGATCAAAGGTCGAAGCAAAGGTGTCATAGCAAAGGATCGTAACCGGGTATCAAATCAGAGATTTAACAGATCGGAGAAGAATCATAGGAAACCTTACAGAGAAGGTCAGAATATCTGTACCTTATGACGAAAACACAAACAGAAACAAAGCACAGAAATGGAAACGGCTCAGGATCTCTCCTTCTTCACACCTAAAGGAATGTGGAAGAGTATTACTATAGGTTTACACTAACTTTCCATTTTAAGTAAGTTTCCATATTTGGTAAGTTTCCAAAATTAGTAAGTTTCCACTTTTAGAAAGTTTCCATTTAGAAAGTTGGAGCAACGTACTTAGTTAAATCATTATTACAGAAATTTGGGTATCTTTTATTACATTCACATAATAGGTCCTTAAGAATTCACAAATTACACTTTTCACCCTTTAGTTTCAAAAGTTGCACTTTAACCCTTCAATTGTTCATAGTTACACTTTAGCCCCTTTATTTATCAAAGTTTCACAATGGTCACTCATTTTATCGTATTACATGAATGTATCCTCAATTTTACAGAATTTACACAATAGGTCCCTCTAGTTTACAAAGTTACATATTTAGTCATTTAATTTACAATTTCAACTTTATCTTATTAATAATTACATATTAACCCATTAAATCACCAAATTAACACATAACCCCCTGAGTATATTATATTACTCAAAACAGCACTAACTTTCCATAAATTACAAGTTTAGTCCCTCCATTTAATTACGTTATAGTTCGAACCAATATTAAACCCTAAAAACATTTTAATCCTGTAAGATACAAAAATGATACTAGACCCCCTCCTTTTATATTTTATACAGTAATTACATGTCCCAAAATAAGTTTTAAAAAAGACCCAAGAGTTTTAAAAGTTACAAAACGCCCCCTACACATTTTAAAACAACTCGTTTACACTTTTATTAACCAAAACCCTAACCCTAAAAATACAATTCATTACCCAATAATTATACCATCATTACACATCATTTAATATGATCAAAACAAGCCCCAAATCCTCAAACCCTAATTTATACGATTTTATATTCTTTTTCTTTTTAATTTCCTTTAAATCGGTAAACTAATTAAATCCCAAAATAATTCGATTAGGCCCCAATAATTCGAAGTAATATTTTTCTCAGATTATTATGATCATGTAGAGTCCAAATAAAATAAATAATAAGCCCCAAAAATTCGGATTCAACTATTTTGGATTTAAACACGATTTTAAGATTTAATTCCCAATTAATTCGTAGATCATGCATGGTATGTTATAATCATTTTATTTGATGTTCTAAATACATATAGGATCTGAGAAAAATACCACAAAGAGATTCGAACGTGTAGAATGGGTTGGAGGATTTATCTTGTACGCGTATAGCCAAAACGCCCAAAAAATCACCACGGCTTCAAAAATGATCTAAAAATCTTGAAACCAATTTTCACGTGTCACATATGATGTGAGGAACACAATAAAAATAAGAAACGAATTTATCCAAGATCGAATGAATCAAAGTGGAATTTTTACCTTTCGGTTTGAATTAAACAAGAATTTTCGAAAGCCCTTGAATCCGGCCACCACAATTCGAAGTAGTATTTTTCCAGGCCTCAATTGATGCTCAAGAACACACGAAAAATATTCTCACACCTCCAGGAAGTCGCACGAATTATTGGTGATTATTTCTAGGGTTTATGGAGTTTCGGTTTTTGTTTTTTTTGTAAAGGAAAATGATTTGGTCATTTGGATAGTGATTAGGCCGAATATTAGGAGGAGGGGGATCAAGATGGAGCGGCCTAATCAATGCATAGATCAATCACCATTTATTTGGCATTAATTTCCATTTATTTGTAAGTTAAATATACTTAAATAACTTTTAAAATTAAATAAATGTATACTTAATTATTTTTGAACTTGTTTATGTGCAATAATAATTTTTATAGCTTGCACAAATATTTATTGATACTCTCTAATTATTTCACGTCATACTTTGGTACATTTCATAATTTTTGGAATTAATTTATAAGTTATATAAGCCTTTATTTAATTTTCAAGTTGTAGGGGCATTTTGGTCATTTTACATGTTTTAGATTTTTTTAGGGTTTTACAAAAAAACTTGAGAGTATTAGGAGAGAGTTCTTCTGGGGTGGGGTGGGTGAAAATAAAAGATTACCATGGGTTAAATGGGATAAGGTTTTATCTACTTATGCGGTTGGGGGGTTAAACATCGGGTCTCTTAGGGCTAAAAATTAGGCGTTGGTAGGAAAGTGGTGGTGGCGGTTCAAGATAGAAGGTGGTGCTTTATGGGTGAGGGTGATCAAAAGTATTTATGAAGAGAGTGGCGGTTTAGAGGCTAATGGCGTAGGCTTGAGGGTAGGTCTAGACATTGATAAAGTTGGGATTGGATTTTCTTCTTCTTTCTCAAAAATGTTGGGTGATGGGGGGGGGGATACGTGATGAAGTGAAAAGTGTACCGCTTTTAGGGGGTCATTTAAGCCCTAAATCGTATTTATTTGATCAAATATTGCCCTAAATCGTTCCTTTTGTCATTTTAGGTACTTTGGAGAAGAAATCTGGAAAAGGAAGCATTTTGGACGTTTTTGGAGCATAAAAGTGAAGAAAACGACAAAGTCTCAAAAATCTGCTGGAAAGTACCTGTGACGGCGTCAAGCCCCAATGTGACGCCGTCAACCCTTGATAAGCCAGAGAGGATTTTGGAAGATTAAAGGGGGACGGCGTCAAGAAGGTCGTCAAGCCTTGATAAGCCAGAGAGGATTTTGGAAGATTAAAGGGGGACGGCGTCAAGAAGGCCATCAAGAAACCCTAACCGGGGCGAGGTGACGGCGTCACGACCCAAAGGGTGACGCCGTCAGATCTGTTTTCCTATATATACTTTCATAATTTTTAGTCATTAGTGTGCAACTTTGTGAGGAGAAACCCTAGACGATTTTTCTGCCATTTTTAAGGGTTTTATACCCTTGGATCTCCCATGTTCAATTGAAGATAAGTAATCAATTAATCATTCAATATGTCTATGTGTTGTTTGATTATATCTTGTTCTTGTCTTTTATTTAACATGCTAGGCTAGATTTATCTTGTGTTTGCTTAGATCTAATGAAACCTAACTATTGATTATTGGTTGTTGGTGTGTTATTAATTGTATTGGATGATTGTTTATCGATGTTAGGATTAAGAAAACTGGCTAACCTCCTATACGGTAACTTTCTTGAACGTCTTAAGAAACATGAACCAATGCGTACTAAGGTTATTATGGTTGTATTTAATGCATGAGCGAATTCTAGTGATCCCATGTTAGGAGCTTCTTAGCCGACTCGACATAGGAGTGAAGTAGGAGCTTATAGAGTTGGGGAAGTACGTACGCCACCCCACGATTGCTATTAAGGAATACACCCGTCATCCACGCAATTAATACACACTAATCAACCGGTGAAAGATAGTTAGGGAGTAAGGAAATCTAAGTAAACACATTTCTCTCCATATAAGTTCCACGACCTTTTTATTTTCAGTTATTTTATTTTATTTGCATTTGTAGTTATTTGGGTTAGTTGACTAGCAACTAATTCCGCCCACTCCTTCAAACCCGAGATTTTACTTGCTTTCATAAAAATATAAAAATACAAAAAGAATCTTCCTTCACCCTTAGACCTATTAGAGTAGTTTTTCAATCCTAACGACACTATTCCCCTAGAGAACGATCAATCCCCCGGTACTTGCCACTTCACTATACTACATCGGTCAGGTACACTGCCTGGTGGGGATTGCAAGCCTCTTGAGATCACTCGAGAGGTAAAACCTGTTGTAAGGTCGCAAAACCACGCATCAATACACTTTTTTGGGAAGATAGGTGGGTTAGTGGTATAAGACTTCGTGAAAGATTTCCTAGGTTATTTCAATTAGATAGGCATAAGGAGGCTCGGGTGGTTGATAGAAGGAGATGTTGTGAGGGGGTGTGGTGGTGGGAATGGGATTGGGTAAGGGAGCCTAGAGGGAGAGCTTCTGGCGATGTAGTAGAGCTTACGAGGCTTTTACAAAATGTTATTTTATCTCTTGATTGTAGGGACTCGTGGCGTTGGAATCTTAGTGAAGATGGTAATTTCAAGGTTAAAGGGTGGATGACGTATGCCTTCATGTGGGAAATACGACCCAAGAGACACTATAGAATAAACTTGCTCCAAAAAAGGTAAACGTTTTTGTTTGGAGAGTTTTACAGGGGAGAATTCCGGTTCGTGTAGAGCTCGACAAAAGAGGAATTGAGTTAGATTCTATATTATGTCCATGTTGTGATGATAGTGTGGAATCGTGTGATCATAGCTTAGTGATGTGTAATGTGGCTAAAAGTGTTTGGGACAAAATTTTTGGATGGTGGAGGATCAGTCCAGTTAATGTTTTTTCAGCAAATGATTTGTTTCGTTTTAGTGGGAATGTGGCTGTTCATTCTTACTCGAGAGCTTTGTGGCAATCGGTAATATGGACAACCGGGTATTACATTTGGAAAGAGCGCAATTCTCGCGTCTTCAAAGCAAAGGTGGCTAGTATTAATAAATTTTTTCATGAAATTTAAGTTAAAAGCTTTGACTGGGTTCGAGGAGATCGAAGAAAGTGCATTTCGACTGGCAGAAATGGTTCATCGATCCCTCAAAGCAGCAAAATTCAATGATGGCATCGTTTTAAGGCTAGCTGTTATGTGGGGTTTGTGTGGTTTTGTTTTTTGGGTCTCAGCTCCGTTAATTTACTTGATTGAGGAGTTGAGATGCCATTCTTTTGTAATAGTTTGCTCGTAGTCGTAATAAATGTCTTGTTGCCTTTAAAAAAAAAAATTTATTTAAATTTGTTTAAATGTGTATATTTATTTAAATTTGTTTATTTATTTATATATTTATATTAATTTTAACTATATTTGATTGCAGCGTATGTTTGACTTGGAGCGCCACATGTGCGAATCACGTTGGAAAACCATTCTGGCCGGCATCAATGCATATTTGGCTAGGCGCTACTCGGACAACAAGCACGACCTGAAGCGCGATTACTTTACTAGGAAGGGGGGCCTAGGGCTGTGGATGTGATATGAAGAAACCCTCCTCCGAACATGGAGCAGTCTGTATGGGAAGAGCATGTCAAGTTCTACATGACGGAGAAGACCCTCAAACGAGCTGCTGAACAAAGAGAACCGGAAGAAAAACAAGATTTACAGCCGCCACGGATCCGGGCCGCTTCTCGACACGAATATGTAAGACACATTTTATTTTTATAAAAGTATTTTATTTTTATAAAATTATTTAATTTTAATTATATATTAATTAAAAGTATTTATACTAAATAAAATTTTTAATTTTATAAAAGTAATTAATTTTAATTATATATTTTAACTTTAAAAAAGTATTTAAGTTTAATTAAAATATATATGGTGTTTGATTTGTCATTTTTAATTTGTTTCATCTTATATGCATGTGTATATACAGTTTGAGAACAACGAGAACCGCCAGTACCCGTCCTTCATACAGAGCTTTTTCGACACGCACTGCAAGGACGATGTATGGTTGCAGGATGAGGCTCGGCTTCAATATGTAAGTATCGTTTTTTTTTCCAAACACGCACTTTAATGATTTATTGAAACATAATCTAGTAATTAACTCGACTAATATATTAATTTTCTCATTTTTTTTCAACTACATAGGAAGAGATGGTCCGGCTACGGGATCTGGGAGCGGATACGCCTACAGGGGTAGCGTACACAGAGGAGGAGATACTTGCCCTGGTTATAAAAGGTAAGCAGCGGGGTCATATAGCCGACAGGGGTAGGGTGGTACCCGGCATGAGCAGGCCACCGTTACCATACACCCCGCCTCCACCTCCAGGTATGTACAGTGGAATAATACTAATAGATTACTCATGACTCATCTTATGTATTGAAATGGCCGTTTTTAAATTTTGATTATTTCGTTTATAGGTTTGGCCGAGATCGACGAGAAGCTTGCTGAAGCTCAAAAGAAGATTGCTGAGGCTGAGAAGAAGAGTGACGCAGCTGTAGCATAAGCTAAGGAAATTAAGGCGCAGCTCGCTCAGTTGATGGGTTTTGTCCGGAGCAACCCGCAATGGCACGAGTTTATTAGTCAGATGCCTTCTCAAACTGAGGCAGGCTCAGGCAGCGGGTGTGGCGCGGGAGGTAGTGGCGCAGCTGGCGGGAGCGGGAGGGGCGGAGGCGAGAGTGCTGATGATGAGGATGGTCGTAGTGAGGATATGGATGATGACGAGGGGCGGTAGAGGTATATATGGGGTTATTTTGTGTTGTACTTATCTTTGAAACTATATATTGGCGACCCGTATCTTAGTATTGTGTAGTTTAACCTTTTGGTGACTTGAACATTGCGGATATTGCAACATTTATGTCGACGGCAGCTAGGTTTAGAGATTATAACACCCGTTTTGTAGACTTTATAATGTTTTAATGCATTTTGAGGGTGTTTAGCGATTATTTGCAAGTGTTTAAGCCGTTATAAGTTGTACGTGTTAGGACATGTTAGTATTGATTGGTTAAAGGCTTTGGTTGTTTATAGGTTTTGGTAGATTTTTTCGGGAAAAAGTCTAGAAATTTGCTGTTGTGCAGCCTGCTTATTGCAGCATCACAGTATGGTACCGACGACATGTCGTCGGCACCGTAAACAAAAAATTATTTGTAATTTTTATGGTACCGACGACATGTCATCAGTACGATTAAAAATTCGTTGACTATTTTGTTGACCAGCATAAAGGCGTACCGACGACATGTCGTCGGTAGTGTTTAAAACATAATTAACCTTGACTAATCAAGGCGTTAATTAGTGATATGGTCCCGACGACATGTCGTCGAGACCGAATTGTCGAACCACAAAAATCTTTGACTGAAAAAACGTGTGGGTATCACGCTGTCGTCGGGTTTGGTCATCGGGACGGTGAATAGCGACCGGGCATTGTCGACAAGTTGGTGTCGACGACATGTCGTCGGGACGAGATGTGGCCGACGACATGACGTCGGCTCGGTATTAAAATAGTCGTCGAGGAAAGCCCCGAATGTACTAGTGACACTGATAAAATTAAAAAAAATAATAAATAAATAAATAAGCAAACCTACCCTATTAATAAGCAAAAGCTAAACAAACTAAACAGATAAAAGCAAAGAATACGTGGGTGTACAGTGTACTAGATATACTACATGATCTCCATAATACTACGTACATAGGTAAAGTAAAACCCAACGTGTAAAACCCCTGGTCCTTTCCCATGCATATCGGTATCTTTTAATCACACATTAAACTATGCAACTAACTATCCACCCGTGACTAAACTGACCTACACCATGACCCATCAAGATAATCCAACAGAGGCTGTTGGACATGTATGCTTGCCATAAATAAGCAGTTTGTAAAAAGAAAAGCAAGAATTTATTATCAAAGATTTATTATTTTATTAAGGATTACTAATCACTTACAAATTAAGCAAATCCAAACATTATTTCCCAATGTGCTAAGCTTAAAGTAGCTTATAACTACCTACTTAATTAGCTTCTCAAACACCTCTAATTTTGGCTAATTTGTGAAACATATGTACATATTGTCATCCTTTCCTTTCATTTATAACAGGTTGGGACTTTCATTGTTTGGGGGGAGGGTTTTGTCCGTACAATAGACACCTACTTTTCCAAATGTTCTGATATAGTATGTGTGCTATTTTTCGTGCCAATATGGTACATGTACTTTCGTTTTCGTGCTAATATGGTAAGTGAGTAAGTTTTTGACCTGCAAAACATGTTAAAAAGTGATTTTTGAGCAAAAATAGCCCCTTGTGATTTGTTTCTTTTGCAAAATAGGTCCCTTGCAATTTTTTCAAAATAAGTCTTTGTGCGTTTTTAGAGTGCGTTTAGTTGGTGAAATTTTTTCCTTTTTAAAAAATGAAGATATTTTTCCTTTGTTTGTTTTCATCCGTTTTTATACGTTTTTCTCTGTTTTCATTCGTTTTCGTCCATTTTCATCAGTTTTCATCTGTTTTTATTCGTTTTCATCTGTTTTCAATCGTTTTTGTCTGTTTCTATCCATTTTTATTCGTTTTCATCCGTTTTTATACGATTTCATCTGTTTTCATCCGTTTTTATTCGTTTTCATCCGTTATAATCCATTTTTATACATTTTCATCCGTTTTTATTCGTTTTCATCCATTTTCATCCGTTTTCATTCGCTTTTTGTCCGTTTTTATCCGTTTTTGTCCATTTTTGTACGTTTTCATCCGTTTTTATACGTTTTCATTCGTTTTCATCCGTTTTTATTCGTTTTCATTCGTCTTTATACGTTTTCATCCGTTTTTATTCGTTTTCATCCGTTTTCATTCGTTTTCATCCGTTTTAATACGTTTTTATCCGTTTTCATCAATTTTTATTCGTTTTCATCCATTTTATACGAATAAAACGGATGAAAATGTATAAAATGACGGATAAAAACAGATGAAAACGTATAAAATAAAAAAAAAAACGAAAAAAGAAAAACGTATAAAAACAGATGAAAACGATTGAAAACGGATGAAAACAAATAAAAACGGATGAAAATGTATAAAAACGTATAAAAACGATTGAAAACAGATGAAAACGAATAAAAACGGATGAAAACGTATAAAACGACGGATGAAAACGTATAAAAACGGATGAAAACAAATAAAAACGGACAAAAAGTATAAAAACGGATGAAAACGATTGAAAACGATATAAAACGGATGAAAACAAATAAAAACGGATGAAAACGTATAAAAACGTATAAAAACGAATGAAAAACGGATGAAAACGAATAAAAACGGATGAAAACGGATGAAAAACGAATGAAAACGGACAAAAACGGATGAAAACGAATAAAAACGGATGAAAAACGTATAAAAATGGATGAAAACGAATAAAAACGGATGAAAACGAATGAAAACGGATGAAAACGAATGAAAACGGATGAAAACGGATGAAAACGGATGAAAACGAATGAAAACGGACGAAAACGGATAAAAACGTACAAAAAGGATAAAAACGGACGAAAACGAATGAAAACGGATGAAAACGTATAAGAACAGAAGAAAACGAATGAGACCTATTTTGCAAAAGAAACAAATCACAAAGGACCATTTTTGAAAAAATTGCAAAGGACCTATTTTGCAAAAGAAACGAATCACAAAGGACCATTTTTGAAAAAAAAAATCAGAAAGGACCTATTTTGCAAAAGAAACAAATCACAAGGGACCATTTTTGAAAAAATCGCAAAGGACCTATTTTGCAAAAGAAACAAATCACAAGGGACCATTTTTGTACAAAAAATAATTAAAATAAAACTGGAAACCATTTTACCGGTAGCCAACCGGTAGCCGGTAAAAAAGTGGCCATGTTAGCACGAAAACGAAAGTACACGTACCATATTGGCACGAAAAATAGTACACGTACCATATCAGGACATTTGGTAAAGTAGGTGTCTATTGTACGGACAAAACCCTTCATTGTTTGGGGGGAGTGTTGCGATTTTGCGTTACTCTTCGTGGACACAACTTCAATGACTCAGATCCCGATCATGATTATACGGTCCATTTGAACGGTTTGCCAAATGAACCGACGTCGAAGTTTATGATGTCATAAGGATGTTGCTAATCAACTACAACGAGTTAAGATAATTATATAACGTCTAATCGATATTTTAATTCTATGCAGACCATACCTCATCATAAAAGGGGAGGTAAGAAATCCGGGTCTTTTATTGTAGCTTGTAAAGTATCACTAACATCTCTCAGAAAGTGGAGGCATTTTGTACAATCCCAAATCCAAGGATGAATGGATGATAGTAAAATGCTATGATGATGTCTGATCTACATATTTTCCGTCCTAAATAGCAAAAACCGAATATTTTAGGTTCGGTTTCGGTTTTAGCCAAAAACCGAGTCAAACCGAACCATGCTCAACCGCAGTGCTTTATGTTCACGGGACACTTGATTATGGTCTTCAGTTATTTTCCTCCTCGTCTGCCTCTTTGGTTGGTTACACACATGATGATTGCGTTGCCCTACCACACGCCGATTTAATTATGGATATTGTGTTTTTCTTGGCAATAACTTGTTATCTTGGTCATCTAAATGCCAGGTCACTCTCTCTCTCGTTCTAATGCTGAGGCTAAGTATCGTGGTATTGCTAAATGCTAGTGTTGTTGTTGAGATTGCTTGGTTGCGTAATTTACTTTGTAAGCTTCACTCTCCCTTAGAGACTACTACGATAGTGTATTGTGATCATCTTAGGGCCGTTTATCTTTCGTCCAATCCAGTGCAACATCAGCGTACGAACCACATAGAGATAGATATTCATTGTGTTTGTGATCAAGTTGTTGCATGTCATGTTTGGGTGTTACAAGTTCCTTCGCGCGTTATCAGTTTGCAGACATCTTTATTAAGTGTCTTCCGTATTGATTTTCACTCCAGCGTTAGACCTTCTCCTGTTCGGACTACGGAGAGCTGTTAGCATTATTACTTATTAGGCCAAGTGTTTTGTTAATGTTGGGCTTAACCAAGTTGTCTTTTGTATTATCTATCTATATGGACATTGTAATCTGTTTTCATTAACGGAATAATATAATTCTACAATATGTAGGTACAATGAAAATTGCTCTTTGAAGTGATTGATAAAAACTTTGTGTATTATCCTTGTCAACAGGCCAAACTTTTGCAATATTACGACAGGGGAAACATGAAACTGGAATCACATGACACTTGCACAAATTTATGATATAACTTTTTGTTTTATAAGATAGATTAGGTGAATGTCGCCTCCTCTTCATGGGTCTGCGAATAAACTGTATTGCTTAACATTGAGTACAATCAATCTAACAGCTGAGATTGTCGTTGCAACCGTAAGGAGAGAAAACAAGACGATGATACCCCAGTGCCAGACCTTATTCCCCATTCTTGTGGATTTCCCTTTCACCTGTTCAACGGAAAACCACAAAAATATACATTAATATATGTAATTATGATAATTATGTTTTTTAATATTTAGATGTTTTGTATAGATTTATGCATATGATACCTTCATATAGATCATGCTTGGGAATAGAAAGGTTAAAGGGATAAGTGAAAATGATCCGAGCAAGTTTACAATATCTGCCATAAATGGGAATGCTGCAGTCACCAGTGTATTGCCAGAAAAGAGTGCTACTCGCAAGTAAAGTAGGTTTCTCAGGTTTTCTCTTGAATGTATGCTTTTGTCAAGCCTTAGGAATTTAGTGTCAAGAGTCTCATGGATTGGTGCGATAAACATCTGAATTCATATGAAAGTCAGTAATTCAAAGAGTTAGCTATTGTTCACGACAACAGTTACAAGAACTATAGAGGTCACAATTTTGACCCGTTTAATTATATAGAGTCAATTTGGGTTGACATGTAAAACTCATCCAAAGCCTATTTATGTGCATGCAATGTCCTTTATCATTCCATACATATAAAGAATTGCTAGAAATCGTCTTTACTTTTTTAGCATGGACTAAATTGACAATAAAAATACTTTACTTTTTCAGCATGCATGACCTAATTTGACAATCAAAATACTGGACTTGGAATTACATAGAGGTGGAAGGCAAACGAGCAATAAGTTGCGCCGCTATCCTTTTTTGGATAGTAAAACTAATTCTTATGAAAACAACATTTGTGGATCTAAGTATCATAACATTACTATATATAGATTTTTTATTTATTTATTTTATTATTATTATTATTATTATTATTATTATTTATTATTATTATTATTATTATTTTTATTATTATTATTTATTTATTTATTTTTTATTTTATTTATTTATTTTTTATTTTTTGTGATGAAATTGTTTAAACGTTTAATCATATTTAGCTCATTAATTAGTTATATTCAAAAAAAAAAAAAAAAATGTGCAAGTGGATCAACCTAACCCAAGCAGGCCTGTATCGACACAAATCTATTTTGACAAGTTACCAACCATTCCGACCCACCCAATTACCTATCTTGCAACCTCTTAATGAAATCATGGAAGAATTCTTACATGTTGTGATATTATAGATTGAAGAAATGATATTGCATTTATGGTAACATTAGCCCACTTAGGTCCATTGAGATCTTCAGGAAGATAGGCCGATACGGCTGAACCATAAGCCCAGTATCCTACTATGCTCACACCATAATAGAAAAATAGGCCTACAGTGTATTGTAGATACAAGGCTTTCCTCATGTTTTTTACAGCTGGTTTGCGAAGAGTTGACTGCAAATTCATATACATTAATGTGAGATGCAATGGTCAACTTCTGATTCAATAATTCAGGATATTTACCTGTAGCTCGGGTAGTATGCCACCTGTGTTACAAACAATAATGGCTGATATTGCACCAAAACCATTCATTACTTTAGAGAAGTTGCTCCCATAGATGTCATAGCTTCGGTCTTTGTTTGATCTTCCTGTAAAACAGAAGATCAGTATACGACTCGAGCAAAATATTATGGTGATTTGAGTTATACATGATGAATTTTAACTAAAAAGCAGGAATTTCAACTCGTTTACCTATAATGTGTCAATTACAGTTATATTTTATTTTCCACAGATACAAGCATACAAGAACAGAAAAAAACATTAGTAATAAGTCAAACGGGTCAAAGAGATAGAAACTGGCCCAAAGTGTACTTTTATCATCAACGGAACCTTTTTTCACAAGTACCAGAAATTACACACTTTGACTCGTTACTTAGCTCGCTCATTGTTCCACCTCTTAGAGTTTACATTAGTTTCCATTGGAAGTTTGTTATAGAGACCACCTACCTTCTAAAACTGCATACAATTCAAAATCAGACTTCATATATGACATAAACATAACACTTACCATCTCTGACTACTATCACCAGAAGAATCACAATGTAAGTGAAGGTAAGAACTACCGATATTCCTAACCACCTTCTCATCGATGACACCGTAGGAACCAAAAATGCAAAAACAAAGTATGTTGCACCCGTGATCACTATATAAATCTGGAGTCTCAAAGGCGAATCACTAAATTCCGAATTGATTTCCTACATCCAATAGTTACTTTCAGGTTTAACCATAAAGCGGTTCAAAGTATTGATAATAAGTAATACCTTAAGAGCCCTTCCTCCAAGAATTAAGAAGCCCATGTTCCCAAGAAGTAGGATTGTAAACTGGAGAACCCATGTTAAATAATACATTTCCCGCCCTTCATTGTTAAACAAATAAAGATTAATAAGGTAATGACTTAAATCAGAGATGGCAATTTCGACCTATTAACGTGTAACTCGGTTGAGTTGGTTTATTTTTATTTTAAACGGGTCAAAAAAAACTTAACTAAAGGAAAATGGGTCACTCGGGTTGAAGTCTCCTACTATCTTACTTTTAATGCATACAACCTCCTAAATCATTTTACTTAAAAACTTAGATTACTACTCAAAATTAATATACTCCGTATCTTTTTCGTAATTATAATTAACACGTTAGTAAAAGGCGATAAAGCTTTTCTGTATCAACTCGACCTGGCGCGTTATGACGAATATTAAAAGTGGTCAGTTTCAACCCGGCTAGGCCCATTTCAACTCATGCTAAAAATGACTTCTTTCAACCAAACGGCCAACTTGTACTAAATGCCTGACTCGTGCATTTTCCCATCTCTGCATTTAAGTTAGATCACACTATATTTAAAAAATAGCTGACCAAAAAGATGGCCCATAAGATCTCTGTATCTAATGAAACGCCGTCCGTCAATAAAATGAAATTCGGCCAAGAGCCAGTTAGCATAAGCAGTAACAAGCCCAACAAGTATTAAGCTAGTGATACCCCATGTCCATCCTAAAGGAACCAACATCAGGTTTGAAAAGCTTAGTATGTATCCACAGTTAAAACTTGTTACTAGCAGCAAACCAAGCTGTCCCCATGAGTCTGCAAAACAAAGAAATGACAATTATATATTTATTAATGAAGTGAAACAATCGTGAAAAGAACAAGAACCAAATAATACTATGGCTAAGTGAACCTGACCATGATCAATGGTGTGAGCCGATGCTAGACCATTTTCTAGACCAGCACCGCCTTTTGTTGGACCCGTGGATTCAACACTCAAAGACTCGATGGCAACGTTCTCTTGTTCGCTCATTGTTATGGACAAAAACTCCGGTTTTTTAATGGTTTTAAGTTTCCATTTATTTTAGTACTTGTAGAGACTAGACTGTGTCGTATTTTATATGAACTGGTTTGCATGCATACGTGTACCGGTGTACGTGAATGTGATTGGTTGGTTTAATTAGAATTTCAAGTTTGGCATGCGAAATATTTTTTTGTTTTTGTATAGTACCGTATTATTTCTTCAACGACTTATTTGCTAGGTGATTAATTTGACCTCTAATGTTTGTTTAATCATGATAATGATTTAAGGAATTAAAGATTCGGTCTTAAAGGTGATAACATAGATTTGGTAGCTTACTAAGAAAATCTTTTAAGAAAAGATTTTGTTAAATGTAGAGACATGCTATATCGTTCTGCTTATACGTACTAGCAATAATTAGATTTATGGGTAGCAAATAGTGACATGTAACTTAATAAATATTTGTTGGACTATGGCTGGGTTGCTTAGGGATGAGTAACTTAAGCTAAAGGCTGGCTAGTTGTTTTTTAAGGGCTTATAAACCTAATAGACTAGGACTAGGAGAGTTTATTACATCCTCTATTAAGGGTCGTTAGCTTATTGTTAGGTCACTTTAATAATTCAACACAAGTATATTTAGTGAGAGAAAGTGAGAGAGAGAGAGATGTTGGGATTTAAAGAACATGTTAACCATTAACACTACGAATACGCAGCGGATAATGGATCTAGTTTAACAATTATAATTAACACATATAATAAACAAGTTAAGGTAAAAAAGGAAATAAGAAAACTAACCAACATCAAATGAAATTTAGTGATTAAAACAATCACTTCTAACGAATGCACACACTACACGTCAAAAGAAGCACGTTAGGATGCTAGTGCTTATTTCACGACGAACAAACAAACACCTCGTGTTTTGTTCTAGCTATATGACCAGCCGAATACAAAAAATGTTCGATTGGTTTTTATTCTCACACGTCAAAATCAATATGTATCAATCACGTACATATACGTACGAATGGAATGATCAAAGAGAGGAGAACATAAGATTATATATATACTAGTATTCAATGCAAGGAAAGAGACAAGACAAAACAAAAAAAGATTTGTTTGTCTAATTGCTTATTCTCCTCTTGCCGTAAGTATTGACCAAAAAAGGAAAACAAAACAAATCAATTCCATTTATAATTTTTTGTCGTATAACATTTTATCAAAAGGAAAAAACAACACAACAATCATTTCCAAGTATGTGATTGTCGTATGTTTTTTATGTATCAAGTCCTCTCTTTTATATTTAACGTATATTAGTTAGTTATTGCGTCTAGCGGTAAACTAACAATCGTTAAATAATTATTTCGTGAAACATATTATACATTTAATAAATATAAAACATATATATATAATAAATATATAATAAACGTGTTCTTCGTGTATACGTGTGTGCCCCGATAGGCTCACACACCTTTAGTTGTATTAGGCTAATCCAACTCTCACATTCCAACAGCTCCCACTTGGGAGTTGGAGTAGCAGATAGCACAAATACCAACGACGGAAACGTCTACCAACGCTCTCACTCGCTATTTAAACTAAAGGTGTCTGAGATATAGTTTCATAAATCATTCTCAGTAGCATGGTTATTTATGTCTTGCTTTCATCATCCTTTGTTATAGATACCATTAAACCACGGATATGGATCCTAACTCATTCCATATAGTTTAACCATTTTGATTCTTGTTATAGAATTTAATTAGATATATCAAATGTAATCAAGAATCATCTTGCATTACCCTTAGGGTTCGGCCGAACAATTATCTGATTAATTCTGGATAGGGCCCATGGTATCTTTCTGCACATATCAAGTAGAGTAACAAATCCTTTGTTGACTACAAGTGTTGTGGATGTTGCTTCACATCACTCCGAAACATAGCTTTTATAACTACCTTATTCAGGACAGCGTTTGGCATATAATTACAAAAGTGATATCCACACTGTGACAACCCGAAATTTTCCACGTCAACATTTATTTTCAAACTCCAATTTACGACTTTGAAACTTGACAAGAACACTTTTTACGAATAACTATTTGGTTAAATAAATATAAAACGTGAAACAACCCTCTTGAACACTATAAATTTAGACTATATTTAGTCCACAACGCTCCAGTACCTTGCTCCTACTCCGGTTCACAATTTTTAAAACCCTAAAACAATTTCCATTTTCTTTAATTACTTACGGTTGTCAATTCAACAAACGTATTCGTAATTTAACACCCGAGATATCCAATTCTCCCAACGATTATTTCAACGTATTTTTATACTTCCAAAATGATTACCAAAGTTCCAAAAATATTTCCTTACACCTAAGGTAAATTCTTTATATCTTACGTTTAATTACGTATAACTTTCGTTAATCACCAAACCAACAACCAATACATATTTTAATACCCAATGCACACAATATATACACATTTATATCAAAAATTAAATATTCTACTTCTAGTTTACAAGTGTGCCCCCCCCCCCCCCCCTTCTTAATTTATAAGTGTTTCTAGACAAGAATCCTCATGGCATTTATTAGCTTACAAGAATCCATGAAACATGGAGACTAAAAACACAAGGGTGGCTTGACCACCAAAATGTCCCCCCTAGCCCCCCCCCCCCCCACCCACACCCCCCTAATCGGCCCAACCTCCTAACTAGACCAAATTATCACTTTTGACCCAACTATGCAAGTTTGAAAGTCCTTTGGTATAAATAGACATCCATGTATTCCATTCTTACATTAGCTAGTCAAGGAAAAGAAAATATATCCTCCCATCCATACATATAGATCGACACTCATTGATGAAGCGAAAAGTGTACCGCTTTTCGGGGGTCATTTAAGCCCTAAATCGTATTTATTTGATCAAATATTGCCCTAAATCGTTCCTTTTGTCATTTTAGGTACTTTGGAGGAGAAATTTGGAAAAGGAAGCATTTTGGACGTTTTTGGAGCATAAAAGTGAAGAAAACGACAAAGTCTCAAAATCTGCTGGAATAGTACCTTTGACAGCGTCAAGCCCAAGCCTGACAGCGTCAAGCCTTGATAGGCCAGAACGTATTTTTGGAGTTTAAAGGGAGACGGCGTCAAGAAGGTCGTCAAGCCTTGCCGACAGAAATATTACCTATAAATACAACATCATAACTTCACTTTTTGTAAGCCCTAAACCCTAAGTCCGATTCTAGGGTTTAGGTAGGTGTTTTTCCAGCAACTTAGAAGGTCTTAATCACTCCATAAACATCTTGTAATGGTGTGTTGATTCTATCTTAATTATGTCTTCCATTATTATTGTTGCTTGTTCTTCATTGATTATGTTTTACTAAATCACCTAGTGTTTACCTATGATTGTGTGAAACTGTGTATAACAATTATCATTTTCTTAATTACTTCGTGTTGTCAATTCAATCAATTACGTGAGAACTTCAGTAATCTAATTGGTAGCCAGATATCTTTTTCCCATCTCTGATGATTTCAATCGTATTTTTAGCTTCAGAAATGATTACCATAACGGTTTCTCCAAAAAATTACCGTTACCTAAGGTAATTTTGTATTTATCATTACGTTTATTACGTATAACTTTCGTTACCGCCAATAGCAGAACAACTTAATATTTTGGAAGATACCACCCAATTGGTATAAGGATACAACCTCAATTAAAACATTTACAATCAAAGTTAGAATTGATACTAGTTCAGTATTATCAAGGTAGACCCTCCACTTCCTTCCCCTTTACTTTTTCACAGTGTTTATTAGAAGATTTTGGTATTTGATTAGCTTCCGAATCCTTGAAACCAGAGACTTATAAAAAATGTTGAAACACACAAAATGTCCCCCTCCCTCACCTCCACCGTAATAATTTCAACTCCTAACTAACAATTATCTTTTGACCCAACTATCAAGTTTGAAGTCACTTTTATAAATAGACATCCATGTACATGCCATGTGTTGCAAGCTCTTGTCTCGAAGGTAAAACTATTCTCCCATCCATACAATACATCGATCACTCATAGAGGAGCAAGGGAAGCAAAGATCTTGATTGGCTAATCCTAGTATAATTAGTATACTCTAGCAAGGGTTTGGAACACTAATTCTTGGGTTAATCAATGTGTTTTACATTCTCATCTTACTAATCTCCTTTTGTAAGTGATTTTTTCATTGTTAAACTTCATGCTTTTCATGTCATAATGCAAGTTCAAGTATATATACTTAGTTATCATTTGTTACATGTTGACAAGGCTTTGTATTCACAATGATCCTTTAACAAAAGATCATGTTTTGAACAAGTTTTGATTACAAGTAATTGAGTTAGTAAAAATCTCCACAAGAAAGTGATGAAAACATCATATATGTATGTGTTAGTAAACTTATGATTTTTACCAACCTTGAGGATCATTTACATGAACTCTTGAATATTGTTAAGTTATGGTTAGACCACTTTTGTTATGTTGAGAAGTTGGGGGATGAACTAGGACTAGATTTGGAGTTGTTGTTAAGTGGTTATAATAGCTAGAAGATTTGGAAAAATAGTTTGACACATTTAGTAATGAATCTGTCCCGTTTTGGTTAATACAGAAAAATCAGTAGGGTGGTGACAAGTTTAGGCTAGAAATATAGAAAATAGACTCAATAACAAAAATGTGGCCGCTTGAATGAGTTAAAATGGGCTTATAACGAAAAAGATACACTAGTTTCAATTTTTATGACGAAAACAATTATTTTAAAAAAATTTATGAATCTGTCCAGAATTTGGAAAGACCAAAACTGATGATAAATGGTATCTAGACTAGCCGAGACCTTGAAAAGCCGATAGTATACTTAAATACCTTCGCGGAGATAGGTCAAACTTAAGAAACGAAGCTACGACGCAAAAGTTATGGCTTAATAAAGATTTGCGGCAACATATAGTTTTGACAGCCTATTTTTCCTCTATTAGGAAGCTGTTAGGATTTTTAGAAATAGATTTTGGACCTTTTAGTGCACATTTCGGCTAAAATGACATTAACGAAAATGATAGAACATTATACATATTTATTAAGCGCGTTAGAGATTTTTGAAATACCTATTAACATGACGACAAAAATGTGATCGTGAGGTAAACAAGTTACGCTTTCTAAAGTAGAAATTTTCTAAATAAATGATCAAATTGACGCAACTATATTTTTGGCGATAAACATTACAACAAACATGTACAAGTGATAAAGTAGAGTATGAACTTGCATGCACGACATCATTCCATGACTTAAATCATATCATTCATATTAGGTTACGAGTAGTTTCCGAGTTCGTTGTGCCTGTATATCTTGGAATTGTCGTGCCATAGATCTTGAGACCGTTGTGTTTTGCTTCTCGATGCCAGTCGTGTCAATTGTGATCCTTGCATTGCTGTGGCTAAGGTGAGTTCATGGCCCCTACTTTTACTTGTTTTATAACTGTTTTGGGGGAGAATACATGCTCGTTGTTTTTCACTAAACTTAATGCTTTACAAACATTTTTATGTTGTAAACTACTGTGTTACATGATTTTGGACATATATGTGTGATGAGGTGATTATAAGTTGTGACATGCTTGTTTGTGAGTACATGACTGTGCCACTGTTAACTCTCTGCGGAGGGCCCACAAGTTATAGGTTCAATTGGTGTAACTGTTAACTCTCTGTTGAGAGCCCACAGGTTATAGGTTCAGTTGGTGTAACTGTTAACTCTCTTTGAGAGCCCACATGTTGATAGATCTATCGGGGTAGCTCCCCACGTGATATTGGTTATGGATATGATGCACACTTTAGGCTCAGTTGACGCGACATTATATGAGCATGGTATCTGTATGATTAATTTTGGTTCTAAATGTTTTGAATTATGTTATTGTTTATAGATTGGTTTTGGAACTGTGATTTAGGCAGTGTGAGCCTATGTTGAACTTGACTTGTTGTGAATGATGTTTGAACTCGGAAACCTTTTGGTTCAACCATATTGTTTTAAACTAAAACCTATGAACTCACCAACCTCGTGTTGACCCGTTTTAGCATGTATTTTTAGGTTCTTAAAGTGTTAGCTCACATTTGGCGGCATGGCATGCGTGACATTGGTATAGAATCGAGACACTTGGATATTCATTTGGGGACCGTTGTACTTATTTTATGGGCCTATTTCCGCACAAAGATTTAACAATGTAAATTGATACTTTTGATTAACCAATTATATTCTAAATGATTGTGGTGAAAAACCGTTCTTTGTACTTGTGTTGTGATACCAATTTTGTAGCACCCCAGCGACATTGTCTTCCGCTGCGACCCGATTTTTGGGGTGTGACACACACATAACAGAACTTTCTTGTATCTCAAGTAAGGATGACTTAAAAAACCATTTCAACATTTTACTCATGACAAAGATACAAAAGTAAATGTTTGAAAGTTAGGGTATGCAATATGTATCCCTTGTAAATACATATGAGTTTGGCTAGAACAATCCACATTCTCATAGAATATAACCAACACTCACATTTGCCTTGCATAACAATATTCCCATATTGTTAACCGACAATGGACATATTTAGAATGATAAATCATTTCATGGATTAAACATGCAAATATGGAATAACAGGTTATATGAACAAAATAACAAATACCTCGTATCTTTATTTATCAGAAAATAAAACTGTCTTACAATTCCAAATTATTCAAATACTAATTAACACACAGATTTACATGAGACTACTAGCTGGTATCAAACCAATATTCCTAGTCAATTTAGAATGCTTAGGATATGCTAAAGCCTTCGTAAAGGGATCAGCTAGATTGTCATCTGTGTGAACTTTTAATATCTTCACGTCACCCATTTCATTGGTTTCTCGAAGATAATGAACTTTTGCGCGGTAATGTCTAGCACCCTTGGTGATTCCACTTTCATTAGCTATAGTGATGGCTCCAGTATTATCACAATACATATTTATGGGTTCTTCAATTGTGGGAACAATGCCAAGCCCAGAAATGAATTTTCGAATCCATGCAGCCTCTTTAGATGCATCATAAGCAGCTATATACTCAGCTTTTGTAGATGAAGTTGCAGAAATACTCTGCTTTGTGCTTTTCCAGTCAACAACACCTCCATTTAAAACGAATACATATCCAGTCTGAGATTTCAGGTCATCAGCATCTGTTAGATATCCAGCATCAGTGTAGCAAGAAACCCTGAGCTCTCGTTTCATATCACCTCCGTAAACCAGAAACATATCCTTAGTATTGCGTAAATACTTAAGAATATTCTTAACAGCAGTCCAGTGAAGTTCACTAGGATTCTATTAAACGGCTTGTCATGTTCTGAGCGAACGCAACATCAGGACGAGTACATCTCACAGCATACATAATTGAACCTATAGCAAGGTGTAAGGAACTCTTTGCATGCGCTCTTTTTTAGTAGGTGTCTCAGCACCTTGTGATTTACTCAATTTAGGCTCATCTTGCATTGGGATAGTTCCTCGTTTGGAATTCTCCATGAAATATCTTTTCAAGATTTTCTCAATATAAGCACTTTGACACAAACCAATTAACCGTCTTGATTTATCTCTATAGATCTTGATTCCAAGAATATATGCAGCTTCTCCTAGATCTTTCATGGCAAAACATTTTCCAAGATAGGATTTTACATCTTGTAACATTGGAATGTTGTTTCCTATGAGTAATATGTCATCAACTAATAGAATTAGGAAAGCGGCATAACTCCCACTAGCTTTCTGATATACACATAGCTCATCTTGATTCTGAGTGAAACCAAATTTCTTAATCTCATCATCAAAACGTTTATTCCATTGCCTAGATGCTTGCTTAAGTCCATAAATGGAACGCTTGAGCTTGCATACTCGGTTAGGATATTTTGGATTAACAAAACCTTCAGGTTGCACCATATAGACTTCTTCGAAAAGATGTCCATTGAGGAAGGCGGTTTTGACATCCATTTTCCAAATCTCATAGTCATAGAAAGCAGCTATGGCTATGAGAATCCTTATAGCTCTAATGTCTGCAACAGGAGAAAAGGTCTCTTCATAATCAACCCCGTAGGTTTGAGTGAAGCCCTTTGCTACGAGACAAGATTTAAAGGTATGTACTGCACCATCCATGTCAGTCTTCTTTTTGAAGAGCCATTTGCTACCAACGGTTTTTCCGTTAGGAGGAAGATCAACTAAGTCCCAGACTTCGTTGTCTTTCATGGATTGCATTTCCACATTCATCGTATCAAGCCATTTCTTGGATTCAGGATCCTACAATGCAGCATTATAGTTATTGGGTTCACCAAGATCCCCCAACTCATGCTCCTAAGCATTGATGTATAAACACATTCGATCTGGGGTACGGCGTGTCCTTGCGGACTTACGAATGGGATTGATATCACTTTAAGGTTCATCAATTTCTTGATCATCCTCATCATGACCTAAGCTAGTGTCTACAGAAGGATTTGTATCTTCTTCTTGAATAATTTCAAGATCTTCTAGACTCCCACTTGCTTCATGATCCAAGAGATTTTTCTCAAAGAATTCAGCATTCCGAGCAACAAACACTTTGTTCTCGGATGTAAGGTAGAAAGAATATCCCATTGTTTCCTTTGGGTATCCTACGAAGATACACTTAATAGATCTGGGTTCCAGTTTGTCAGGTTTGGTAAGTGTATCACGCTTAACAAGTGCCTCACAACCCCAGACTTTTAAGTAAGACAACTTAGGGGCTTTCCCATGCCATACCTCATATGGTGTCTTATCAACCTTCTTAGTTGGAACCATGTTGAGAATGCGTGCAGCAGACTCAAGGGCATAATCCCAAAAAGACTTTGGAAGAGTAGTTTGACTCATCATGGAGCGAACCATGTCTAGCAGTGTTCGATTTCTCCTCTCAGACACACCATTATGTTGTGGCGTGTAAGGAGGAGTGCGATGGGCAATAATCCCATGCTCCTTAAGATGATCCAAAAACTGTTGACTCATATATTCACCTCCACGATCAGAACGTAGTGACTTAATGGTCTTTCCGAGTTGGTTTTCTACTTCCTTTTGAAACACATTAAATGTTTCAAACACTTCATGTTTATGTTTCAGCAGGTAAACATAACCATACCGATTATAGTCATCAGTAAAAGTGACGAAGTAGCTAGCTCCTTGTCTTGACATAGTTCTAAATGGGCCACATACATCGGTGTGTATTAGTCCAACTAGATCCTTAGCCCTTTTCCACTTAATGTGAATAAGGTTTTCTTGCCATCTTACCAGACATGCAGGAAACACACTTTTCAAATGACTTGATGTCAGTTGAGTTGAGAAGCCCATCATGTTGCAACTTCTCCATGCGTTTCTTGCTAATGTGTCCAAGACGACAATGCCACAAGAGAGTAGAGTCCAAGGTGAGATTGGCTCTTTTATTGCTAACAACAAACATAGAACTATCATTTGTTTCAGAACAAGACATATCAATTTCAAAGATACCATCCCTTGGGATAGCACTAAAATAAACAACATTATTCCTAGAAACTGAAATTGTGTTATTCAATTCAAAGCGGTTAATAAAACCATCGTCAAAAAAACGTGAAACTGAAATAATTTCTCTAGTAATAGAGGGAGCATAATGACAATTGTTCAAAACAACTACTAATCCACTAGGGAGACATAAATGATAACTTCCAATAGCTTCAACTCCTGCACGTTGGCCATTGCCCATGTACAGACTTAAAGCTCCTGGCTTCAGCTTCCTACTTCCTCTGACCCTGAGTAGTATTACAGATGTGAGTACCACAACCCATGTCATAAACCCAAGATGTACTAGGAAAAGAATAGAGTTCTATGGTGAAAATACCTGAAGTGCTAGCTCCTTGAGATAGCTTCTTCTTTTTCAGCAACTCGGCGAGATACACGGGACAATTCCTTCTCCAATGACCTGTTTCACCACATTGGTGACAGGTTGCGTCCTTTGCAGGTTTATCCTTCTTGGGTGGTGGAGGTTTCTTGGGCTTGGAAGCATAAGATGGTTTATGCTTAGGAGCATAAGCCAACTTATACTTTCCATTCCCTTGTTTCCCCTTAGCAGCCTTGAACGGTTTTTTACCTTGGTTTTTCTGGACCTTTCCTGCACGTATAGCATGAAGTGCAGGTGCAGCATCTTTCTTGGGTAGCGACTGCTCATGTTGTTTAAACATAGCATGTAATTCATTCACAGTCTTCCCCATGCTGTGCATATTATAGTTCTGCACAAAGCTGCCACACTCCTTAGAGAGTCCCATCAAGATTAGGCTTACTCCAAGGTTCAAAGTGATGGGATGATCGAGATGCTCCAAGTTGTTGTAACACCCCCAATTCAATAATGCAGCGGAATTCAAACTGGGTGTTACTCGACGGCACAACAGTCATAATAATAGAAAACGATCTCTAAATGAGTCATTTTTAAAAGGATTTATCATTCAAATAATATATCAGAGTTTACAAGATAGGTCCCAAAAGGTTCCATGTTTACAAAATACATCAATATAAAGTCATTTGATGTCGTTTTGAATGATAAAATAAGTTATAGCCTTCTTGATTGAATCCGTGCCCCTCCGTGCCATCCCTGATCATTATGCACCTGAAATACATGCTTAAAACTGTCAACACAAAGGTTGAGTGATATTCATAGAGTTTGTTTATGTAGTTGAACACAATATGTTGGTAGTGTGAGTTATGATCTCACACTCATGGTTAGAAAACAAAACGGTTATTATCATATACTAAGCTCATGCAACCAATACGTTAACGTGTACCAATATCAATCGGTGGATTACCCCGGTAGGTATTTTGCCAAATACCTAAGTCTCAAATATTAGTGCGTTTGTTTGCCTGACTGGTCAACACAAACGGGATTCGTCAATCCCAATAGGCCTATTCACAATACTCGCGCTCACTATTTCTAGTGATTAAATGGTTCATGATTATGGGGTCTTGGATTGGCAATGGTGGTACTTAGTGATAATAAAACAATCGGATAGTATACAATTTCAAAGCATTGTGTTCGGTTAAAATAGCATGTATTCCCCCCAAGGGTTTGTAAAACAATTAAGTAATAGAGAGTGGGGCTATGAACTCACCATGAGTTGGATGGTGTTATGGTGCTTAAATGAGTTCGATGGATAAGTCGAGAATTCTTTAAGTGCAACCTACAATAGAACGTTGCGACTTAGGTTTGGAGTAATGTCTAAGAATATAAAGATGAGCCTATATATGCCTTGCATTTTGTTCATGATGTAGTACTTAGTGTGTCAGGTAGGTTGTTGTATAAAGATGGTTTATGAAACATTTTTAGCTTGTATATCTCGTACTACCGTTCGGGCCATCGTAATTCAGAGGTCATGTAGTAAACGTTCGAGGAGCTAGGACACTTTAATTCGTAAATCCAGCAACTCGTCGATCCGTTTACCCAAATGAACCCCTCACACAAAGTTCCCTAGTGTTGTAGTATTTGATAGAAAATATATTTTGCTTACTTGATTATATGACACATTAAAAGTTTATAAATATAATAAATAAACTTAACAAAGTCCATAAGTATTTAAATCATGAACATAATATAAGAACCATATATAGCATGAAATAAAGGTAAGAAAACATATAAATGATATTGAGCAAGAGTGGGTGTTAGTTTTCTTACAACTTTTGGCTTTCACTTAAGAAAGGAAATCAAGGATTTAAGAACAAGAACTAGAACAATTCCTCCCTTGGAATCCTTGAGAACCCGAAACCAAAATAAGATTATAACGACGTCTTTTTGGAAATCCGAAGCTATTCGAAGATTATAACGACGTCTTGTTGGAAACCCGAAACTATTCGAAGATTATAACGACTTCACTTGAAAACTTGCAGAAAAGAGGATCAAAGCCTAGTTTTCTTTCAAGAACACAAGATTTTTATTTCAAAATCTATAAGAAGTGCCTTTAGGGTTTAGGACTTTAGGTTATAAGAGAGGAGGGTGCAAGTTTAAATGAAGTTTTAGGCTAGTATTTATAGGAAAATTTTAGGGTAGTTTTGTAAATACATTTTAACACTTGTAATGATCTTAGGAAATCAAGGGCTAGGATTAAACCACATTTCATTGATTCCTTCCTTGATAAGCTTCATGAAGCTTTCATGAGAAGCTTGATAAGTGATGTAATATATTTTTATTTTTGTATTTTTGAATCCAAAGAAATTGTAACGAATACAATTCCCCCGGGTCGTTCTCCCAACGAAGGTTTGACGGCGAATAAGTCGAATCGGAGTCGTGAAAATGTGAAGTGAATAAGTGACGTGAAAGATTATTTTTTTTCTTTTAGTATTGATTACACTAAAATTATGGAGAATTAAAATCAACTATCTACGCTATTAAAATAAATGCACACAAAAAGAAATCAAATAATACAAATCCCGGGCTAATCCCGAGATTTATAAAACTAATAGTGAAATTATACTAAAATACAAAAAAAATAAAAACCTAAGGGACTAAAAATAAAATTTATTAAAACTGATTGTATAAAAGAAAATTAAGAAAATAAAAGTTTTATAAAAGCCTAGGGACTAAAAATGTAAAAACTGAAACATTTATTGACTTAATAAAAGACAGGGACCAAATGGTACTTTTCTGAAACTTAAATAAAACTGAAATCGAATTTAAAAGAAAGAAAGGGACTGATTTAGATTTAAATGAAACTAAGGGACTAATTTGCAAATAACGAAAGTAAAAAAAAAAATAAAATAAATAAATAAAAAAAACAAAATTGATTTTAAACTAAAACAACCCAGGTTCGATCCCTGGCTAAAGCTGACTTCTTAAAACTAATTTAATTTTTTTTTTCTTTTTGCAAAACAACTACAAGCTAACAAACACTAATTTTATGAAAAGAACAAGCTTAAATGAAATTGAAAAAGCTGGAAAACAACTTATAAATCCACCAGACAAGTGTTGCACTATTTTTAGAAACAGTCCAAATAAGGTCAAAGTGAGACTCAATTAAGCAGTTTTAAATGAGCTGAAAATAGCCAACCAAAAGCTGAAACTAATAAACAGCTAGCTTGACTAGCTTTTGCCCCAATAACATCATACTTAACTCAAATAGATTTCAAGAAAACTGCTTATGAACATGAGCTAGTAACTGAAGAAAAGAGCATATATCTAGCAGACAAGAACTTTGAGCTTAATTTGAGATAAGCTAATGAGTTCCAAAATGGAATTTTCTTTTTGATCTAACTCAACAAGCTAATAAGCTACTCAGAACACTAATCCAAACCAAATTCCAATCATTAACGAATCCTACAAGTGATCTAGAAGTTCATGCTTTTTCTGCTCTAACTGATTTTATTGACTGTAAACACTAATACTACTCTGACTTTTTAATTTCAAACTAACTTTGACCAAATCTAATTTTAAACCTCTGAATCTATTACTAGGTGTTTAGTGATTAGCTTTATGCACTGATTTCACAATCTCAAACACAAAATCCATGGAATCAATGAATCAGCAAACTCAGTTCACAAAAACACTAGCAGTTATGAGATTTTAAAGCTAATTTTGACTTTGATGTTATAACCTAGCTAAATTATGCAATTTATATCCTATACTAACCCTATATGAACTACTAATGCAGTCAAAACACAAATCTAACAACTATAATTCCTAATGATCAGTTAAACCAAACACCCCTGAACTATGCTGATAACACTATCAATCACAGATCTAAGACATTCAACACCACAACAATGATCAAACTTAGTCACTAATAACTCACTAACATCAAATCAATAGCAAACTTCCACAATTATCCACTAAGTATTAAAATCACAGATCCACTAATTAGATGCAGTCACACTTAGATTCAACAAAGCAACATACAAATGATCAAACAAACTCACATATTACTATAACTATCTGAATTAACATCTAACAAGTAACAATTAAACAAATACTTAACTAATAACAGCAGATCTAACTATAAAATATTGAGTGGAAATGTAAATAAGCAAAGTCTTACAAACTAACTCTCCCTCAGCACCAATTGAGGGAGTTCACTGAGCTTGCCTGTCTTTAGACAGGCTAGAGGCTTCCCTTTCTCCTCCTAGACCATCACTCCCAACAGCAAACACCATTGAACATGAAACAGTTGACCATAGTTGACTGAATTGAACTTTTTAGATAATGATTTTGAAAAAAAACTTTTAACCACTAAACTAAACTAGAACAACTCATAAAAACCTGATTTGAACAAATTGAAGTAAATTTAAACAATATTTTTGTATTTTTTATTATTTTCTGATTTTTTATATAATTTTATAAGAGTAATGGTGAGAATGAAATGTAGGTTTATAGAAAACTTAAATGATATTTGAGAAAAGCTTATCAAAGACTGAAAACAGATTAAGAGATATAAAAAGCTGTAAACTAAATGAAGTAGACAATAAGCTAATAAGAATTTGAGAAAACTGAAAATTTTATTAAATCTAATGAAATTCAATACAACAACTAGTCTAAGTACATTATGAAAATAAAAGGGCAGAGTAACATTACACTAAAAACTACTCTCATCAATGAGAGAAATGAGCTCTATATATAGACGTGAAGAGAGGTGAAGGTCTCAAATGCCAAGCTGGCGATCCGTGTGAGTTTTGTGTTTCTTTAGAGCTCATATACACCGTTTGATCATTTCCCAATCATTCCCTTTCAATTAACACCCTTGGATCACTAATTATGATGTGTTTCGCCCAATGAAATAATGCCACGTAGCCCATTCGTGCTTCTATAGCTCTGACACGCTCCTGACACCTTCTAAAAGCCAAGTAATTGTACGGAAATACCCTTAATTATGGTAATTTTGTACTTGGGTGAATCTAGGGTTCATGTAAACTGGGTAAATGGGATTTGGGGGGCGGGAATATGTAAAGGGGGTGTGTGAGTTAGTTTATTTTTTTTCTTTTTCTTTGACCGAAATGTTTGACCGAATGGTTTATTTAAGTGGGTATGGGTCGGGTAAGGGATTTGGGTTATGATAGTGGGTTGGATGGTATTAATTGATGGGTTTAATTGATGGGCTAGATTGTGTGGTTGGGCTTAGAGTGGATAATTGTTGGAACCGGATTTAATGTATTAAAAGGGTTAAGGGATTTAATTTATAGGGACCTTTTGTGTAATTTCTGAAAGTGAAGGGGTCTATGCTGCCATTCTTCAAAGTATGAACTAAGGGTGGATCCTTGACTTTTTTACCAAGTATGTCTTTCCCGGTTTTGCTCTGAGCCCATTCCGTATCTCGTGCTCGTTTTCTTGATTTTCTTGTGTCTTTTGTCGGTTTTCATGATATCCATCCCTGCACATTCAAAAACACAAAAACACAATATCTTTTGGCATTTTGGTCGGGTTTTTGGTTATTTTGGTCCGGTTTTGGTCAAGAAAAGGTATGTGTTTAAGCACATACCAAATTCCCCCAGACTAAGTTTCATGCATTATCTTGCTTTTACGGAGTCAGTTTTGTCCCGGTAATTGCTAACTGTAAGTTGTTAAGTCACGAAACGTAAAACCGGGTATCGTAAAAATACGAAACTTGAAAGAATGTTTAAACTTATCAATATACTCCATAATAAAATATAAAATGAGTGATAAGTTCCATCGGGTTGCTCAAACCCTGTTAAAACTGAAAACGCGGGTCTAAAACGCGAAATACGTAAAACGTACGAAAGTTGCGCAAAATTGAGAAAAGTAAAATGTAACTTTTCTAATAGGATAATAATGAATTAAAATAGCCTATAACGTCTAGACTGGGCTCAGTCTTGTGTTGGTTGGTGTTAAACATCTTTTAGACCTAAAACCGGAAGCCTGAAAATCAAGAAATGATTTATAAAATCAAAGAATGATTTTAGGGTCAATGGAGGGGGTAAATTATGTTGACTTTTCCAATAATATAAAAGCTTCTAAATGCCTTAGAAAATATGGTGCAGGTGAAGGCTAAGGTTGCGGATAAGTGAAAGTGCTTAAAACGCAATTTCTGTTTTGTAAGACACGAGGCTTATTTGGTGACATTTTAACTTAGAATTTTTAATTTTTAAAAATTCCATAATTAATTGTGAGTGTTCTAAACATTTATCTGATGCGAGGAAAATTGGCGCAGGTGGTTTTCGTTAAGCGCAGGGTGTTTAAACGACGTTTAAACCAAACGTGTAATTCCTTAATAACTTTTGCGAAAATGACCCGACAAGCGTCAAACTTTTATCTTGTAATAGAAATAATTTATCTTACGAGAATATAAAATAAAAATTTCGATATGAAATAAAAATCTCGGAAATGAATAATGCCAGTGAATAGTAAAAATGAATAGTAAAATGAATAGTAAAAATTTCGGGAATAGAAATTAACCTGAAATGCGAATTGTTACAGTTGTCAATGTAGCTCTTCATCTTTAGAACATATGAGCTTACAGATTGACCTTCTTCTTGCTTGCACGAGTGAAATTCCCTCGTGGTTTGAAGAAGTTCTTGTTCTACTTGTTGAGCAAACATACTTTTCAACTCCTGTAGCATGTCATATGCACCAAGGTGAGTTAGATTTCGTTGGATTTCTAAGTCCATGGTCATAAGCATGAATGCAGCAATGTCCTTTGATCCCTTGACCCAAGCAGTGTGAGCTGCCAAAGCCTCAGGAGGGACTGGTTGTCCAGGAGTTGCAACAGGTGCAGCAGGAATAGGATGCTCCTAGTAATTTTCCTTATCTTCAGCTAACAAGATAAGGCAAAGCTGGCGATACTATTCAATGAAGTTAGGTCCAGTGAGTTTTTTTTTCTCAAAGAAACTCTTGAGTACCGAATTGTTTCCGACTGAGGTAGTCATCTACAATTAAAAAGTTCAAATAATTAGTATTTTCAATAATTAAATTCTTAATAGAATTAACTACCCAATTAATTACTAATTAAGACTAAGATCCAACTTGACCTCCCACTTATTACCAAAGGTCTGACCAATATGTAAACAAGTGGGGCAAGAGGTAAGCGACGAGCGTTAATTGCACAAAATGCAACTCTTAGATATATGAGACTGATCAAGACATTAGTAGGCAAGTAATAATGTCATGAGCATGTTTAGTCTCATCTTATGCCTCGGGTCCAAGGTCTGACCAACCATACTCGAAATAAGTCGACCAAGCAAGAACATGCAAAAATCGCCAAAAGTTTGACCAATGAATAAAATTTTCCATAGGTTTGGAATGGCCCTAAGGTCTGACCAAAGAGGTCAAGCCAAAAGCACGTGTTCTTGGTTGGATGGCATAGACTTAAAATTTACACATAGGGTATACATATAAATGTGGTAAAATCGTGTACAAAGAAGCATGCAAAACAACTTTGTAGCACTTATTTTAAAAACTTTTAGTAATGACACTGTAGTGATCATCATGGTTCACGGTAGCTCCAATTGAACTCACAAGGAAGCGGAGGACCAGGTCAGCACGAAGCATATGACCGAAAATCCTTTAGGTGTGACTGTTCGCACCGCCTTATACCCCCCTTATAGTTTGTTATAGTGGGTGAGCCGTACTTCCCAAGTGTCCATAGTATCCAGTTTTTAATTTCATGAAAAACTTGTTTCAATATATTTAGGTCACTTAATTTTACAAAAAACCAATTTTCCACGAATCAAATAGCAAGTCACAATTGAGCATGGTATTTAGGTGTGTAAATTAAGATCATATTAATGTCATGATTTCGATATGTATTATTCCATATTGCATGCAATTAGGTGTGTAAAGAAAATCCTTTAGGTGTGACTGTGCGCACCGCCTTATACCCCCTTATAGTTTGTTCTAGTGGGTGAGCCGTACTTCCCAAGTGTCCATAGTATCCAGTTTTTAATTTCATGAAAAAATTGTTTCAATATATTTAGGTCACTTAATTTTACAAAAAACCAATTTTTCCCGAATCAAATAGCAAGTCACAATTGAGCATGGTATTTAGGCGTGTAAATTAAGATCATATTAATTTCATGATTTCGATATGTATTATTCCATATTGCATGCAATTAGGTGTGTAAAACATGTAACAATTATGCAAATAAGGAGTCAAATACATAAACAAAGACATTAATTAAACACATAAAATCTGAGTCCTCTAGCGAGTCTTCCCCAAATGGAGAACCATAAGACCCTCACTAGGCTTTCATCAAGTGCCTAGATCGCCACATGCATCATAAAAAAATGATTGCGTAGGTCTTATAGCCGGAATTCACACATAAAATAATCATGGCAAACTAATTAACTTTTAATATGCTATTTTATATATCTAATTAACCATTAATTTTAATTCATTAGCTTCTAGGTATTTTTTATTAATTAATGACAAGTATTGCATGATAGTTGTCAAAACAAAAATAAAACGAATAACAAAGTTAGATTTCATGCAGCCTTTTCGCGTGTTTATTAAAACGTGTAACCCATAACAACCAAACGGGTTGGCTCTGACACCACTATTGGGATTTAAAGAACATGTTAACCATTAACACTACGAGTACGCAGCGGATAATGGATCTAGTTTAGCAATTATGATTAACACATATAATAAACAAATTAAGGTAAAAAGGAAAGAAGAAAACTAAACCTCGAAGCAACAGCAAATGAAACTTAGTGATTAAAACAATCACCTCTAACGAATGCGCACACTACACGTCAAACGAAGCACGTTAGGATGCTAGTGCTTGCTTCACGACGAACAAACAAACACCTCGTGTTTTGTTCTAGCTATATGACCAGCCGAATACAAAAAAATTTCGATTGGTTTTTATTCTCACACGTCAAAATCAATATGTATCAATCACGTACATATACGTACGAATGGAATGATCAAAGAGAGGAGAACATAAGATTATATATATACTAGTATTCAATGCAAGGAAAGAGACAAGACAAAACAAAAAAAGATTTGTTTGTCTAATTGCTTATTCTCCTCTTGCCATAAGTATTGACCAAAAAAGGGAAACAAAACAAATCAAATCCATTTATAATTTGTCGGTAAATATGTACCTTATATTTTGACTAAAAGGAAAATACATAGCAATCACTTCCTTTTTATTTTTTGTAGTATAACATTTTATCAAAAGGAAAAAACAACACAACAATCATTTCCAAGTATGTGATTGTCGTATGTTTTTTATGTATCAAGTCCTCTCTTTTATATTTAACGTATATTAGTTAGTTATTGCGTCTAACTGTAAACTAACAATCGTTAAATAATTATTTCGTGAAGCATATTATACATTTAATAAATATAAAACATGTATATATATATATATATATATATATATATATATACTAGCTTTCATGACCCGGCCTCCAGGCCGGGCGAGTCTCATGTATATATATAATTCGGTTAAGATTATGATATAAATGTAATTTTGTTTTTTATTGTACTGGGGTAACCCTTTTACCAAAAAAAAATGTAATTTTGTTTCATAAAAATTTGTTATCAATATTAAAATATTAGTAATTTTCATATATTGTTATTATAGCTTCATGACCCGGCCGATGGCCGAGCGAGTCTCATGTATTAAACACTTGTAACTTATATATTTAAATTGGTTAATATTATGATCTAAATGTAATTTTGTTTCTTATCAATTTGTTATTAGAATTAAAATTGTTTTGTTGAATTGTATAAAAACAAATTTGCAGAATGGGCGGGCGAGCTTCATGAAAATCCATATACTTGACCCTGTGGCTTGCTTAATTGCTTCGTTCTAAAATCATGCAAAAACATGTCCCCTACACAATCAATACATGATACTATCAAGTTAAAGTTGAAATTAGATTGCTACACATTTTTTGCTTGCTTTATTTAGCTTCTTGGCTGACCTTCACTTCGCTTCTTACCTCAGCACGTGTTGTGGCTTGCAACGCTTCACATCTCTTCTCTTTTTGGCTTGCTATGTATGACGTCTCGCTTCGCTTCGATTCCCATCGATTCCCTTCCCTTTATGTGCTGAGTGTGTTAGTAAATCAAACATGAAACATTGAATAGTAACTTTATTTTCGTTGATTATACATGATAAAAAAATATTTTGTTGCTGTTAGTGCATAAGAGATTAATCATTTATGAAAGGAGTAACAAAATTTTACTTACTTGATGTTCTCTAATTGCAAAACTCAATACAATCGTATTCTTGTTTGGATTTCTAGATTTCCGAACCATGCCAACTCACCTTAAGAATGCCAAGTAAATCAGTTTATTGAATCAGTTTGATAAGCCTCCTGTACTAATTTATGGTGATTGGATATTAAGTCGATTGCATAATTCAAAGAATCGAAATGCATGGTTTGTTAATGTAACATGTTCGGATTTTATGTTTAACAACATAAACTTAAATTGTATATGGACCACTTCCATTGAACTTGATGCCAACTTTAATATAGCAAAAGCCGTACACTTGACCCTGTGGCTTGCTTAGTTTCTTTGTTCCATAAATCTTTCAAAAACATGTCCCTTACACAATCAGGACGTCATATATCAAGTTAAATTTGAAATTAGATTGCTACACATTTTTTGCTTGCTTTATTTAGCTTCTTGGCTGGCTTCACTTCGCTTCTTGCCTCGACACGTGTTGTGGCTTGCAACGCTTCACGTCTCCTCTCTTCTTGGCTTGCTGTGTATGACGTCTCGCTTCGCTTCGATTCTTCGATTCCCTTCCCTTTATGTGCTGAGTGTGTTAGTAAATCAAACATGAAACATTGAATAATAACTTTATTTTCGTTGATCATACATGATAAAAAAAAATATTTTGTAGCTATTAGTGCATAAGAGATTAATCATTTATGAAAGGAGTAACAAAATTTTAGTTACTTGATATTCTCTAATTGCAAAACTCTCCATACAATCGTATTCTTGTTTGGATTTCTAGATTTCCGAACCATGCCAACTGACCTTAAGCATGCCAAGTAATATGGGGAAATAACTTTCAAGTATTTTTTAACTGATTTTAAACATGTAACCTGTCTAACACTGGTTGAGAGTGAAAATATGTTATAGTAATACATGTTTTTCATATATCACCTGTGAGACTCCAATGCTTGTCTATCCTTTTTTGTAGTTGATTGAATGAAACAAACTCAAATTAATGAGATGGAAATCCTCCGTCAGGAATGTGCTCGAACTTTTTATATTTCCAGAACTTGAGTGTTTTTTTTCGGTTGAGCGTGTCATCATGTAGTTCTTTGCAGTCAAGAAGCTAACGTAATCTAAAATTTGGTAACACTAATTTACTTCGATTAGCTTATCAAAGTAGTCTTTATTACCGTGATCCATGTTTTTCTTCAATAGCTTTACCTTATGATATAGTTACATTTATTTAATCAATGACAGCTAAAGTCATACTCTAATATTAGTTATTAGTATTCTTTGTATGATTCATTGTTTTACGTTAGTCAATAGTAATTGCTTAATATTATGATCTAAATATAATTTTGTTTCTTACAAATTTGTTATTAAAATTAAATATCAGTATTGTTTGTTATTAATTTTTATTCTAGGCGAGCTTCATGTGATATATTTCTTGTGATTTTTAATTTATGTAGTTTAGTGGTTAATATAATAAGTTTTGCAAACATAAGCGGTATGATATAATGGGTCAATCTTAGTCTAATGCAAAAGAAATATATTTCAAATAAGGAAATACTACTATTTACTACTTTTCCCGCTTTTGTTTGTAATAAACTCTACATCAGAAACATGTCATATGTAGGCCCAAGGCGTGGTATCATTACAGTAGTAAATTAGAACCAATCGATAGAAGTAATTTCATTTCAAAGAGATATCGATAATATTCATATTCACTACTATTTGTTCTATCTCACTTGCATCCTCAACTATCTCCTCCTTGCCAGGAACAGCCCCTGCAGATCCACTATTACTCGTCTCTATAGACTTGATATAGCTAATCGCTTCAGAAATCAACTTCCTTGTTTCAATTAGAGATGCTTCAGCCGTTGGACTCTTTGTTGCATCCGCCTCTAACACCTCTGCAGCTCTCTGGGCTTCACCAATCAAATTACTGATAAAGAAAAAATGATTCAATATCAATACACATGTTTTAGGTGATCTGAACAAAGATTGTGTAGGAAGTAAACTCACTTGGCTCTTAAAATAGCTTCACTTATTTTGGGATCAGAAACTGCTCTTTGTGCTCGGATACCCTTTATCATCTATAACTCGTATCTAGCTTGAGGATCCTTAAATCTGGCATGTAGTTGTGGCTCCTTTACAGAACCGCTACTGGTCTTCAACTTAGCCCGTTGAATTCTCATCCTGGTATCATATGAGCTTTCTCTCATCTTCCCGGGCCTGGCTTTTTTAGGTTCCTTCTTTATCTCCCATTCTGGTTCTCTAGTGTCAGGATCTTTGCCATGGTGTTTTGCTATCCCACTGTATACCCGATCACGGTATCCCTGCTCCAACATAGAATAAATGACTAATTTCCTCCAAAATATTAAGAGGGTTGAAATCCATGTCGTGCAATAAAAACATGGGTCTTATGCATATAGCAATAACATAATTTTTATTTGTCCCAGTTTAGTTATGGTTATTTTTTCTACATATATATCGAACTCCTCTTCTATTTGGTCGTTTTGTACATCTGAGTCATTTAAAAATGTTATATACTTGCATATAATATGAAAATACTATGATTATGGGTTATAAAAAGACCCAACAATGACACAGAAACCATAACTTAATAAGTCGTGTACAAAAAACAGTACAATGACTAACACGGTGCACATAAAAAAGTATAAAAACTTACAGGGTCAGCCCATTTGGTAGCAATGGCTTCTGAGATTTTCTTTCTTTGTTCAAGGGTCTTGGGTGCTCTTACTTCTGCCCAGATCAGCGTTTCTTCTTTCTTGATTCAATACGATCTCGAAATTCCTTATCAAGTTACTTGCTCATTATGTCATAGGAATTTCACTGAAGCTCTTCCTCACCATAAAGCCCCTTTCTAGAAGCTTCTGCAATCTAGTCAAGCAATTCACAATGACAACGGGCTATCATCCTACAGGTTTAATGTATAGATATAAATGAGACACTAATATGCCTGTTTCATGGTATTGATCTTTAGGTTCACAACATAATTACCAAGAGTAAAGTGCTTGCTATGATTTAGTGAAATAAAAGACCATCAAATGCGTGCGCCACTTCTGCAAAGTTCAAACGGGTGCTATCAGTCGGTCGCATAGAAAGATATGCAAGAACAATTAGAGGAGGAACCTGTTGCAGAGAACAGTTGGCAGGTGTAATTACCGAACCCATCTTCAGAAGACCCTCAAAATATACCAGATTATTATGTTTGGCCTACTAACCAATTCCTTTAGAAAGTCTTTCTTGTATATCAGAAAGTTATAAACATATAAATAAAATTCCTATGTTTGGCATTACATTTTGGAAGTATTTAATTGTAGTGAACATGTTGTCACTTTCATATAATTTATGATGTGATATCTTGGGCTATAGTATGACCGTCAAATGAGTCGATCCCAACCTCGACCTGAATCTGGTATACCCTCATAGGGTCGGGTTTATTCGGGTTCAAGTCGACTTATCGGGTTAATTGTAGTGTTAATTTTTCAGAAGTTACCGGGTTCGGGTTCAACCCAATAGTCCGATTATATAGCCCTTTTAGTACACCATATGGTTAATGTGATTACTCCATTTTTTTGGGTCACTGTTCTTTTTATTTACCTAAGACTATCACACTTTCCATTTTAGTTTTAGCTTTACTACTATTTCTCTTATTTTTTACAAAGTACTGCAACTTATTTTTTGCATGTGTACTACTGTTCTTTTTTTATTCTAGATTACTACTATAACCTTTTATATAGGCTTACTTCTATTTCTTTTTTCTCTAAGTGTGCTGCACTTTTTCTAATATGTTATTCACATTTTTCGTCGCAAATCGCAAACAACCCGAAAACCAAACAAACCTGTTTGAAATTGACCATGCTGCATTCACTTTTCAACATGAACTTCAAGTACTTTCTTCTCCTGTGTAACCTTCTATCCCTAGCACGGTTGGCACCGATCTTTCTCATTAATTGACTCACCTGATTAATAAAACATAATTTGAACTTTGAAGAGTTATAGAAGTAGAATATACAATTTTTAGAACAAAAGATAGCTGCAAGGATATGGTAAATACCAGAGCCTCTACATTCAGAACACGCATGTTGCATTTGTTGGATCATTCCTGGGCCAATTTGCCGGGTTGTGACCCTCATGCCAGAACCTTGGCATCCAGGACACCTTGATGTAGCACCACTTTTCGAACCTTTCCTGATATGTTTAACATGTAGATATGAGATTACTTTCTAAAATATCGTTATTTATGGGTATAATGAAAGGGCCAAGCCAGTTAAGTAAAGGAACGTTAGCAGATTAGACCGCCAACATTCTGTTTTGCTTTTCCAAATATTTTATAAATTGGCGTAATATAAATGTTACCAATTGCTTAGCATATAAATTAGGAATATAACAGAGCAGCTTATGTAACAATCAATATAACTAATACTCACTTACGGAGGCATTCATCATAAAAGCCATTAACTTAAGTAATCTGCATATGGAAGGACATTGTCATATTCGAATGTAATTAAAAAAGAATTAATCAAGATTTCTGCAATAAGTGAGAAGTCAAACAGCGCCACAATCACGCAGTTAAATAAGTAGCAATACAATGGAAATTTATACCTGACGACTTCCATTTTCTCCTCTTAAAATAGTGATGCATTATGGATATCGTGCTTTGAGAGCCACCAATAACTGAAAGTCCAAACATTATGTTATTATCAACATCATGTTAGCATCAAGTCTAGAAATGAAAACCACAAGGTTCAGGAACTCAGTTATAAAAAAGTTGGGCCAAAGGCCAGTAATCATTTACAAACATTTAAAGCATGCTCGGCTTCTATAATGTACCCGAATATCCCGTCATAAGACGAACCAATTAAAGTTTGAAATATAATGTTTTGCAATGTTATCTAAGTAGTTAATCAAATATCAAATTATGTAGAAGAATTAGTGAATAAACTTACCTGATCAAGCGGACAACGCCATATCTGAACCTTTAACGCCACGCCACCAATAACTGAAAGTCCAAACATTATGTTATTATCAACATCATGTTAGCATCAAGTCTAGAAATGACAACCACAAGGTTCAGGAACTCAGTTATAAAAAAGTTGGGCCAAAGGCCAGTACTCATTTACAAACATTTAAAGCATGCTCGGCTTCTATAATGTACCCGAATATCCCGTCATAAGACGAACCAATTAAAGTTTGAAATATAATGTTTTGCAATGTTATCTAAGTAGTTAATCAAATATCAAATTATGTAGAAGATTTAGTGAATAAACTTACCTGATCAAGCGGACAACGCCATATCTGAACCTTTAACGCCAAGATTTCCAACAGTGTTTGATATTAGAAGTTCAATTTCACAGGTAGTAGGAATATGGAACTTGATTGTAGCCTAAAAATGACATCAAATAGTAACAAATAAGCAAAAGACAATGAAGTATAAGGCTACCTCTTTCCCCAAATATATCACTCATGTACTCCTGCTCGAATGTAGGAGCAAATATAAAAGGTGGACCAAGAGCTACATACCATCCAAATGCAACATTAGTGTCTCTCTCATCAACATCCTGCAAGGATATATCAAGCACTCGTTAAATACTTACAGCCCATATGTCACAACGCATATAAAACCCAAAAAATGTAACTAACCTGATGGACGGCATTGCATTTATCCTAGCTCCATTTATCTCCTTTCCTTGAACATAAAGCCTTCTCACTGACGTGTATTCATACATGTTAGTGTTATTAGTTTACACAATGTAATTTGTTCAAACATTTTATCAAGCACATTGTATACATTCATTTGAATTACTAAAATTAACATTTAAAAGCAATCATAGCAACCTACTGATGAAAAATTTGATCATAAGAAAATCAAACAATCCTAAAACATCATAAAATTAATCATAATGACACCTACCCATTGTATTAACTCTAAAATTATCATAAAAATGCTCATCCTAACCGATGAAATAATAAAAGCAATACAGTCTTCATGATCCTCATACATTTAAATCAAACATACCGAAAACATGGATATCAATTATTGAATAAGCCCCAGAATGTGAAACAAAATTAAAGAATTGAAAACATGGATTTAAATCATACATTTAAATCCAAACGGTCTACACTCTACACATACCATCCTACACATTTAGAACACATTTTAAACACCATAAATTTTCAAAATATAGGTAGTATCTAGACTTATACTGTAAAATTCACAGCATTTGACCATGATTTAGAAATATAGTTCTTGATAGATCGGTGCTCAATATAAATTAAAACAGCAAAACTAAGATTCTCAAGTTTCGATTCATTGGTGTTCATTAAAATCACAATTACAAACATACATGGTTAATACATATAAAAATTTTTAAAAAATTGATTATTCATATTTACCTTCAAACACCCTGGTCCGATTCAGTCAAGCCATCGATTACGTATTTTCTGAAATTAATTGATGAGTGGATCTGAATTGGGTGAAATTAGGGTCCGTATAAAAAAATATATTTCAATTCTCTAACAGCTTGATAATCTTATAAAGATGAAGATTAGGTTTGGCAGAAATTATGAAAAACAGTGTGATTTGATAAGGATTTGGTTATTTGATTTGAATAATTAACAAAAATAAGTTGATTTTGTGAGAGATTATAGTGAAGGTTTAAATGTGATTGAGTAAATATCGGCAGATCTTGAATGGGATGAGAGAAAACCGAATATCGGCAGATCTTGAATGGGATGAGAGAAAATCAGAATAAGAGTGTGTAAGGAGTGTGTTTTCATGCCTAGTGGCATTCTTTTTTGCCAAGTGGCATTCATTATCCAGTCATCAGGTATTGCTATTATATATATGGTCAGATATATATATATATATATATATATATATATATATATATATATATATATATATATATATATATATATATATATATATATATATATATATATATATATATATATATATATATGTGTGTTGTGTGTGTGTGTATGTGTATATAAATATATATATAAACGTATTCTTCGTGTATATGTGTGTGCCCCGATAGGCTCACACACCTTTAGTCGTATTAGGCTAATCCAACTCTCACATTCCAACAAGAGAGAGATATGGGAGGAACACGTTAGAATGAATGATAAATAGTAAACTTGCATAACATGAACCAACACCCTCTTAAGAGGGTTACATGTCGATATATAGTGTGTGGATTAGGGCAACGCCCTACTTAGGCTTTCTAGAACATTTATCAAGGCCCATGGGCTTACTACATAAGCCTTGAACTATTACAAACATATAAGCCTAATAAACTAAGCAACCTATTACATATTTAATGACCGACACTTTACATTAATTCAACAATCTCCCTCTAAGGGTTGGTCATCAATGGTTACTTGACATCTTCTTTGCTTCTTTGGCTTTGACGTCTCTTGTATCTTTGTTCTTTGTTCTTCGTTGTTGTGATCATATGTTGGTTTCGTCTTGCCTTTATCATCTTAGTTGACTCTGTTGTCTTAACGTCTTTTCCAACATGCTCATACTTCTTTTGACTTTGAATCTTCATGCAAGAAGAGTTCTCATTTCATAGCATTGATCTTTGTCTTTCAACTTTGTAGGTTCTTTGACTTTGACGTAGAATCTTTCTGGACTTTGCATTGATCTTTGATGAGAATTTTGACTTTCGTGATGTTGGTATGAGCATGTGGATCTTGAGTATAAGTTGATGAATCATGATGGTAACGATGGTCACAGTTAGCTGGAACTCCGGGTCTCCAGGAGTACCTGCATGAAAACAGTTAGCAATAAAGTTCACAGCACTTACAAGTTTGGACTTCGAGATAATTAACAGCATAGTGTCAAAAACTCTCTCTAACCCTTACAAAGGTTTTTCCTGAATCGGATACCCTCAAGAGAGCTTACACAGATATACCGAAGTATATCAATGATTCAGGTGAGCCGCTGAAGTATACCGAAGTATCACTCCACAACTGTAGACCGGTTGAAACATAGTAACAACCACCATGATATGAGTGGCAAGATCCAAAGATCTCATAAAAGACTCTTACAACTTGTGTTCTTTTTGGCGAACACAAGTGTATGTTTTGAAAAGTGTATCCTAAGAGACCTTTTGATGAATCTCGTGGCTCTAGACTCGATTAACTGTGTTTTGGTTTTCAGTAGTCGGAGGCATGGAGTAGAGTGCCTCCTTTTCAATATCAACACATCTCGGAGTGAGAGGTCGATAGATTATGCGAGGTTCTCCGTGGGAAATGAAACAAGTATCTTTTAAGAGATACCTGAGTGGCTAGAAGGTTAAGTGCAGTGCGTCACTGGGTCCATGACGTCTTGTCTTCAATACCGGCATCACCTTGGTGATAACCAGTAGCATATGAATTGAACCCGGTTTCTACCCTAAGGTTGAACATTTGGAGGGCTATTTCTTTTCACCCTTTCATTAACTTTTCTTTTTAATTCTTCAACCCCTTCTTTCTCCTTTCATTTCTTTTCTCCTTTTTTAATATACCTAAGGACCTCTAGTTCTAAACTATTGGTGTTGTCCTTGGGTAGATCCCTTTGGCTCTGGCGGATCATAAGATATAAACATAATATTAATCACCTTATTACTCCATGATTATCCTAGATTTATTGATCACATGCCATAAAACATTTTGTAAAATTTCTCAAAGTGTTTATGATTATAAAACATATTTTGTTAACACTTTGAGAGTTTTCCATTTCAGAAATACTCCCCCTTCACATGTGCTCATTGGTTGTTAAGATATATTTGCACATGTTGGGTGGAGTTCTCACTTTTGAATTGATTGAATTTCAGTGAACATGACCGATTCGAGACATGCTTACATCACTAGTCAGAATAGCTTGAAGTTATTACCCGTCCTTGTCATATTCAAGGAAAATCTCTCAAAATGGTACAATCTACTTAGGCAAGTCCTATTCGAGACACGCTTACATCACTAGTTAGATTAGCTTGAAATTATTACCAGTCCAGGACAAGTCCTTTCGATTACTAACATTTGAGTTTCGTCAATTCGTTGTTGATAACTGAGTCGAGCTCACATGAGATTCCACACATATTTTAATCATACTTTGTTTTTCTCCCCCCTCAAAAATAGCATATTGATGTTGTTTTTGGAAAACGTTTGATTAAAATATGCTTTTTGAGGTTTACGGGAAGAATCTTAACAAGAAATTTTCGTAATGAACAAAGATATTTCAAATAATCCCCCTCAATAAGTGAAATTACTTTTTGAGGTTTTGATTTCGAGAGGGAATACTTGTTCTTTTGAGCAGAATTATGAAAAAACTTAAGAAATTTGATTAATTCTACTCAATAGTAAGAAGCTTTCGCTCCTTATATTAGGATTGAGGCACTGAAGCGTACCTCAGGGTCCTTTCTTTACAAAGTTCAGGTTGTACACTGTTATGTGTGTACAAACCATTCAAGTTACAAGAAAAACAATCAATCAAGAATGTTAAATACTCACAAACTAATCAATCATTCTGGTTGTTGAAATGTCAAAATTGGGAAGCTCGGTATCCCACCAACATAGCTCTCCAACCGTCTGATCTGATCCCTACGCTTCAACCTTTGTTCAATTCTAGTGATAAACCTGCGAACTTCTCTAGCTTTCTTTGAATTCCATCTTTTGCTCCCGAAGAGGTCTAAATCCTTTAAGCGGCTATTCAGACCATCACAAACTGTCTTCAAGGTATCATCATAGAACTTATGAATCTCATCGTACGCCATGAAGCAGTTGAGAGCAAAGGCACTTCTGTAGATGAATCCAAATGCAGGTTCTTTTATTAGTGTGTACTGTGAATTCTGATTGATGTTGTTTAAGTGAAGAAGTGGAGCTGTCAAGTTCAGCTGCCTCTGATAACTTTTAACACCTAATTGTAAATCTTCAACGCGTTCCTGAATGATGATGCTCCTTATGAAGATCAGAAGAGAAGTGATGAATGCAAGCTAAATATCCATTGGTAGATTATGTAGTTTTCCTTGGACTTTGAGAAGGTACATGTCTTCAATGTCATTTAGATTCAACCGTGGAAAGTCAGCTTCAGAGAATTCATACTCATGTTCATCTTGACGCTTGACGACGATCTTCTTAAGAAAGGAGCAGCCCCATTTAGTAGTTGCTGATATAAACTGGATGGCAACAATTCGTTTGTTATGCATGACATCCCCCTTTGTTTGTTCTAGCCTACTACTGCGGTAGAAGAGCTTTCACCTTTTATTCTAGTGATGAATCTCGTACTGTAATACCCTAAAATAGGGACTACATTTTTTTTCTTCTTTTGGTGTATACCCTAAGTTGATTCATTAAATAGGTGATGTATTAAACTATATGTTATAAATAAAGACATATTATTAATTTTATACTAAGTAGCTTAACTAAATAATTTATACTTTCCTAAAACCTATGCTACTACACCAAATTACCCATATCCTATCTCCTTAAGGATTTTACACGTTTTTCTTTTTCTTTTTTTTTTCACTGCACGTTTTCATCCCTCTCAAAACATCAGTCAAGATCGGATATCTCCTATTCTTTAGGCAAACATATATGACATTCTATTTTTGATACCCTACAACATTCCTTTTTTTCATTAATCATCAACTGCTCTCAATCAAACAAAAATGACGCCTGTGATCACGTATCAAAAGTCAAAAACAATTCTTGGCCATGATTCTTTCCTTACACGGTTTGAAATTTAACATATCCATATACACGTTTTCTTGATAGATCGTATGAACCTGTTATCCCATACGCTTGTTCTATCCTCCCTACAAACTGCACAACATATAAGCTCTCATATTCTCTCCATAACAGAAAACCCTAGTTCCAAATTCAGTTTCTCATTCCAAGGATTGAAGAGGCCAAGAGTAGCAGCCCTTTTGTTTATCGTTTGAAGTGGTAGAACAGCCTTGCAATTCGTTGTCCTTGTTTTTTGTTGCCTCGTTATTCAGCCCTCAAGAGCAGGTCAACCTCCCATCTCTTTCCAAACCATATGAAAAACCCTAAACTAGTTCCAATTATTTTTGTTGCAAAGACATAAGAGACAAAGGCTGTTGGGGGCTGTGATCGGGTTTAGGTTTATGTTCATATACGAAGGAACTCCAAAGCTTGACTTAGCCTATCGTCGTTCGAGTTAAAGCTTAGGGTAGCAAGGTGTAAATCGCTATGGTGTTCGAATGGTAGCAGCTTTGGGTGTTCATATGTGGTAGTGATCGAGTATAGTTCTTCTGTTGGGTATGCTTCTCGCACCAAAATGTGACAACATATGTGTGATTACATTAGTTATCTTATTTGCCACAAACACATGGACTAGAACCGTCAATATTGTAAAGTCATGTGTTTTGGCTCTATAAATACACCTCCTAGACTTCACTAGGAGGGTTGAAGCTTTTGTGTGTAATTTTCCCTTTCATTATCTATCAATAAACACATAGTTTCCATCTCTCTCACTCTAACTTTCTCTCTCTAACTTTACCATGAAGATGATGTTCTTTCATCATCCAAGACCTCCCGATTCACAATAAGTTAACCAAAACACGATCCATCAATTGGTATCAAGAGCCATGGTATTAGTTTTGGTTATTTTGAGTGATTTGTTCTTGTCAAAATTCGTATTTTTTTGTGTGTGGATCTGATTTTTTTTCAAAACTGTTGCAAGTGTGATAATATTTTTTATTGTCATAATACTATAACAGTTTTTTAATGAATCTAGTCCACTTATCTATCCATATTCAGTCCTGCGTAGTTACTTTATCATTATTTTTTTTGTGACTGATTTTTTGGATTATTCCCGTGAAAAGTCTAATGCTTATATATTGGTCGTTAAAATGGTTCAAAGGTAGTCGGATATAACTGGGAATATATAAAGTTGGCCGGAAAAGTCGGAAATATCATCGGAAAAATAGTCTATATGGTCAGATGAAAGTGGTCAGATCTAGGTAAGAAAAAGGTGGACGGAAAAGTTGGTCGGAAATTTTTGGCCGGAATCTCGCCGGAGTTCTTGGTCAAAAAGTCAAAACCCTTTTTTATCGAAGTTGCTTGTAAAGCAAATGCAATAAAACCCTCTTCTATCTGGATTCGATTTCTTGTATAAGAAATTCGATAATTTTATCGCAGTTGCGTTGTTATCGCAGTTGCGTTATTATCGCAGTTGCGTTGTTATCGCAGTTGCGTTATTATCGCAGTCGCGTTATTATCGCAGTTGTGACAACTTTTATCGCTGTTGTGACAAGACCAGTTATCGCTATTGGGACAAGAACCACTTATCGCAGTTGCTCCGGTCAATCGGTCAATCGGTCAACAGTAAACCCAGTCAACGAAAAAAAAATTAATTAATTAATTAATAAAAGAATGAAGATGAAGCTGATACTGACCATTATTCGACCCAATGTCACCAACTAATTACAACAATCCAACAAATCCAACAACTAACCTAAACCCATCCTCAACTCCTCACGTCACATTACAACTATCACACGAATATTTACAAGAACTCAAGATCTCAGTTTGGTTTTCTCATTCATATCTCCCATGAGATTTGCTGAACCGTAAAAAAAATATATATATATATATATATATATATATATATATATATATATATATATATTCAAACACGAGAAAAAACAAACTCATCATCGATCAAGCTTTTGAAGCTTAGCTTCTTGTTTATATCCGAATATAAAGATTGACTAATAACAATTATGTTATAATCAATCTTTGATTCGATCTTTGAAAACAATAACAAACGAAAAACATGAAATACCTACCTGAGTTCAATACCAAAATCTTGATGTCGAATCACTGTTAATACTTTTTCACGTGAGAACATCATGATTCAATATTGTCATTCGAAGGTTAAGGTGAAGTAGAGCTAAAAGTCAATAAGATTCGTTGTTTTTTGTTTGAAGAAAGAAGTGAACGATTAGTTGAGTGTGAGATCTAGTGTGTTTGACTGCACAATGAATAGGTGAAAAGGGGGGCGGAGTATTTCACAGGGAATGAATTAGGTTTAACTAATTTGTTATCCTTAAATACCCAAAATATTAGGGGTGTTGGATTTGGACCATTGGTGTTGTCTGATGGGTTATGGCTTACCTATGGGCCGCATAGGTTGTAATTGGGCTTGGCCAAATTGTCTTAATTGCTTAGGCTGCTTCAATTTTTTTTTTGTGTGCTGAATATTTCACAACTTATGTAGCATTAATACATTATGAATATTTGGGATAAAGGTTTGACTAATGGAGTGGTATTTTGGTTTGTTACAAATTTTCACGGGGATACGATTTTTGACAAGATCGGGATAAAACCATTATCATAGTTCATTTAAACCGTCAAAAGGCTAGTGTTGGGTATTGAACCGCAAGATGTGACTACGGGGTTAATTCTTTATTATTTATTTGAGGTTGAAGTGGAATATCACGGGTGCGTGTACTTAGTATCTTGAAGATATCGGGGTTGGTTGGATGCATGATTCTTCGAGATCCTTGTTCGAGCTTATAACCTTCAAAATGATTAAGACTTGAGTTATCTAGTTATACCTGATGTAAGGAGTTACGTTGTTGTGCTCACAGAGTATAGCTATCACTTTAAAGGAGTTACGTTGTAGTGCTCAAGTGTCACACAAGATGTGGATTATTCAAGATGAATTCATATACAGTAAAGGATGGTTGGATGGGTATATGAATCGACCTATGCTTAAAGGAGTTACGTTGTAGTGCTCAGTATAGGTTCCTTAGTCAGACAATAGTGCAAGCTTAAGTCACAAGTTCGGGTTATTTTACTTCAGTCTCAAGTTCGTAATACTGGGTTTTCTCCATCAGTGGTCACTACAAAAAGCCGTCAGAATGATAATGGGGTCGGTAAAGAGTTAGATGAGAAGAGTATAGAAGAGTAGAGATTTTATCTGCAGTTGATTCTCACGGGCTATTTTTGGTACTTCACACATCTTCGACAAATTGGACATACAGGGTGTACGCTGCCTCCGTTTCCATCGTAACCATAGTGTGTATGCTTCCGATTCCGCGAAGACATCGTGGGGGAAGAGAGAGTAGATGTGCTTTGACTTTCTTTGCATTCTTTGCGAAAACACTCTTTTTCCAGATGGATCTGCATTCAGGGGGAAGAAATGTGCACATCAGGGACGCATAACAGACTCACGTGATCGAGCTTACAATTTTATTACTACCGGAAGACGTCCGCAGAGATGATCAGTGGTTCAGTTTTGTGATTTTGGTGTACTCATTTCAACTTTCGCAGGGTGTGATGTGCGAAGTAGCCTACTTATGTGAGAAGATCTTGCTAATTTCTTGCATGTTACCCCCGAACGGGACTTCCGCATTAAGCATAATCGTTACTTAGTACTAGTCAGATTTGCGTGGTGTGGTTTACGATGTCATCTACAAATTCCGCTGCGTACTTACAACCTTCAAAAGTTAGAAGACGTGTTAACTACATCAAAGTTTCGAATCTGCTGAAGACAGTTGTCAGTTTGGGGGGAAGCTGATTCAGAAACTTCACCAATAAGAAGTGTACGAAGAAGCCGTTAAAGACATGCAGCATGAATTGGGGGGAAGTTAATCCAATTCATGTTTATTACATCATTTGACTACAAGTGAAGAAAAGTTCTCAAGCCGAGGTACAAGATATAGACAAAGAGCGTCAACTGTAATCATCCTCAGCACATGAAGAGCTTATGAAGACCTTTCTTTATTTGTATTTTTTACTTGTAGGATATGATGTAAGTAATCCCATATGTTGCCACATTGGGGGAAGATTGTTGGGTACGCTTCTCGCACCAAAATGTGACAACATATGTGTGATTACATTAGTTATCTTATTTGCCACAAACACATGGACTAGAACCGTCAATATTGTAAAGTCATGTGTTTTGGCTCTATAAATACACCTCCTAGACTTCACTAGGAGGGTTGAAGCTTTTGTGTGTAATTTTCCCTTTCATTATCTATCAATAAACACATAGTTTCCATCTCTCTCACTCTACACTTTCTCTCTCTAACTTTACCATGAAGATGATGTTCTATCATCATCCAAGACCTCCCGATTCACAATAACATCACCAAAACACGATCCATCATAGTTCTTCTTTTTGATCTCTTTTGTTTCAGCCCTAAAGGTATCTTCCTAATCTAAGTCATAACCTTCTGATCATGCAATCATTCGAGATACATATACATATAAAAGATGTTTCGCCACATAAAATCTTGATTCTTGTTTTCTTTTTCTATTCGACCTAGACCAACTTCCAACCCTATTATTTGTCATTAAAGACCTACATATCATCAGTAATTAAGCTTAAATCTGGAAACCCTAGGTGTATAATTAACGAGGGCTTGTAAAGCGGATTAAGGTTTGAATGTTATGATTATATGTGTGTTTTGCTGTC